>CM049321.1:22022978-22407978 GCA_026874595.1 Sipunculus nudus
TTTTATGGGCAAAAACCTCACAATTTTAGCCTCTTTCAGCTTAATGATGAAACTATCAAGTTGAATTGTTCAATTTTTCAAAAGAATTATCCTAGGACATGGTTCTTTCAATCATATCAGAATATACTGAGTTTGTTGATTTTTGGTCGAGTTGTGAAAAGCTTAAGTTGGTCTTATGGCCATTATTATGTCTTCTTCAAACAGAGGAATGCAATAGTGTTCTTCTCCATATTATTGTTTCAATTATATCTTCTGTAACATTGCACAAAAATCAATTTTAGGTGGCCTTTGTTCAAGTTTACTAGAATGTTTTTGGCAGAACAATTGGACCTTTAACAATGAAAGTACTGCATCTTTTATTGTTCTAGATATTTTGATAAAAAGTTTATGAATATGTCGGCTTGAAAAAAAAAGTTTTTAGCTAAAGTCTTTCATTATGTGGAAACAGATATACCAACAGGCCAAGATTGAATCCGTATCTTTGAATAGGTTGAGAAACTGCCAACTGTTTCAGATTTGGCAACAGATCAAGAGTTCATTCAGTGCAGCCATATATAGGTCAAGAGGTCAATCAGTGCAGCCAAGCACAAGGCATGTGATCCCCTCATGGGTGACATGTGAACACCTCATGGGCACCATGTGATCACTTCATGGGTGTCAAGCCCCTCAGGGCAGGGCCCCTGCATGAGCTTATGCAATGGTTTTGCTACTATTTCAGATTTGGCAACAGGCTAGAGGTCAGTCTGGATCTGTTTATAGATTTTGCAGACTGCCAACTGTATCAGATTAGGCTACAGGTCAAGAGTTTACTCAGTGTAGCCAGGTATGGGTCAGGAGTTTACTCAGTGCAGTAGCTGCATTCTATTTATAGCTTTGACAGACTGCCAACTGTGTCAGATTATGTAACAGGTCAAGAGTTCACTCAGTGCAGCCAGGTAAAGGTCAAAAGTTCACTCAGTCTAGCCAGGTGCAGTTCATGAGTTCACTCAGTGCAGTAGCCTGAGCAAGCAATTTGTCAAAGTTCATTCGGGGCAACAGCCTTTCTCACCTAAGCCTGGTCAGCCCAATGCATCAGACTCAAGGTAAGTTTGATGTATTGGCCTAATATTTTGACCTGTCTGTGTGTCTGTGTGGCTTTCTCGCTCACAAGACAGGTGTCGCCACCTACAATGACTTTTGCACAGTGTGTGTCCCTGCCTTTTTTTCAGGAGGGGTTTGATATATCGGCCTGAAATTTGGCATATGTATATATCTCTGATAGCTTCGTTGTATACAAGACTGGTGGTGCCAGCTACAATCTTTTTAGTGTTGTGTGCACCCATGCCAGAATTTCAGCAGTGATGTTTGTGTAATTGTTTCTTATTCAAAATGTTTAGTACTTGCATGGTTCATATACATGAAAAGTAATGATCCAGCATTGAAGCATTATACCTGGTGTATTTCCAAATGCACAGGTTCGCATTAGGCCTGTAGGCCTTGTGATAAAGTTCGCTGGAAATCCACCGGGGTGCCATTTCTACTGACTCGACAAAGAAAAGATCACAGTTTTCGCAAAGAATTTATTGCTTTGCATTATAATCAGAAGCGGATCCAGATGGAGTGTCCTGGGGGTCCGGACCCCCCCCCCCCCCCGCCCCCCTTTTCAGCTGCGGCAACCTTTTGCAAGGGTTTCAGACACATTAATGCGGCCTGCCCCCCCCCCTTTTCTAACCCGGGTTCCTTTTATAAGGTTTTGTCTTTAGTTTCCAGTGTTGGACCCCTCCTTTTAACAAAACCTGGATTCGTTCCTGATTTTGTGTATGGTATGGATTTGATATGTTGCTGAACATCTAATGTAAACATATACGGCGACTCCACTGAACTAGAAAGTTCATTTTATCAGAGATGCCTCATACTTCGCCCACTAAGGGTGGACAATCTGGCGTAAACCGTATCCTAGTGCGGTCCATATCAGTATTTTCCCCTCTATATGAATCAGAGTTTTCTTTATGCTTTGAAGGTAGAATATGAGAATTTACAGTACCTGTCCACAGAACACATTGTTTTTCTCTTACACAGAGCACAACAGGAGTGCAGGTAATATGACCTTGCTGGAATACTTCCCATGGCGGCCGCGAATGTACTTCCGCGTAAATCAGAGGCTGGAAGAAAACGGATTCAGCCGAAGAGTTCCCAGTTTACCAGGTATAATGTGAAGGAGAATCTGGTCGCAACCATGCGCACAGCACGCTTTACACCAAAATGAGCTTTTCTAGTGTAAATTGTAGATTAGAATCAATGAAATAAATGGAGCAAATATGTCCAGAGCATCCATTGACTACTTCATTTTAAAATATAACCAATATAAATATTTTTCCGTTAAACAATTTTATATTTTGCCACACCTTATGGTCTACACTTTCTGAGTATTTACCGTGAAGCGGGTATTGTAAAGATAAACTTATATATATACGTGATTGCTTGGCGATATTGCGTGAAACAACTGTTTTTTCGAGATAGCTTAAGAAAGAAAAGCAATAAGATCATTTAATGATACTTGTAACTGTCATTTCAAAATTATGAAAAAGGATTAAATTGATGAAAACGGGGGAATGAGTATTATATATAGAATACCGAAATAACAAGCGAGTGTTCAGGCACAGATATAGTTCATAGTGCAGTCGATGGGAGGGTGTCACACTTAAACCAGGCTTAGTTACAGCGCTTTACCTATAGGCCTACTACCTATATCGTAAGCGGTGTTTGTTTTGACCTTTATCCTGAATCGCTACACCAGGTCCGAGAACTGAACTTTTTTGTCCTATCAGATGAGACCCTATTCTGGAAGACAACACGGTTAACCAGCCAAGCGAGGAATACACGGAGCCAATGTTGTTCATTTTTTTTTTGAGTGACAGCTCATCGCCCCGTCAACGTTTGAACAGGCCACAGGTTCAAAGAGAATGGCCCAACTCGTGGTTTTCACATGTCCTTGTGTACATTGGATGCCCGGCGGGTGAGCTGTATTTTAAACGAAATGAAACAACATAGGTTCCGTGCACACCTCGCTGGCTGGTTTCCGTTTTTCTGGCAAACTGATACATGGATACGCTAACATAGTGGTCATGTCATAATCGAATCGGTCGTTGATGCGAGAACGTAGAGGGAGCAATTAAAATTCAACTAATCTTTACTAAGAGTAACCACTTGAGTGAACTTAAAGCGCAGCTATGGGCGGAACCATGATGCCTGTCGAGTGTTTTTTTTTTTAACTGGCATTTGGCATCTGGACACCTGGTGTCTAAATGTATCATAAACGGTCAAACCAGGCAGCGTGAAAAATCAGTTGCTTCTTTAGAAGCGTAGGCTTGGTAGGTTGATAGTAAGTCCATGTATTAAGATATGGGAGCTTCCTACCACCCCTCTTACTATAAATGGACCGACCCATTAATAAGCTATCCCCATGGAAAATGTAGGCGTCTGTGGGAAATTCCCACAAGAGTACGACTCTGCTGGGTTAATCTGCCACCCACAATGCATCGCGTCTTCTAAATACACCATTGGTATAAATGTACTAAGGAGGGTAAAATAGTCCGTTCAATTTTACTGGATAAGAATTGTTTCAAGGCCAATTACATAAACATGGGTGTTTTTGTGGTCCGGACTTCACGGAATAAGTAATATTTGTAAGCATACGCATGCGATATGTAAACAGAAGGTGTTTCACTGAAATGTAACAAATTTTAATTTTAAGGGTTGACAGTTGAGACACGGCCTAACAGGAAGAGGAGTATATGTTTTGAGTATAAACGACATCTGGCGGAAAGGGTGAGGACTCCATAAAGCAAAGTATGACTCGGCCTTGCGCTAGAGGTTTAATCAACATGTCAAGAGGAAACAATTTATTTTTCCCAGGAGCATGTGCAACACACACGTACGTAACGATAGTCTGTTTTGTTAGGGTCCAATGAACCAGATTCTTTTATATGATGAAGGGGGGGGGGGGGGGATTGTTAAGTCAGAAAAAGGCCTTACTTCGTGGCTCAAGGATATCTAGAAATTTAGGTATAAATAAATGTTATCTTACTTTTTCATATTAACGCAACTCGATGACAAACGCGTATAGGTGTCGCATAAAATAGACTTATGATCCACATCTCTCTTCACGTATTATTGTTGAGTAATCTCACTCGATCAGTCTCAATAAGAAAAGTTCACATGCTGAATTGGTTCAGGGGCAATGAGCAGTGCATTTTAAGCAGTGCCAGATTAAAAATTTAGGGAATTAAAGAACAGTTTTCTTTTGATGACACCACCAGTGACCTAAATGGTCGGTCTTGCTTCAGATATTCACAGTTTCTTAACCTCTAGTTTATAGATATATTTTCGTATCTGGATTCTTTTGATGTATGTTGCAATTTTTTGTTTATTTTAATGGACGTTCAAGTATCTTCCATGAGTCAATAATTTTGCTTTATTTCCATGCCTTTCTTGTGTAAGATATAGTTTGGCGATACTTGAGTTGCAAAATATGTCTTTGTTTATCAGTAATTGTCTTAATTTTGGCTATAAATTGAGCATAACTTCACCATTTACAGCGGCGCAGGAATTACATATTTACAATGCTGTTTCTCTATTTTGCCTACATTGCCAGAGCGGTTCGTATAGATCCGATTGTGACGAAGCCTTCCTTCCGGACGTGATACCAGTGGAACTACGACGCGCAGATGTGACATTCGGATTCAGATTTACCGGATTGTTGTTCGGATCATCCGGACGAACCTTGGTACAATATTCTCGGACGGTCTGGGACCTGGCCACCTGCTTCCTCCCCGCAAGTTTGCGGTTGGCTTTGCTATAAACCGGGACTTTGTTGGTAGCATTATGATCTTTCAGTTCCTCAGGATCAGCTGACAGATCCCCAGCGGATCGGCTGATCCTGCGCACGATCCTAATGGCAGCTCTGGCGGCTTGCGGTTCGGGTTGGTTCAAACGGAACGATTTTCCGTTGAGTTTGTATGCTGCGTCCAGAGAGTTTGATCGCTGGCGGGAGATGAGTTTATGACCTCGTTGGGGCACGTTCCCTGGTTTATCATTGGGGAGATTAAACGTGATGCTGCTGTGGATATTCAGGCAGGTGGCGCTGCCATCGGGTGTGCTGAAATCGTTCGCTAAAGTGCGCGTTACAGTAATTCTGGGGACACTCAACGGCAGATGCTGTGTTTGACGTTCAGTAAGCTCGGCTCTGCTGACAAACGGTGAGTCGCTCTGTATGTGTATTCCTTTGGGTATACCAACTGGCGAGTATTCCTCATATTCACCCATGCTGCCGCCCCGGACCCCAAACTGCGCATGCGCAGAGGTCTGAGCGCCAACATCACGGCTCCCACGGTTGCTGGAGCGTTCTCCATCGTTCCGTGGTGGCAGTAGGGGACCGTTCTCTTCACCGTCGGCGTAATCTCTGTCGTTATCTCCCGATGACAGCCGAACTGACCGCTTTTGTTTCCTAGTGGCGGCCCCCGATACGGACGCGTACGAGTGGGATGAGGAGGGCCGGTTGACGTCTGGGTCAGCCTCGGAACCTCGGTTGTCCGCCACTCCGTCACTGGTTTGCTCCGCCGAGGTCTTTACGTCAACTAAATTCACCATCTCGTACTTCCGCTGTGATGCCACTCGCCTCCAAAACAGAATAAAAGAGAATACCGGTGAATAAAGATAAAACTGTCAGACATAGTCCTTTAAATTACTGTTGTCTTTACTGTTGTAAAGATTTAGAGAGGTCACATGTGTGCACAAAATTGACCAGCATCAAATTTATATCCTAATATACACGGTTTCCTCATAAAGAAAGTTATGATAACTTTGTCTAAGGAGATTATGTTTTCATTCACTTTAGTCGGTTTTGTTGTTATTATTATTTTTTTTTTCGTTATTTGTATAATTCATAATTTGTAGACATGCGACACCCACTCTTGTTAGACTGATTCTTATCTCACATAGCCAATGTATAATCGGACCAGAGGGGGTGTTACCCGTTAAAAAATTGTAGCTGTATGCACAATGCTATACCACGTTCTCATGGGTCTGATTACAGTTCTTTGCTCTGTGCCACCCCTGGTGGTGGATAACAGAGAATCTAGCTATACAACGCAGCGGATAATACAAAGGAGACCAGGAACAATCCTATAAATGCATTCAGTAGATATCTGCCTGGAAACTTCAAAGTGTTAATAGAGTGCTAATACAGTGCTGTCCCTTCGGTAGGTTGTTGCATTTTTGGGTTTTGTCTAACTAATGTTCCATTTCAGTGTGCATTTTACCTTTTAAATGAGAAAAGAAAAGCCATTGATCATTGTTTCTATTTCAGTCTCACGATAAACGTGGTAAATATATTTGTTATATACGGTAATATAAACTTTATTTAGAATAGATTATACAACTAGTTATGATAGTTGCTAATACGAGGCACTCTCCATGGCACGGATAATAGCGTTCGGTAGTCGGTAAGGGTGGAGGAACCGGAGAAAACAATCGGCCTTGGGCGGACCACTACAATCCACTCCATGGCTGCTCCGGGGTTCGAACCCGGGTCGCAAGCGGAGAGAGCTCAACGTTTTTTACCACTCAACTGTCCAGGCAACTTTGCAGGAGGCGGTTTTGTCACTCTGAACAAGGGCCTAAGGCCACAAACAGGGACTATATGGCGCATGAAAATATTAACTAGACTGATTCATTACTCTCCTATCCCTCGTATACGGATAAATAATAGACGCTAAACCAGTCCATTTTTTTACCGTCTCTTGTATGGCAGAAGAAAACTAGGAAAAAATCGAAAGTCTTTACTGCTGCATCTTATAATGCCATATGTGTAAGGTACACACACACACACACACACACACACACACATATATATATATATATATATATATATATATATATATTAATATGAGCAGCAGCTAAATATATACCTCCGCCAAGGTACGGGGGTTATGTTTTTGCCGGTGTTCGTATGTCTGTCTGTTTGTCCGTTAGCAAGATTGTTCAAACAGTTATTAACGGATTTTGATAAAATTTCAATATGGCTCGGCAGTGATACATGAAACAACTGATTAAACGGGGTAAACGGGATCACCACAAGAAACTGATTTTTTTAAAAGGAAAAATGCTAAATTTCGGACAAAGCCATAAGGGGGTAATAAGCAGCCTTGGCGGAGGTCTGCGCTCTCTGAGTGCTTTTCTAGTATTTTTGGTTTGAAGACAGATAAAATGAGCAATATAAGTTTTGACTCTAAGGCTCACCTTCGGCAGCATATGATGGCATGACAGATGCAGTGGAAAATGACAAACAGGACGACAATGAGGAGACCTGGAAGAAAAAAACCATTTATTACTTGTCACTGTAAGTCACTGTAGAATATGAAATATGGATTTAGTAAGCATATAGAACTTCCTGTAGTTTACATCTTGTTGACCTGTCACCTTTTCATTATTATAAATCAAACACATATTGTAAACATATCGTAAACATATAACATACGCCCATTCGGAAAGACAAAATCCTCGCTATCAGGGCAATCAACAAAGAAAACGTTTAGGCCAAAATAAAAAAGAGGTATGGTTATCAGGCACTTTTTCAGAAATCAATGCGGGCGGGCGGATTTTTATTTTTAATTTTTTTATATGTTTCGATAAAAATGTCAAATGATAAGGGTAAAGCATGATAATAACAGATTTATTTTGCTAAACAAGTAAGAGCACTTCATAAGAAAGGAAATTGTATGATTTTACCTTCTTGGAAGAAATGTCCGAGCGGCTGCAGCTCAAAATTGGTAAGTTTCTATTGAAAAAAAAAAAAACTTTTTGATGCGGGTTTTTTTAAATTGCTGCGGGCGGTGCCTGAGAACCATCCTTTTTTTTTTATTTGGCCATACTGGTGATGTGTATTGATTGCTTGTACCAAGTGCTCATTTTTAGGGGATTTATTTCGGTGGTTATATAAGTGGTTATAGGTCATATTAGCCGGAAGGTCTTATAAGCTGAGTGGTAGTATTAGCAGGTTGGAGTCACAACAATGCAATGGGAATATATCCCCCACTATTGAGCAAGAAGGGTAGGTCAATGTAATCATCCTGCTTCTATTCAGGGAATACAATTTATATACTGAAAATGAAATATATTGATAATTAGAATTATAGACTTTGATTCCAGTTCTGAGTTTACTATGGAATATTTCATATCTAATCCTGGTTTAGATATAAAAAAAAATACTTTGATTACCCTCAGTCACAAACATCCCCCTTCCCCTGCCCTACCTCCCTCACCCCTGCCCTTGAAGATAAAATGACGCCACAGGCCGGTTGGTCATTTAAGCGGGGTGTTCGTATAAGCGGACCGTTCGTGTTAGCGGTATATTCGTACAAGCGGGTCGGTGGTGTTAGCGGGATGCTCGTATTACCGGGATACCCTTTAAGTGGAGGTTAACGATAATTATATATATGTTTTAAAATAATAACATGCCAAATGCTTTCCATGGAAAAAATACTTACAGAGAAAGAGAAATTTAGGGTTGTTGATTATAGTAGGATGAGGCAGCCAATACAGCGGGTCATATGTTGTCGGTTGTCCACTGATGGCAGTCATATTATCTGTCGTTGCCCCATTATCTACAAGATACGAACAATGTATCGTTTTAATGTATGAGCTGCAACATGATATGATAATTATAACAATGATACTATTAGTAATAATCCAGGGTTCAAATAGGGGGAGGGCCCAACAGCCTTACTGAAATAATCGGGATATAACAATATTTGCTAAAATGCAGTGAAATACACTTGAGTAACTAAATAACATAATTTTTGTAGGCCGTACACTGCAGAACAGAAGGGAGAGTTTTAAGGAAAGGAAATGGGTATTCTGGGTATCTGTTTTAAACCTGGTAAACCTGTTTTAAAAACCGTTTAATATAAACGTTAATAATAGTATTGTGATGAATGGTGATAACATGCGTCCTAATCATCTAGACATCCAGTCACAACACGGGTTCTATCTGGAAAATAAATCCCTTGGTAGAATAAAATAGGGCTTGGAAATATTCTGTGCAAACTGATATGAAGGAAATTCGTTCTAACCCCAGTGAACAAATGGAATAGAATTGCATGCCATGTTATCTGCTTACTTTCGGTATAATTCGTCGAAGCCACACTCATAGAAGAGGGTGAAAATATTGAAGAGTTGGCCATTTTTGTTCTTGTGGTTGATAAACCAAGATTCGTCGGGGTATTGTTTCTTGATTCCTTGGTTCTCACATGCTCTGTTGCCTAGAAACGGAAAGAAAAATAAGTAAAGGCCGGATAAAACTGATTTTTTTACCTCAGTTGAAGCACATGTACTTGTACCTGATTCAGTAATCAAGTACAACATTTGTTATTACTCGCCCTGTACTTGTATATGATGTATTTAGCTCTTTTAACACTATTGATGTACTTGTGCTTGCCACTCGTCTACTCAAAAAAAGTTCGAAAGTACATTTTAGGTATTGATTAAGAACAGACCACCCTTCCTGTCACACAATTTTGAGTGCGCATGCGCGAGTTTCTGCAAGCCCCAGAGATTTTAGTTATGGATGTAGACAGAAGAGTGTACCAATTGATGGTTTCATGGACCACAACTCCGTGAAATTTACACTCAGAGCATTTTTAAACCCCGGTTTAGAACTCGCATATTTTCATACCCGGCACGACTTACCATCCAAGTTATTGCCACACCGTTTGTCACCAGTAGCTCCATCGTGTGTCTTGCACGTAAATACAACATCACTTCCCGGAAGACAGGCTTGTAACGCGAGCATAATGCCCGGGTTACTAGTCTACTCAGAAGTCCGTAATTTTTTGTCTGAAATGGTGGTGCTCGAAGCAGTTAGTTTTAAATTTCTAAATGAAGATTCACATAACTAGTCACTATAAACATAGCATGAAGGGACGCAAAGTTTGTCAGAATGTCCCAGAACAATGATCTACCTGTAATTGCAGATTTGCACTCTTGATAATAATATTGATATTAATGAATACACATACACAAATAAAACAACTTTTGCTGATCTGAGTCTATTCTATTTGGTAAAAGAAAATCAAAATATATCCTGTGCTCTTACTTAAATACACTGAATAATTTCTTGTGCTTGTACAGGAGAGGATTTGTCGAATTCTGAAGAACTTGTAGCGAAGCAAAATAACCCTGAACTTGACCTTACCCGGTCAAATGTGATACGGTTTTATTCACTACGTGTTGCATGGCATGATCAGAACCATTCTCCACACAGAAGATGTATCTATGAATGTCTGCTATCATATGCCCCAATAAATCTTGCCCCTGCGCGAGGGTTTGATCAGTAGGACTACTCGGAACACCTCGCCTCATTTTCGAGTGTTATGGGAAGACGAAGTCGGCTGAGGAGTTACGAGTGTCAGAAAGACATGGCGAACTCGGCAGTCGACACTGAGAAAGCGAGAAGCTCAACGCTATAGTCAATTTCATCACCTCATGTCCACCCATTTTTTTGCTAGGAAAAGTTAACACTAAGGGATGTTTCCATGTGCGCGTATATGCGGAGGCCTATGTGCGAATATGTGTGAAAACTAGGTGTGTTTCCATGTGCGCGTATATACGTATATGCCTGAACTGGCAGACTAATATATTTGTACAGTGGATCGACCAGGCCTTCCACAAAAACACAGTGAAGTGACGTCATTATGCGTGGAGATTTTCACGCATATACGCACGTACGCATATACGCTGACGGTCACATGGAAACACCCCTGTTACAAAATCAAATGAGCGATTTTTTCACGCATATACGCGCACATGGGAACACCGCTTAAATATTCACATATGAGGGAGAAAATTATAAAAAAAAGATAGAAGATTAATTGACCTAATTTGCAACAAGGGAAATATATACCTATAGGTGAGATACAATTTTCATATCATCTATCAAAATGTTTCCTGTAAATAATGACATATAACGTGTAATTAATTCATCCTAAACGTATGATATGACATCCTAGACTGTTTATTAAAATAAACCTGCATTGAAGGTTCTATAAAGAACCCTTTACATGGGGTTCCACCCAGAACCTTTTAAGGTTCCCCACTCAGTCCATCGTGAAGATCCTTAGAGGGTTCCTCTCAGAACCTCTGAAGAGGTTCTAGATGGAACTTATAAGGTTCCAGAACAAGAACCTTCTGGAAATGTTTCCTTTAAATAATGACATATAACGTGAAATTAATTTATCTTAAATGTATGATGTGACATCCTAGACTGTTTATTAAAATAAACCTGCATTGAAGGTTCTATAAAGAACCCTTTACATGGGGTTCCACCCAGAACCTTTTAAGGTTCCCCTCTCAGTCCATCGTGAAGAACCTTGGAAGGTTCCTCTCAGAACCTCTGAAGAGGTTCTAGATGGAACTTATAATTAGGTTCTAGAACAAAAACTTTTGGGAGTTTCTAAAAAAGAACCCTGCCTCTAAGGTTCCAGCTGTAACCTTAAAAGGTTCCCCACTAAGTCCACTCTGAAGAACCCTTTTGGGTTCTGCCTGGAACCCTTTTTTCTTAGAGGGTACCTTACACAGTATTTAAGGAACACAATTATTTTAAAATATGAGAAATCAGTCTACATTTTACAACATATCATCATCACTTATGGCAGCCATAGTCACCGGTCACATCAAGAAAAAGCATCAATTGGCAGGTGCTGATGGGATGGTGTGATATTAAAGTCTAGAAAATATAACCAGCCAAAACAAAGATGGCTTCTCATGCAGGGCCACATCTGGTAAGTCAGATTACTGAAAAGAGTAAAAGGAAAGTTTTAAAGCATTTATAAACTGTTGATTAACTGGAGGATGAATTAAAAAAAACTTAACTAAGAAGCTCGAGAATAGTTTGGCAGCAGAGATTTCTGCCGGAACCTACATTATTTTGCAAAGGCATTTGCTGTATGCTTCTGCATTAGTAACTTACACAGACACCCGGTGGCGCCCAGTAACCTCAAGTGGATATGTTACTGGACGCCTTTTGTTTCAATTTAGGCCTAAAAAAAAACTTGAAGAAGCGGAAGTCCCTTTTAGCAGGCGTCGTGAATCCCTGCATCAGTGGCACTCAAGCAGACGACAGGTGCCCAGTATCTAGTGTGAGGAATAATCTAGTTTCAAGAAAACACAATGACCAAAACTAGATAAAGAACAATTCCTGACCCTGTGCAGGCCATAGGCCAAATCACAACGGGGCACCATAGCGTTGGCCAATAAAATAAATCCTTTACATTTGCTTTTAGCCTTTTCTATAAAATACCTAGTTATGGAACTGTCTTGCATTGTAACTCTTTCTTTAGAAAAAAATTCAATCATTTAGATATCTCAAAAATCTTTAAATGATTTGTTATATAATGAAGTGTACCGATTATATGGGATTAATTTTTCTCATATACATGACCGGTGTCATTAACTGCAAATATATTCCACTCTACCTATTACCTATACCTAAATATAACGTGAACACTATCAACTTAAGCTTTTGGTGCATGTACCATGAAGCTCAGTTGTTTGTAATACAAAATGACCCAAATCAAATCAAAACTTTTCTACTACAGGGTTTCAGTTTTGGGGGCTCGGACCCCTTTCTTTTCCGGACATAGGGAACTCATTTTAGGTTTTCATCAGTTCTCCTAGGTAAGACCTCTTCCTTAAAAAAAAATCCTGGATCCGCCCCTGCCTGTCACAGTTGGGGTTGATCTCGACCTAAGAAAAACCTCGTCATGCATAAGATTTGTCTAAATAAAGGTCGTTGGTTAGGAGCGGGGGGGGGGGGGGGCACTCCTCAGGTCTGCGCCTGAAAATGTTTATGAATAGAGAATATACTCATATTTCCGATAAATGCAAAACAAAGATGTCAATAATCCACCGGGAAATTATATTTTATAACATTTCATAAATCGAGTCATGAATGCCTATCACACATTCAAGCTGCAAGATTGGCCATTACCAAGTTCATAATCCTGTTTTATCGTCCTTGTCCTACTACCCTTTTTCATGTGCTAGCAAAACGTCACATATACCGGCTAAGATTTTTTAAGTTATCACCTATTTATCGTTTTGTTTTCTTGGCCCTGGCCAGGGAATGGGAAAATAAACATTTCAGAAAATAAAAAAAGAAAAAGCACTACAGAGGGCATAACCATACCAATCCGAATATCGGGGAGCACAAATGACCTCAGAATAATTAGCAGGACATCTAATACTTTGTATAAAATGCCAGGAAGATTATTATTATAATCACATAAATAAATTCCAAATATAACCACAATCTTATTCATTCAGCAGCTTCTCTGGTAGTAAATGTGATATCCACACCGTCATTAAGGTAAAATTATCATAAATAATCCTATATGTACAATCACTCCAAAAGTGGTTTATATTTATATTAGACCCCTTACAGTATACATGATTGTAAACCTGGTACATTGATCTTTCAGATGGTAGACACTTTTTTAACTTCTCCCCAAATTTCACATTATTTTGTAGCATTTATAATTTACAAAAAAAAATAAAACGTACGCTATTTTAAGCACCCAGTCACAGTTTGTCACTTCTTAGTGGACTAATATTAATATAAATGACAATAACTGAAATTTTTTTGTTTGTTTTTCTTTGATCATGTACCCTAAAACTGAATTTACAAATTTTGATTCAATTAAAAAAAATAAAATTTCATTTTTTTTTCAACAAGAAAGACAGTGTTACGGTACAAGATTTATAATAACTACACTTTATGGGGTCCAATTTGAACATAAAACAACTTTTGGATTGATTTAAATGTAGGGGTTTTTGATGATAATGATACCTTTAAAAAATTTTGCCAAATAGGGGCGAGTGACGTTGGGTCAGGTTCGGTTGGAGATTTGGCCTGAGGTATGTCCAATCGGGAAATTTAGCACGATGCGGCCTGTTGCGGACGGACAGCAAATCAGTGTGTAGTTTAGATGACTTATAGCATGCTGACCTGAATTTAAGAAATCTGACTACAGATTTCTTTGAAAATGCAGAGCCTATTTAATTAGGTCTATGGTATTTACTAGAATAGGGACCTTGATTCTATATTTGCTTAAGTATAGCATATGTTTTATGAAAGACTGTAAAAAATTCGAAACACAAACCAGAAAAAGTACATGATATCGTATAACATGAACAATTTTACTTCGTCACAAATAGAAGTTAGCATTATTTCACCGCGAAAGAATTATGAAAATAATACATTCTCTGGAGTGTATTAAACCTCCCAAAGTGATCACTATGCAATATTTTCTTACCTTCAATCTGAACCTTTGCATACAAAAGATGGGTTACATCGCACATACCTTCGACGATCATACAGGAAATTTAATGAAATAGTCTTCCTTAATAACTTAAAAAAAGATAAAATATTTACTTGTCCGCATTATACTCACTGCATCTGATGTAAATGATGCATGGACTCTCTGGAAAGAGGCCTTTCTCTTCGATTATAATAAGCATGCACCAATCAGACAAGTCAGAGTAAAATCCCAAAAACCTTGTTTTATTGACAATGAAACTCGAGAAATTATGAGGCAATGTGACTTCATGCATAAACTAGTGGCCCGTGGGCCATGACGCCCAGCTGAATTCAAGGATTGTTGAATTCGATTACAAGATGGAGAGATCCAAGATCTATGGACATGCAACTTTCAGCTCAATACATTGAGCCACTTCTGAGATATCGGCTGTTATCTAAAAGACACCCAGATTCAGACTGCACAGAAAGGATTGCAGGTGGTGCCACCTGTCTTTGTTATGCACAACTACATAGGTGAGGGAATAACTATGCCGGGTTACAGAAGATCAGTCCAAGGGTCTCTGAGGAGTTCTCCAGAAATAAACACAGTTTTTGTATCACATTTTGAATTATTTCGGGGGTAATTATGAGCCCCATAGCTCGATGGATATGGGTAACAGGGACCTAATTTCAGATTTTCATGAAGACTTTTCATGAAGCTCCCGAGATTTCAGGTATGAAGATTCTAGGTCAAGCGGTTATGATTTGTGCCCTGTTACAAGATAAGACTTTTTTTAATGTCTCAAAAAGAGAAAAAAAAATGCGTAAATAAATTTTAAAAAAATAGGTGCCGCCACCAGTCTGCAGAAACTGATGAAACACCCCATGATCAAAATGAATGCAAATAATCATGGCCATCAGTACATCAGTTATTCAGATACTGCAGCTTTTGTGTCGCATTTTTAATTATTCTTAGGGGTACTTACCAGCCCCATAGCTCGGAAGTATGGGTAACACAGACCTAATTTCGAGTATCCATAGAGACTTTTCATGGACCTTTCTTGATGTCAAGTTAGAAGAATCAAGGTCCAGCAGTTACGATTTGTGCCCTGTTAACAGACGACAGCTTCTTTGAAGGTCTCAAATATTAGGAAAAAAAATCGTAAAAATTGGAAAACATACAGGTGGTGCCACCAGTCTGCAGGAAGTGATGGAACATCCCATGATCAATATTCATGCAAAGAATAATGGTGATCAATGCAGTAGTTATTCATATACTTGAGCTTTTGTATCAAATTTTGCATTATTCTGGGGGGTACTTCGGAGGTCCATAGCTCAAAGGATATGGGTAACAGAGACCTAATTTCAGGTTTCCAAGGAGATTTTTCATGGACCTCCCTGGATTTTAAGTGAGAAGATTCCAGGTCCAGCGGTTACGATTTGTGCCCTGTTAACGGACGGCCGGACGGCCAGACGGACGGAAGCCGGACAAAGGGTGATCGCTATAGCTCAGATGACTTTCAGTCAGCTGAGCTAAAAATTGCTCAAAAAGCAACATTGAGGCTGACTTAGTTATTAATAATAAAATTCGAAATTTAGTTAATATTACAATAAAACGACATAAACGTAGAATTTACATGACTAAGATAGGCCAAGCTGGTGTGAACCAAAAAAAGATATGGAACGTTGTGATCAGCATCTTAAAGAAAGCTCAGAATAGCAATGATCTCCGGCACATTAATATTGAAGAAGCGGCCAAACACTTTGCTGATGTCAGTCTTCAACTGTCTGACAAATTTCCTTCGTCCACGCAAAGCTTTGACATCCAAACATGGTCCAGTAACTTTGAATTTTATCACACAACTTCCTCTCTAGTACAGCAGTTTCTTACAAGCCTATCTCTCGAGAGTAAAATCGATGCCAACGGGTTAGATATCTTTCCGATAGATCTCATGCTGTAAAAAAAGCTAACGCAGTATCTTCACAGCATCCTGTGAAAATTGGAATACCCCAAGGTTCTGTATTAGGACCCATATTATTTTTAATTTATATAAATTATATTAGTGGAAACACTGGCAATTGTCAATGTAATCTTTTTGCGGATGACACCATCATTTACTAAACAAGTAATGATCCTAAAAAAATTAGACAGGAACTTCAACACGGCGTCACTACTTTATCTAAATGGTTTTATAATAACAAGCTTTCAATCAATATCGAAAAAACATAGACCATCCTCTTCAGATCCCGTCCTATGGAGACTTTGGATCTTAATATCAGAGCATTTGACCAGCCCATCAAACAATCTAACAATATCACTTACTTGGGGTTAGTGCTTAATGAAAACCTAACATGGTCCGATCACTCTGAACAAGTATGCAAAAAGCTCTCCTCTAAAGTAGGTGCACTTTATATTTGTTGTCGTTACATACCTCAAGACACCGCAATGAAAATGTACGCTGGACTGATTCAGCCACATTTTGACAAGGCCTCACAATCTGGGGAAATGCGCCTTATTCATGTCTTACTCGCATTCAAAGTCTTCAAAATTGAGATCAATTTCATCATGAATGTAGCATTACAGCTATTCGTCAGTCCCTTGGCATTAAATCAGTAGAACAAATACATGAATATCTGACTCGCATCCTTATGTTTAAATGTCTGAATAACTTAAGTCCATCCTGTATGACCGACCGGTTCACTTTTGTTCACCAAGTCCAACAACATGATACACGCAATAACTATTCCAATAAATTGTATGTACCCAAACCTCGGGCAGCCTACTTAGAGAAATCATTTTTATGCCGAGGTCCTACTTGGTGGAACACATTTAATATAGCTCAAAGAAACTGCTCCTCCTTACAGGTCTTTAAAAAAAGTATCATGTAATGAATCTCTGTTCTTTATATGTCATATATTGCATGCTATTTTATACTATCTTATATTTCATATTTATGTCACACTCATGATTGCCCTGTATATTACGTTGCATGTTATAGTTTTATATTCATGTTTAATATCCCATCTTACTGCATAATTTTATATTTAGTCACTTTTATTGATTCTGATTTCATTTTTGTTGTTTTATACATTTTATAAACTGTATAGCCCAACAGGGCCCTGTGGCAGATCAGACAATCTTGTCTGAACGGGCTACCCTGTATAAACATGTTTTAATAATAATAATAATAATAATAAAAATAATAATAAAATAATCGGGACCATTACATATTCAAAATGTAATTTGTGTGATGCACAAGCTTTTGAAGTACAGTTCAGCCTCTGTCCAACATTATTACACATTATTTGCTGCTTCAGTTAATGGACTAAAAGTTCGCATGACATTTGGTTGTAATTAAAAATATTTGAACCTTGGAAATTCTGGATAGTCACAATAGGAGGGTTGAAATATATATTTATGAGAGGTATTTTAATAAAAAAAAGAAAATTAAAAATCATAGGATTTTTTTTTTGCATTGTCAGAGAGAGATGGTAAGGCAACATAATTCACATCTTGAATGGTGATAAAAAATGGAGCCCTATAGCATAGAAGCTTTCCTAAAGATGAAGAAGAAATAATAATCCATAACCTTAATGAAGCATGTAAACATAGCACTAATAGTGCTAATCGAATTTCCTCTTTTTTACTGAAAATATATTCCAACGTTCCGAGCACCCCCCCCCCCCCCTAAAAAAAAGGCGCTCCTTTCCTCACCAATACATAGACGGTACCAGTTTAACTGCATCCGCTCGAAAGGTATGCGTTCATTCCCGTTCGTGTGTGTTAGTGTGTCTTTGTGTATGTATATGTGTTTTTAACAATATAACTCAGTCTTGGACGAAATCTCATGAAATTTTCAGGGCATTTCGGGAATGGGCCTAGGGAGAATATATTAGATGTTGGTGTGCATCCAGCATCACCTTCGGATTCTACAGCGTCATCAAAGAATGTTCACAAATGTACGGTCACTTATGCACCAATGTACCGGGGAATATGGGCGAAAAAAATAAGTGAATGCGGACAAGGTCTTGCCTCATCAATGTGACCCAGCCACCTGTTCGGGTCACGGTCGAGCGCCTAGTCTCTCGGACTGACATTGTCATGTGTGTTCGCAGAGCGTTTTTGAAACGTGTGCTCTTAGTTCTGAGGTGAGTGGATGCACACACCGGTCAATATTGACTCCATATACTGTAGGTATGTAACCATTTGGATACAGATTTCTCGTTTTATATTAATTTTTCCAGACCCCTGTAGGCTGTGACTGGGGTTTCACTTCGACTGCTTCTTAATGTTTATGTTATGTGATAATAGTTATCGGATTATTTGTCCGAACACGTGCAATTCAACATTTGCATTTCCAGTTTACCCGATTGAGAAAATGTTCAAAATTAAAAAAAAAACATTGAAATTGTCAGATTTTGGAGTTACATGTGGTCATTTAATCCCGTTACCAATTAACAATACACAGAAATATATTCCATTTCCACCATGTAAAGTTGACATGACCATTATCGATTACAATTTGCCATATAATTTCACCAGAGTACAAAATACCAAGGAAGTTGGTATGCCAGGTTGTTGGAAATGTTAAATATCTGAAATTTTGGAAATTTTATGTCGTCACAAGGAAGAGAGTTTAAAAACCATGCTGTACCCACTTCACTGCGTTCAAAGGAAGTTTTTCAGGACCGGGACATTCAAAATTATAAACTTGTATCACTTTAACACCTTTATTTTGTTCAATAATCAGAAAAATTTTAATAGCACATTCGTTCGGCAAAAATTAATAAAATGTCAAATGTAGGACTTATTCATGACCTTGAAACTTATTAGCAAAATACATTTTCTAAGATATATTTCTTTGTACGTTTCCTATCAAACAATGTTGATACAACCATCATTGATAACCTTAAACCACATGATTTCATAAATAACAAAATACCCAAGGCATTTTTTATTTTCCATGTTTTGGTAGAAAAAGTGTTACATCAATGCACAGTTGCTACAACCACAACACCGATTTTAAACCTAACGGTAAAAATGATCATACCTACAGCTTGTTATTACTCCGGTATTGGTATATATCTCCTTAAATATGGCCTTTTTGAGCTTTCGCCGCTACACTAAGTGTACAGACTCACTTGAGTGAGCCGATTGAAAGAAAGAGTTTGAGGAAGAGGCTGCATGGATGTCAGGGTTGGGGCCAGGTACATGCTGCAGTTTGAATCATAGGTAAAGGTACTGATACTAATGAGATGGTCAGGTACAGGCCGAGAATTTCAGAAAGTCCTGTGCAGCTTAAAAATGAGTTAAGTTTAATTCAACGATATTTGAACCAATAATAATTGCATACACTTCATCTATGTGCAATCAAAATCTGAATTTTTTAATACCATATATGCATCCGGAGTACATAATACCTTGTACGTATATTTTAGTCCCAGGTACATGTACCAGGTACATGCTACTCATGACATCCAAATGCAGGTACAGGTACTCTGTCTTGGGTACCTAGGTACTCCTACAAGTACCACATCCCAATCCTGTTGGGTGTGTAGAGTACGCAGGGTGGCCAATTTATTTGTATATACCGTTTCAATTGAAGTGATCGTTCTAACGGAGTTTGACTAGGTAATGTATGAAGTCTAAGTGCTTGATAACAATCGTGTTTTTATATATATAGAATACAATTTTCCTCAAGTACAGATACAATTCAAGCACATATGGTTATCTGTTTAAAGGAACTATAAAAGGGCCATATATTTACCAAAACAAATAATTACAGTAGAAAGATCAATTGGAGTCCTAGAAAAAAGGTATAAATATTTTCCTTTCTCCTCAACATTAACCACGTTAACGCCGGGGTTCTTTTTTTATCGTGGTGCATGATAGATGTTGTGGTTATAATTTTCTTGGTTTAGATAACCTTTTGTTGTGGTAATTGATTTGCTTAGTGTAGTGGTGCTCTAATGACTATTAATTGTTATCCTTCTTAATTCAAGTTAATGCAGTAAACATATTTATATATTTAATATAACTAACATAGTAACCATAATTTCGTGAAATTCACCCCATCGCAGCTTCATTTATGGTA
Organism: Sipunculus nudus; assembly: GCA_026874595.1. Lineage (NCBI taxonomy): Eukaryota > Metazoa > Annelida > Sipuncula > Golfingiida > Sipunculidae > Sipunculus > Sipunculus nudus. The sequence goes on from CM049321.1 coordinate 22,043,406, forward strand.
TAAATTTTATGATTTTTTTTATATTTTACATGGATCGTACAGCTTATTATATAACAAATGCAAGGTACTCTCCATGGCTAGGATGGTGGCGAAGGGGTGAAGAAAACCGGAATCACCGACCTTGGACGGGCAACTAATACCAACTCTCACAGCCACAGCGGGACTCGAACACGGGTCGCCAGAGGAAAGGGCAGAGCGTTTTACTCTTCGACTGTCCAACTTTATTTATCCGGTAGAAATTCCCGCCAGCAGATGCAGCCACGTTTTTTAATTAACTACACATATTTGTTATCTGAAGTTTACATCCCTTATACTGATTACCTCATTCTGGGTTTTCAATGATATTAGGCCATACAAACGAAAATTGTTGTTCCACGGATTCGCCGCTCCTATTTTTTTGTGAATAATTTGCTCTTGGCAATCGAAGACCAGGTCTTTGTAACGTTGCTAATTGTTAAATGTATTGAAAATGGACTAGATGTTGTGTAGATCGTATACACCATAACCAGCACTGACGCATTTATTTCTAGGCAAGCTTGCAGAAAGCAATAAAAGTCTTCACTGTCATCATTTTATTTTATTCCCAGGGTCAGAAGATCATTTTTTTTGTGGGGCCTGGTAATAATATTATAATCTTGTTCGGATACCTTAAATACAATATTATCTAATACATTACATAAACATTGTTGGATTAAAGTGCTTAAATTAAAGCATTAGCTCATGGGTATATGTCTTAATGATACCATGAGGTTATATAGTAGTGCCTTACCAAAATATAATTATATTTTAAAGAGATATATTTAACAGTACATAGGAATCTCTCTGTATAACGGACACTGGCGCGACCTGTTGTGTTTTACAGGTAAAAGACAGGTGATGATGTACTGGAGAGCTAAGGTTCCCAGAATTTTCTGACAGTTGTCCACAATATAAAAGGTTGTTCATAGAGAATGTGGCAAGAGAATTGTAAATGAAGGTTGACTTTGATGCAGATGTGAATGAACGTACTTTTATTTGTATCTGTATGTTCATGTGTATGAGAGCCCGTTTAATTTCTTACAAGTCTGCTGGGGCGGATCCAGGACTTAGAAAAATATAGGGGTCCAACCCTGGAGAACTTATGATAAAACCTAAAAAAAGTCCCCAGGTCCGGAAAAGAGGACACTTGCAACAAAAAGTTGTCTGAAACCTTTAAACAAAGGTTGCGGCGGCTGAAAAAAAGGGGGAGGGGTCTGGACCACATGGATTGATATCCGCTTCTGGATCTAATTAAGACATTAGAGACGGATTTCAAAGCGCGAGAGATGACCTATGCAACAAAGGCATATTGGTTAGGTTTACCATATGATTTCGCAAACTGCGACATTTGCTAAGGAGTGCGTACTTGAAATGCTCTCTAGTTTAATACAAATGTATTGTAATTGTATCTATGATCTCTCTTTTGACTATTTGAGCATGTACAAAATATCTACAGAATACAATGCACTTTCCCGATCAGAAACTTCAGCGAAGGCAAATACTTTGGTGCTGTTACAAGCTCTGCAAGGAGTATTTGAGCACTTGAGTAATGGTAATACTAAAGCCCGTATCTCACTGGGTTCCAACTGTTGGCGATCAGTTAGAGATACATTATTACGAGAAAATAAGAGATTTAACGACCCTTTTCACTTTGAACCACACTGAATTTGTACTTAAGAATGTCGCAAGTACTCTCGGTGAAATTCGGGCCAAAGTTCGCCTGGAGTTCGTAAACATGTCGTGCGACTGTTCAACGACATTTGAGCAACAAATTTGGAGGTTTTTTTTGCACTCTCATGTTCGGCCAAAATTTCTCACAATTGAGTTTCATAGGTCGCCAGCCCCTCAAAAAGTTGTCTCACATTGTTCGCACTTTCTGACGGAAGTAATCTGAGGAGGGTTCGAGACAAGCGCAACGACTATTTTGAGAGAAGTTTTTAACATGTTCAGAATTGTTGCAACAAAAGATCGAGGCTCTGCTACTCATGCGAGGAAATTAAGAACTTTTCGAAATATTTGGAAACTCAATCGGGAATGCTGTTCGCAATTATTCGCCAACAGTCGCCAGTCAGTACTCGAGTTCAAAACTAGGCCTTAAGTACTTGTGTATGTGTCCATGCATATTTATAAATGTTACTGCAATCTTACAAGCCGTCCAAATTTACTGAACATCGTAGGGCCTTAAACCTGTATTAGCCTCTACAATTCGTCTCTTTTGAAACTTTCACAGATTACAAATTAAATGTACAATTATATATAAAGATCTACCCATTATATTGAGGATTTCTAATATATATATATATATATATATATATATATATATATATATATTGCATAAATTTATCCCTTCTTCTGGAGAAAGTCGTCACTGAGTCAAATTTAAATATATTATATAGACATATATAATATAACAGAGGTCTATTTTTACATCTTTACAGTGTTGCTAAGGAAACGTCCCGGGGGGGGGGGGGGGGATGTACGTCCCTGGGGGAAATGTACGTCCCTTGGAAAGATCAGTTTATTCGGATTCAGAGAATCTGCGGGAGATAAACAGCAAGAGAATGAAAGACAGCAATACATATGCATACATAGAGACAGAGATATACGCGATGGAGGAGGCTCAAACGAGAGAGAGAGAGAGAGAGAGAGAGAGAGGGAGAGAGAGAGAGAGAGCATAACCATACCAGTCCAAAGATCCTTAAGGACAACAGACCTCGGGATAAGCAGCAGCAGGATTATCATTATCTAATACTGTGTATAAAATGCCAGAAAGATTATTATTAATATCACATCTATAAATTCCAAATAACCACAATCCTATTCATGCGGCGACTTCTCTACTCTGTATCGTCATTGAGGTATATCATTATCGTAAAAAAAAACTGAATGATAAATCTCTCCATAACGTGGTTTATATTTATACATTATTGTTAACCTGTTACAGTGATCTATCTGATGGTAAGCATATTTTTTAATTCGTTTTTTTTATCTGAGACTCAAACTAAAAAAAATATACATGATATCGTAGGAAAACTATATGACTTTGTTAAATGTATAACATAAACATTTTTACTTTTCCACAAATAGATGTTAAACGTAACATCACAACGATATGATTATCAAAATAATCGGGTCCATTACATAGTCAAATGTAATGTTGGTGATGCACACGCTGTTCAAGTATAGTTCAGCTGCTGCTTCAATTAATGGACTAAAATTTGTCATGACATTTGGTGGAAACTGTAAATATTTGAACCTTGAGAATTAGGGGTTGTCACAATAGGAGGGCTGAGAGGTTATTTCATAAAATAAAGAAAATTGAAAATCATAGGATTTTTTTTTAAATATTGTCAGAGAAAGATGGTCAGGCAACAAGTTTCACATCTTGATTAGTGCTCATAAATGGAGCCCTACAGCAATAAATCTTTCCTAAAAATGAAGAAGGAATAATAATCCATGGCTTTGATTAAGCTTGATAACATAGCACTAATAGTGATAATCGAAATGTCCTATTTGTTACTAAAATGATATTCAACGTTTCAAGCAACCCTTTCGGGAATGCCATTCGCAATCAGTCGCCAACCGTCGCCAGTCCGTACTCAAGTTTGATTAAGCTTGTTAACATAGCACTAAAAGTGATAATCGAAATGTCCCTTTTGTTACTAAAATGATATTCAATGTTCCGAGCAAACGAAAAAAGGGGGCTCTTGTCCTCACTAATACATAGCCGGTACCAGATTAATTGCAGCCGCCAGGACAGTATGCGTTCATTCCCGTTCATGTGGGTTAGTGTGTGTGTGTCTTTGTGTATGTATGTGTGTTTTTCACAATATAACTCAATCCTGAACGGAATCTCATGAAATTTTCAGGGCATTTCGGGAATGGGCCTAGGAAGAATTGATTAGTTTCTGATGCGCATCCGGCATCTTCTCCTGATTTTGGAGCGTCATCAAATAATATTCACAAATGTACGGTCACCTATGCACGAATAAAACGGGGAATATGGGAAAGAATAAGTGAACGCGGACAAGGTCTTGCCTCTGGAGGTGGACCAGCCACCTGTTACGGTCGAGCTCCTAGCACCTCGGACTGACGGTGTCCAGTGCGTTCGCAGAGCGTTTTTTAAACGTGTACTTTCAGTTCTGAGGTGAGTGAATGCACACATCGGTTAGTATCCCACAATATGGATTCCATATACTAATATCAACAGATCACGTAGTCGTGACGAGCACAAATTTGGTTATGGAGATAAAAACAAAATCAGATTCTGTAACACTAGGGAGCGTGAAATGTCTAGGGGAATGAATAAAGAAGTCAGTGTTTTTTTTTAACAAATAATTATAATTTATTCTTTAAACAATCCTAACATTACAATACACTAAATCAATACAATTACACTATAAAAACAGTACAACAGTCAATCAAAACAAGTATATTAATAAAGTGTACAGTGCCTGGATACCACCACTGTCACAGCGACAATACTCCTTTAAAGCATATGATCCAGATGAACAGTTCACATAAATCTTCTCAGAGAATAAAAGTCCGGTTCAATCACAAAATCAATTTGTTGTAATCCAAAAGTGAAGTTCTGATAGTGATCCCAAAGGCAAACTGAAGACTATATAAAATCCGTCACAAATTTAGAAAAAAGCTGTAACTGCAGGAAAAGGTCCACTCTTCTGTGTCCGCTGGAATATTCTCTAACCCCTCTTTCTTCGGCTCTAAAACACAGCCCCTATTTATAACCTTTCATCCGAAACCTCTAGTAAATTCCCTTTCAAGAACAATCGAAAAGAACAATCTATAATACACAGTACACACGCTACAGGAATTATCATCGAACAGAGAACGCTGTGTCTGCACATATCAGGGTTCACACGTGGGCCGGCCCGGCTCGACCAAGCGGAGCTGTCATGGCAAAGAGCTATGCGTGCTACACGAACCAAATGTCAACAACACATGGAACATCCCCGCGATAATAAAACAGACACATCTATAACAATGTATACCGTATAACCGGATTGTTTGACTTAACGGGCGTCTACTGTATACTGTATGAAGTATTTGCTTTTGATAATAATCTTGTTATTGTACATCTATAGATACATTTACCCCATGTACATATATAATACACATATAGGTAAGCTGTAATATATACAGATACAATTTTCGAATTTACAGATACAATGCAAGCATGTATGGTAATCTGTACAAAGGAATTAAACAAGGGCCATATATACAAAAAATAATAATCACAGTAGAAATATAAATTTGAGTTCTCGAAAAAATATGAATATTTTCTTTCTCCTCACTATGTGGGCAATATTTATTGTAGTTCTGTTATTAACGTGGTGTATGGTTGATGTTATAGTTATAATATTTGTTGTTTAGATAACCTTAATTGTTGCGGTAATTGAATTCCTAAGTGTAGTGGTGCTCTGATGATTAATAATTCTAATCCTACTTAATTCTCGTGTTTAGAAATGGTTGAACGAAAGGCTGAAACAAGAAACAGAAGAAGCAGAAACAGTAGGAATTGCAGGATATATATTTATATAATAAATATAACCAACACTGCAAAACCTTATTCCATGAAATCTACCCAATGGCATCTATATTTATCCAGTAGAATTTCCCGCCACCAGATGCAGCAATAGTTTATAAGTAAATACACAGATTTGTTATCTCAAGTTTACTTCCCTTAAGCTGATAATCTCATTCTAGTTTTCACAGATATTAGGCCATACGAACAAAAAAACTTGTTCTAATGATTCGCTGCTCCTACTTTTTTTGTGAATCATTTTTCTCTGAGCAAAGGAAGACCAGATCTTGGAAACGTTGCTAATTGTTAAAGGTATTGAAAATGGACTAAATGTTGTGACGATCATATACGCCATAAAAAGTACTGATGCATTTTTTTTTAATTTTCTGGGCAAGCTGGTAGAAGCCATTAACGGTCGTCGCTTGTATCATTTTTTTATATTCCCAGAGTAAGTAGATCAATATTTTTTGTTGGGCCTTGTAATAATATCATAATCTTGTTCGGATATCTCCTAAATACAATATTATCTAATACATTACATAAGCATTGCTGGATTGTAGTGGCTATAATAAAGCAATAGCTTATGTTTATAAATGTTTATGGTATCATGATGATGTTCAGTATTGCTTTATAAAAATATATTTATACTTTGAAAAGATATTGATATATTTAATAATACAGTGAGACCTCTCTGTAACGAACGCTGGTGTGACCTGATGGTTTTTTTTTACAGGTTAAGGACAGGAGATAACGTACCGGAGAGGTAATTTTCCCAGAATATTCTGACAGTTGTTCATTATATAAAGGTTGTTCATAAAGAGAGTGTTCATTGAGAGAGTGTTCATAAAGAGGGACTTCACAGTATATGAATATGTGGGTTTCACAGAGAGCAAGGGAAATGTAAATGGAAGTTAAATTTGAAGCAGATGATAATGAATGTAATTTTATTTGCGTCTCTGAGTACGTCTGTTGTGTGCCCGTTTCATTTCGAACAAGTCTGCAGGGCCGGATCCAGGATTTTGGAAAAGGAGGGGTCCAACATTGGAGGACTAATGATAAAACATAAAAAGAAAGGTCCCCAGGTCCGGAAAGGAGGGGGTAAGGGAAGAAAAGAGTTGGTCTGAAACTTATTAAACAAAGGTTGCGGCGGCTTATAAAGGCTGAGACATTAGAGATGGATTTCAAAACATGGAGAGATTAACTATGCAGCAGAGACGTATTGGCTAGTTCCCACATGTTATCGCAAAACGTCTAAATTTGCGAAGGAATGCGTACTAGTTGGAAAACAATACGCGAATTAGTGAAAATTTCCACTTGGAATCCCACTGAATTTGTATACATACTAATGTCATATAAACTCACTTTGACATTTGGGCCAATCTTTGCCTGGAGTTCGTATACATGCGTGCGACTATTGCACGACGTCTGCAAAATTGCGAATTTGTGCACTTTTTTTGCAACCAGGAGCCAATATATGAATAATTAGTATGATAGATTTTGGTTCCATTTGTACCTTTGTGCTTGAGTGACAGGCATTAACCGATGGGTTTTAAATCACTCTGAATGACTTCAGCCATTCATCATACAAATGTCGTATATATATAAATATATATATATATATATATATATATATATATAAATATACCCTTACATTCTGGTGATAGGAGAAGAAAGAAAACATAAAGGCATTATATTAAAATGTTGACATTTGATAGATATGCCCAATATCTAATCTATATATATATATATATATATATATATATATATATATATATATATATATATATATATATATATATATATATATATATATTATGAAAAAGCAGCTTTGTGGAGCATGATTTTTTACAAAGCTTTTAAAAGGTCCTTGTACAAGGAAACTGAAAGGAGTTTCAATTATCAAAATGCTTACTTTGGGTGCTTATTTTGGGTTTTATTATGTTTCATGATACATTGCGGAAATGTACGTCCCAGGGGGAAATGTGCTGGGGGAAATGAACGTCCTTGACTGAAATGAACGTCCCTAGGGGAGATATTTCGATCCGGACCCAGAAAATGTGCGGGAGATAAATCGAGAGACAGCGAAGAGACAGTTAAACAGTCACATATGTAAAAAAGAGGCAGAGACAGAGGGTGGAGGAGGCTCAAACAAGAGAGAGAGAGAGAGAGAGAGAGAGAGAGAGAGAGAGAGAGAGAGAGAGAGAGAAAGAGAGAGAAAGAGAGAGAGGGTTGAGAGTTAAAGACACTAACACCGTAAGAATTAATAAGTGGGGATGGCCGAAAGGAGAGAGAATGAGAACAAGAAAATAAAGGAAAATGAGAGAGAGAGAGAGAGAGAGAGAGAGAGAGAGAGAGAGAGAAAAACAGCAAGCGAGACTCCGTGAGACAGACTGATGGATTTATTGACAGAAGAAGAATACAAATTTGAAGAAGATTAAGAAAAAGAGATACACACATAGAGCGGGGGAAGGGGGAGGGTTATCGTTTCACAGGGAAATATATTTTTTTACATGTACAGATCCCAGGACAGCCATACAACGACAAATTCACAATAACACAGGAATACTTACAGAACAGTGCTTCCTTGTTGTATAGCTGTAAATTGAGTCGCGCAGTAAGTTGAACTATATAAGTTCTACTCCGCCTCACGGAATGTTTCTAACCGCCATTTTATCATTTCTCGCCCAAAAGCTTGTCTTTGTGTGTCATAATTGTTTCTGTTTAACCAGCGCACTGTAAACACAATGCATCATCATTTAAACATTACCCACCGTCAGAGATAATAACATTTGATTAAACACTTCCTTGTTTCAAACTGCGACCCTTATATAGGTCGAGATGCGGGTCCGCCTGCTGCATTTATCTCATTCATGTGATGTATAGTATTGGTATATATTCAAGGGATATGTTGATAACCACTGATATTAACCATTTTTATATAACTTTGTAAATCAATGATTAAACTTAAACTTAATCCGTGCTATAATTAGTGTAGGCGCTTTATCTGGCTGTTTTGGTTCGGGTAGTGGTTTGTTTCACTGATACCAGGATCTATTACATATAACAGTTGTGAAAGCACACTTTTACGATAACCCTCTGGACTAGGCTGGTTCTCTCCACTTTTATTTTCTTGTCGATCCATTCTCTTATTACGGACGAGAAACCAGTCTTAATCTCTGAACCAGTGTGTGAATCAACAAAATGTGTTTAACATATTACCTTGAACAGATCCTTGCCTCCTGGACTATTTTCGTAGTTCATGTAGTTCCTGATAGATGGCGCAGCGATAACCCCCTGTGCGAAACATTGTTTACTTTCTCAGGCTTTATGGGGAAAATATTGAAAAATGACCCACTTATGACATGCTTGGCATCCCTCTTAACAGTCCAAAACCGAAACCGGCCGAGGCGGAGCCGTGACAACCCCAATCAGTAGGTGCTGATAATTGGGTCGGTTAGCCTACTTAAGTCGCGATACAAGCTTTATATATATATATATATATATGCGTGCGTGTGTGTGTGTGTGTGTGTACCGTACATCGCAGTCATCTTCCATCATGTTGCTTTCATATTGTGGTAAACAACCAATAATCTTAACATTAGGCTACGAATAATGAATTGACATAAGATAATTCATGTGAACAAACAACCTAAACCGAAACTCGGTCTCCATGCTAATGAGTCATTTCTTGTAGGGCGTACAAGCTGGCTACGTCCAATAACCCGTTAGAGCAAATCTTGTATTCATGCGGTCAGATATTCAAAAAACATGCGGAGCGGTTTACCAATATGTTGAGGTAAAACAGAACTTTTCTCACTCATGTTTGGCGTTTTTAGAAAGTACATGTATAATAAAAATGCTAGCGATTAGTCTGATTTATGTCAATTGACAGTGTACCTGTAGGCCATGAGGCGAAATGCCGTAAATATTTGCATCCCCTAGGAGCCTTAAAGTGCGTTACTCGCTGAAGGATGTAGCGGCGCTCTGACAGCCTGTCTGTAGACTCTCTATAATGTCAGAGGGCCGTGATGGCGCAAGCCGAGTTTCGCTGGAGATCAGTTGCTTGACAACGATTGAGTGCCATCACCGTAAATGAACACGACTTATTTTCAACTAAAATTAGATAATGAGGCTCCAAAATGAGCGTAAAAATTAAAGATCAGGTGTTATTTTAACCATCATTTAATTTGCACATAATTAATATTAGGAAGTGGCTAAACAGCCGGCAGGGTGCCGACAGCTTAGTCCACAGGCTAAACAGCCGGCAGGGAATACTAACCTTGCCCTTGAGTCTATAGCCCACTGGCTGAACTGTTGGCAAATGAATGTAACATTGTATGCTCTATTTCACTGTGAATCTCTATACTTTTCATTATCATTTTGACAATGAGCTGACAATATAGTGCTGACTTACCAAATTAGATATTTTGATAGCCTTTTCTTAAGAAATGCCATTTGGTGTGGATATTTCTTGCATCATCTCACAACACAATAGCTAGGCTCAGCAACTTTAATTGGGTGTGGTGTAAGACTGTGTGATTATACCTTTGATCAAGTAATTAGCTGATCCTTTGGCCAATATTTTGACATAACCTGAGTTTGTTTTCACACACTGATTATTTGTTTGCTCATAAGCACACTAGTGTATAAACTATAAACAGTCTCTGGACACACATTCACATTTCTGGTATATTTTTATGACAAAATCTATAAACTATCCTGTAAATATTGCAATTTTTATCAGAAAATTTATATAAAAGTACCTTGTAAATATCACAATTGTGTACTTTTTATACCTACTCATTATTACTCAACATACTTATTACATATAGACCAGCAAAATAGATAATTTGGTAAGTCATCACTATATTGTCAGCTCATTGTCCAAATAATAATGATAATGGAAAGTACAGAGTATTAGTATAACACTGAAATAGACTGAAATAGTCTTAATAGAGCATACATTAATTTGCCGGCAGTTTAGCCAGTGGGGTAGACTGCTGGCAAGGTCAATTTCCCCTGCCGGCTGTTTAGCCTGTGGACTAAACTGCCGGCACCCTGCCGGTTGTTTAGCCACTTCCTTAATATTACAGCTCTCTGATATAAAAGAGTCCACGATCCGCGTACTAGCGTCAGAGAACCTTCACATCTTGCAACGAGGACCGCACTGTAAGGCTGTATGAGGATGCAAATATTTCTGTCATATGACATAACCCAAACCAATCGTTAGCATTTTAGTACACTTCCTAACAACACCTACCATGTGCGAGAAAATTTTCGTTTTAACTCAGCATGTTGATAGATCCCTCTGCATGTTTCCTGAATTTTTGACCGCATGAATACAAGGATGTTTGATTGATAGTTTGATAGATTGATGTTTTATGAGTTGACATGTATTCTTTTGAGTTAACGGTTGCTTACCAAGATATCAATGCAACAGGATGGATGCCCTTTTCAGTACATTCCCCATGTGGCTTGTATCCCGACTCAAGTTATGTCAATATAATATATATGTCAGTATAGGTTTTCAGCGCCCACAAATAATAAAGGAAATCATTATTTGTGTGTCCTCACAGTGGGATCCGAACATTTAAGTGTCAGCCGCTGCCAATAGGTGTCACTTATCTGCTGGAAAAGCCTATTTGCCTGCAAAACGGGCTTCCGGCTGCTCAATCCAGTCGGTTTTCTCTTCCATCTACACGTGAAACTGTATTTGCGATATCCTGTATAGCTTTCTATTTCACGGATCACTGGCATACATGTGTCACAGAGTAACGTACTCGAGCTCCCGATAAAGCAATCACATATAGTTACACCGCAAAAAATGCAGACAATTTCCAACAACAACAGTTTTATTTTGTACAGTAAATATATTTGTAAGACATTTTTATTCAAAGTACACTTAATTCTAGTACCCCTTTCCAACAATATGACATTTTAGTTTGTGAATTATATCAAGTGTAATCATTTTAACAGTAAGCGTTTTAGCTTGGTAACATAGTGAAATATTATATAATCGTCCCATTACCGTGTTTGCGTGTGTTTTTTTCTGGGCATAATCTCTCATACGTGTGAGACAGTATACAAATTTTTGACCTATACATTGCAGGAGCGGTTCTGCCGACTGTCTATGTGAAATATAATCTTTCCTTGCACTGAATTTGTTTGAGATAAATAACTCAAAATATGACAGAACAGGCATCAGAGCTTGCGATACAACCATCACCGGTGATCTAAGAAATAAACCATATCAGCGGATGATATAAAAAAAATGCAACGTCAACGACAGAGCTTTGTGACGTCATTATTGTCTTATAAACAGCTGTCGGACCCATAGGCATGGAATGCCTTCCATGCAGGAACCATGCAGGAACGACGTTACACAAAATTGGCGGAACATATGCAAATATGTGTCAGAACAAAAGTTACTTTAAAAAGAATATTCGTGAAATAGTTATCGAAAAAAATCATTCGGTTCTTGGGACGATAATCCCGTCACACCAAGGGTCGCCCACCAGATTTTGGGCGATAATTATCGAAAAATTGGTATATTTTAAAAATAAGCTGTCAGTGAATCAACCAAGGTCTCCGGCAATCATTTATAAGGAAACCACTAACATAAACTGCAACAAATTTGAGTGAAAGAATTTAGTTAATATATGAGAAAACAGTCTATTTTTGTCATGACATATTGACTGAAGTGACAAGGTCAAGGACACCGACAGACGTTGGTTGATTAGATGATTGGAGGACTGAGTACCATAAACATGGTAAAATACATTGTCAGCTGAGAGATGCCATTCTGGCAGTCAGTTCATGAGGAAAGATTTGTAAAGTTGCAAATTATGCATAAAATAAATCTGAATAAAACGTTTTATTATCTATTGCCGGGGTGCTTATAATATTTTGCTATTGTAACAAACTGGACAAATAAATCAGCATTTCATTATTTTTACCCAAAACCGATGGGCGTGCTTAGCGGGACTCTATACACACACACACACACACACACACCCTCACACACATATATATATATAAATATATGTATATATATATATATATATATATATATATATATATATATATATATATATATATATATATATATATATATATATATATATACATGGATCAGTGATTTTGTTGAATCCATACACTCCAAGTCCGAGTGCAAGTCCGAGTCCGAGTCCTTGAACAGCGTGTTTTCAAGTTTGCCTTCTTGGAGTCCGAGTCTTTTGGAATTTTTCCAAGTCCAGGTAAAAATATCCTAATAGAAAACATGAATAAGAAATCATCATGTACATTTTTTATGACAATTTACACATGATTTTTATTTTAATATTGAACAACATTTTACTTTCTGTGCAGAGACTGCGTTTGGAGCATAACTTGTTTTTTTCTTTTTAATAGTTTGTCATTAGTTCGCACATATAATTCTTTTTAGTTAGTTTTCCAATCGGAAAGTCCGGTCTAACGTGAGAGAGATTTTGTTTTCTACTAGACTCGAGATGGACTAGGTCTGAGTCCGAATCCATTATAAGTCCGAGTCCAAGGCCCTCGAGTCCAACTCCAAGTCCCTGTAAAAGTGGCCTCGACTCCTTCACCTCTGATACGGATACACGGGTGTCCTTTCAAACTATGACACTTTTGAGCTTGTTAAACATGTGGGCGAGGTATGATTCAAAGAGTATTCCTGGCCTTAGATAAACGAAGTTCGAAGTGAACAGATTTGGATTTGGACTTGTTGGTTTTTTAAGGGTAAACCCAATTTGTCCATCACCAAAACCCGTTCCTTGGGCGATGTCGTTGAAGTGGGGGTTTATCTGCCCACGACCCTTCTCTACAAACGCAGAGTTAATGCAACGGAATTTGTCCTTGATGTCTTGCGGAACTTCCGTTTGTTCTCCTTTTAAGATGACGTCACCAACAGCAGTATATCCTATAAAGATTAGGAACAAATAATAATATAGTATCATAAACATAATATATTTCACTAAAGCAGAAAACGGGAATTTATGTGTGGCTATTATATACCACTTATATACCTTAGTGTTACTATACCATAAAAGTGTACACTATACTGACTTCAAATAAAGTATACCGTACAGTACTGTTTATAATTTACATTCTATAATAAAATGTATTATACTACAGTAGACTGCTAAATTACTATCATAATTCATAAAAAAAAGTCCGGTCCCACTGGCATATTATATTACACTATTAAACTCTCTACTGTGATTCAGTAATATACTGAATCTATATACCTTATATACTCTAGCAATAGTAAAAGCAGGGATTTTCTTGTATTAAAATATTATTTTTATTTTTACCACCGCTTAAAATAGCAATGACAATATATAAGACTCAAGCCCTGGACAATGATATATTTAGAATTTCAACTATTTCAAATTATGAACTTTGAGTAGCGCTCATAATTAATTGTGCTCTATTACAAATAATAATAATAATAATAATAATAATAAAAATAATAATAATAATAATAAGATGAAGAAGAAGAATTAAATTATCAGAAGAATCGTAATGTCATTTATTTACATTAACACATGTAAAGACGAAAAAGTCAAAGAGAAAAACTCAATGGTGTACCTTTGATCAAGATTATTGTTTTTTACGGTAATTTCCGCATTTGTTCACAGCGCCATCTGGTGTTCATTTAGTGAAACAACTAACGTTTGAGTTAAAACTGGCTAATTCCTTTATATATTCTTATACATTTGAATGGACCGCCATCAGGAATACATAACGCTTCATAACGATAAGTTGAAATATGACTAAAGTGAAAGTTTAATCGAAAAGATAGATATCTTTAAATTCTAAATCGTTCAAAGTATGAATCTAGATTCGCTGATAAGCAAATGGGGGAGTTACCGGAAATAACAATAATTATCGGGTGCAGAGTGCGGTATGGCGTGCGGATACGTTTTTGCCAACCGGACTTTGTAGCCGCCGGTATGGAAACGCATGCGGAAACGAGCCATTTTGAAGAGGTGAAAGACCTTAAAGCTGTGTTTCCATGCATCCGCAAAAAACGTATCCGCAAAAGACGTACGTACGTTCCAGAGTGCGCAGTCCGCAAAAACTGTTTCCATAAGTACGTACGTTTTTCTTGCGGAAACCCTTTTACGTGCCTCTTTTGAAAATGCAAGGACGACAGGCAGGAAGAAGGTCAACATGTCTCAGCACACCTGGCGCCGGGGCTCCGTTGGAAAATGTAGGCATTTTTGCCTTCCGCAAAACGGATGAATCGTTCACCGATCCGTTTCGATGCTGTCCGTTTTTGCGGAAACGTTTGCGGAGCACGTTAAAACGTACATCTGGAAACAGTTCATCTTAAAAAGAGGGATCCAATTTTTTGCTTACAAGACGTACGACATTTACGGATGAATGGAAACAGCTTTACACCGCACTGACAAACGTATATAGTGGACAAACACACAAAAAGTATCCGCATACGTATAAGAACCGCACACGCACCGGGTCCGTACAAGTGGACAAGCAGCTTTACTTTTGTTGTTCAGGTTAGAAACGGATCCAGGGGAGGGGGGTTCCGGGGGGTTCGAACCCCATCCCCCTTTCTCTTTGTTTCAGCTCCATAACCTTTAATTGTTAAAGAGTTCAGGTCATTTTTTCCGGCCTACTCTCCCCCCCCCCCTTTTTCGGATCATGGGTACCATTTTGGGGTTTAATCATTGGTCCTCCTTGGTTGGACCCCTCCTGGATCCGCCCCTCCAGGCCATAAAAAAGTAGTTACTCTACGGATTTGCATCTCCCGTTTTTCGTAGATTTATTTTTTTCTGCGAGTGAAGACCATGTACTCGATTATGTTTCTAATTCCTTGAAATTTTTTTCTGAAGGTTTGAAAAATTGAAGAAATTGTGAATTTATCATATACACCATTTTCAGTAGCATATCTAGGATTTAGAAAAAGGAGGGGTCCATAGCAGGAGGACTAATGACAAAGCCTACAAAAGTCTCCAGGTCCGGAAAACATGGTCTGAAACCCGTAAAAAAGGGTGCGGCGGCTGCAAAATGAGTCCGGGCTGAAGGGTGGTACATTCTCGTTTTTATCAAATACCGTAAAGAGAAGTTAAATCAATAGTACCTGCCATGTCACCTAGGTGGCGTAATCACTTACCTGGTCCACATGCTGCCTTGAATGACGTCAAAAATTCATTCGAAGTTTCTTTCAGGAATGTGGACGGCGCTCTGAGAATACTTGGGTCATACTGCTGACCTGCCACATATACCTCTACCGGGGGCGTGTCCCCAAAAGCACCCAAAAATCCAAAAGAGCCAAGCAAGTACTGGTTTTCATCTAACACTGGACTCCATACAGACACTTTCTCGTTTTGGAACAGGACTGATGTCTCCGTGACTTTATTCAGAACAAGTGGTACTGCAACAAAAATACCAATATAAAACTAAATGATAAATTATGGGCATTAAACAGATACCGGGTAAGGTTTAATCAGCCACAGGGCGTATTCAAATTCCAATGTTAACCTGCATTCGATTAAGGAGTATCAAATGATACTGCAAATGAGATAAAAATCATCGAATGCAAATGCATCTGCATTTGAACCTGTTTTTCCCCTGGAATCAATTTGTATCAATGTTGTAATAAAGTAACTTGGTCATTGACGATGATAATAGCTGTTAAAATATGATGATGGTAAAAGAGACTCTTAATAAATAATAGGTCATATCACACTCCCACTTTGTTTTTGTTTCATCGACAACAGAAAATTAAGACTTTTTATCGTAACAATGTTCCTGTAGAATTTGCAAAAAAATAACTAATGTGTAGTTTGTGGATACTTTTAACATTTGTAAAAAAATGAAATTTATTGATGATCATTGGTACCGTTTCATTTGATAAAAAAAAACACCTTAGGAAAACCTATAAGATAACAGGAGATTACGGAACAGAGGGACAGTATAGCTATAAAGGCTGATTAAATTAAAAACAAAGTATATACTTACACCTTTCAAGAAATTCCATTTGGAAGGGTTCTGAAACAAAAAAAGAAACTGCATGAGTTCAATAAAATTCTCCATGACATACTTAGCCTTTGCATAATGAACCGATAAAGAATAAAAATTGTACACGTGTAGTACAGAAACGGTTATACATGTGTGACCAAAGATGTTAAACTTTCTCTTTGCGTTTTCAAAGTTTGTCTTCCCTGGTTACTTGGAGGATACCCTGCAGATACTTATATCGTCCCGAGTAGTTTTAAATTCATACCTTCGCCAAATGGAAACATACAAAAACCAATCCATTTAATTTTAGAGGTACAGTAGAACCTCGAATTTCCGTACCTCTTTTTTTAAATATTTGTTTTTCCGAAATTTGAAAAAAGGAACCGAAACAGACTCTGTTAAACAAAAAGAAGAAATATGACATTCGGAAAAATATATTTTACACATATTATTTATGACATGTGAACATTTCTGAAAATGCCATATGCATGGAGCAATGAGCTGCCTTGGCGGAGGTCTGCACTCTGTGACAGCACTTGTACTGTGATTGGTTGTAGAACTGGTCATTAAGCTACGTTTATTTACCTAGCGATACATGCGGCATACAAATAGCGGCAGAGGAACGCGGGATGCGGTATTATAAAGCTACAGTATATACCGCTTGACCATGCATGGTTTGCATGACAACACTATAAACTACAGCGGCGACAGTTTACCCAACATATTCTTGGACAGATCTGTCCAAATACGTTTGGGCACATATTCCTTGTGTAGAATGAAGAAATCAAATAAACCATACATATTATCATTAATACAGAGGTTTCGACTTCATTAGGACCAACATTTCTGCTGAATAATCAGTATGGGTACTTGCTGAGAAGAAAATGAGATTTTACTTCTTCTCCACAGGTATCTAGATACCTTCCCGTTGTAAAAGCAGAAATTTAAACGCGGGGAATATAAAGGACAAAAAGAATTTCCCACATACACATTTATGTGATATATTCATGCAGCTTGATACATAGTAGGTTTATATTTGGTTTAAGATTAATGGGATTACTTTCTATCCCAAGAAGCGCTAGAGGTACATGTAAATGCTCATGGCTATCCGTAGGGTAGACTCTCACCAGAGTAGGCTGCAGCGCGAACCAGGCCAGTCATGGTCCAGTGGTACATAAGGAACCTTGGTATAACTTTGCGTGAGGCATTTACTCGACGGGTAGTCAAAGGTGCCTATTTACCTACTTTTGGAAAAGAATTTATGATTCCTAGCTTTCTCTGTGTATATATTAATGATTCAAGGGTAATTTTGGTTGTGAAAGTTCTTATGGCGACTTCATGAAGGATGTGTGAACTTGTGTATCAACAACATGTTGATAAACAAAGTAATGTTGACAAACGGAAAAAAACATATAACCTAGGAGATTGGGCCCCTAAACGGTAACGGGAACTCTCGGCCCCAGAGACACTCGTCCCAGAGACACTCGGCCCCAGCGACTCTCGGCCCCAGAGACACTCGGCCCCTGAGACGCTCAGCCCCAGAGACACTCGGCCCCTAGTCAGCAGGACCCAGCGACACTCGGCCCCGTCCGGTCGCCGCCCCCAGAGACACTCGGCCCAGGGGTCTAGCCTCGGGAAACCCCTCAGAAAACCTTCCCGTAGTTATCCCTTCTGGGCCAGAGGTCTGATACTAGCTCCCCGTCTTATACTAGCTTAGAAAACCCCTCAGAAAACAACTTTCCCGTAGATATACTGAGTCGGAAGTCGGAGAATGTTTCTGGGGCCGAGCGTCTCAGGGGCCGAGTGTCTCTGGGGCCGAGAGTCGCTGGGGCCGAATGTCTCTGGGACGAGTGTCTCTGGGGCCGAGAGTTCCTGTATTCCCCCTAAACACTACGGTGTGGGATTGGTGCTGTTAATACCGCTAGATCACTCTGCATTTGTATGTCAAATACCGCAAGATATACAGATCCAATTTTCCACTATGAATTCTATTTTACTAAACAATTCTTATTCTACATTCCGCATACTGAAAACCACGGGTCTAGTAAATGGTTTATGATGAAATAACTAGAGCGGAAAACACATACAGTAAAACCCCAACATTACCACCAATTGGACATCGAGAAAGTGTTCGCATTTTCGAGATAATCGTCTAAGCGAGGTCTCATATCTCACATTTAGGACCTTGAATGAGTGGTCGTAATTTTGAGGTGGTCCCTTAACAGGGTGGTCTTTTAATCCAGGTTTTACTGCATACATGATTGCCATTCAGAAATAGCAGTACAGGGTATATAAAGATTTCCTTCCTTACCATACAGATTCATCCGGGTATCTGTTGCATGACTTCTCTTTACACAGAAGGCGTGTTTCTCGTCAGGTGCACTACGAGATTTAGAGGCGAGGAAGAACGATCCATCATACTGAGTGATAGACCGGGTCGGCTTTACTGCCCAAACTGACCCAGATCCAAGATCGCGAGCTTTGTCTCCAATCTTACACGGCTGTGTGACGTCAATGCTGACGCACCGGAAGTTAGACCGGACTTTATTGTGGACATCATCGACCATGTCGTTAGTCATGACGACATCACCTACCGCTACGTAACCTGAATAATAATAATAATAATAATAAAAATAATAAAAATAATAATAATAATAATAATAATAATAAAATAATAATAATAATAATAACAATAACAATAAAAAATAATAATAATAAAAATAATAATAATAATAACAATAATTATTATTAAGATATGAATAATAGAAATTATAAAATAGTCAAAAATAGAAATAGGCATTAAAATGAATACGAGCCTCTGACGTGTGGGCAATCAGTTTCTCAGCAAATATTCCCAGGTTCTTTTGTACATAAGTGACTGTACATTTGTGAATATTCCATGATGACTCTCCTGGATCCGGATCATGAACCACATGAAAATCTAATTGATTCTCCCTTGGCCATTTCTGAAATGCCCTGAGCATATCATGAGCTGCTGTTCAAGACTGCGTGAGTTATTTTGTGAACACACACACCCTTACACACACATACATGAACGAATAACCTCCTGGTGGAGGCAATAATAATGAATTAATTCAGGATATATTTTACGGAAATTTTATAACTGCACTAACATGTAATAAAGCGTACCCTGTTCAGCGTAAAATGAGGTCACTGATACCAGAAGCTTGTTCTAATAAAGTTATTCATTGGCTGAATGTTTGCCATTAACTATGTAGCAGTTTATGACTGTATACATATGCGTTAGAGCAGGCCTATAGTCTTTTAGTTTAAAAAAAATGAATAAATTGAAGTTGATCTCGCATATTTTCATTGATAAATGTCATTTCAATATTATCGATGAATCACGAATGACAAAATGACATTGTATATATTTTAGTCCTTTCACAACAATCTGGAAGATCAGATTTGTGCCTGCATGAGTAGCCATCTTCGGTTTTGCTGGTTATATTTTGAGAATGTATACATGACATCATCTAATCAGCAGCTGTCAGTTGAGGCAGTTTTTGCATGTGACCAGTTACCTTGACTGCCATATGGGGGTCTGATATGTCGTAAAATGTAGACTGATTTCTCATATTTTTAAATTATTCTCTTTCTTCAATAGGGTGTAAGGTAGGTATTTATTTACCTTGTTTATAATTGGTTCTCTTGACATGTAACTAAGAACAATTTCATAGTCAAAACAGGAGGACACGAGGGGATGAAACGGACTGTAGAGGCAGAATATATAGCCTTGATATGAGTAATTAAAAAAAATTCAATTATTTAGTAATAGAGGCATAAATATGTTTTTTTTCCGTGAACAAAAAGAGCATGCGGACTACGCATACAGACTACGGACGGACTACACACATGGAAAAGCACCTTAAGCATACCAATCACCTTGTCAATTTCAGATTAAACATAGTTTCAATATTCACACCGTGGTGTATATATAAACAATCTCTATTTCCAATGCACGGTATAAATTTCATTTCTGATATGTCTTTTTATCTTTCTTAAACCAAACATATGGGCATTTTGTTGAATTTTGTTGTCCTCTTTTTAACATACACGTGTTTTCCAAATGCTTGAGCCGTAAACATCGGAATCGCGTGTAAAATTAATATAATTAATATCCTTTCTGAAAATAAATAAATATAAAAAACAATTAACAACAAACTTTTGTTGCTAATATTTTGATATGTACATTGAATAAATGGTAAATGGCTTACAAAGATAGAAAATCTTCAGCCATTGAGCACCTATCAACACGGCGTAGGGACTACGCATACATACTCATGGAAAACGAATTTTGCGGATACGGACTACGCTTACGGTACGCATTCGGATTACGGATACGCACTACGCACTTATGGAAAACCACCTTAATGTTTACTCTGTGAAAAAAAAGTGAATGTAAAAATTCCATTCATGCATTTTCCAGTGGACACTGTGCCATTGCACAAGTTTACAGAATGAACAAACTAAAAATGTGACAGAAAAAGGATGAAAGGAAGGTTTCAGCAGTTCCTGAGATATTTGGTAACACAGATGACATGTATGTAAACATAACAAATTTTCAAGTTTTGCGATCAACAAAATCTGAAATTCCGTAAAGACGCCATCTTGAAAATACATTTAGGATATTTACACTCATTTTATTTTCCTAATGTGAGGGATCTGTTCCTTTAATATTAAAGCCAAAATGTTAATACTTTATTATACATTTTGGAAAAGAGAAAAGGCCAATACAGTATGCAGATATAAGGTCAACGCAGGTGGCGCCACCTGCAGATCAAAATCAAATAGCAGTTATATTATCAATAACATTGCTAAATTTGGTGCTGAAGGCTGCAGCAGTTTCTGAGTTATTTGGTATCAAATATAACATCATGTATGCAAACACAACAAATCTCAAATTTTTAGGATTGCCATAATTTGAACTTCAGTAAAGACGCAATCTTGAAAATACTTTTACTGAATTTACACTCTTTGTATTCCCCTTCCTCTAAGGAACTGTTGATTATCATAAGAAAGCCTAAATAGTAAAACTTTATGAATTATCTCAGAAGTAGTGGAATAGACCATTTCGGCCCGCAGAAAGTAGGTCACGAAAAGCTTATATTATTCATATTGATACCACGATCAGTAAATCTACAAATTTTCACGATTGCAGTTTCTGCCGCTGTTGAGATATTTGGCAACAGACAGTGGATGTTGCGCCTTCGCATAAGTTCACGGAGTGAACTCAAAAGGCCTAAAAATCATGTTGTCATGGCTAGCTTGTAGAACGACTTACCCTTTGGGCAGATAGCATGGAATACATGTATGGTACCCTGGCCCATTGTTTGTGTCAGAATTTTCTCCATATTAATTGCGGGTGCCAGCATGCCAGAGTCTAAAGGTTCATCAGCGTATATCAGCTGTCCACGGTAACCAATGATCTCTGTAAAACAGAACATAAACCAAAATAATCTAACTAGAGATGTGCAACAATATCGATGTATTGATATATATATATATATATATATATATATATATATATATATATATACAAAACATTGGAGGCAAGTCACTTTACATGGCTGTGGCTACCCGAGGTTTCATGCTCAATGTGTAATACTTGCAACAATCATCAGGCCAAATGTATATATATAAACCAGCATTCACGGAGACAGAATTAAAGTATCTTAATAACGTGATTTAAAGGTATATCATTCAGGGAGAGACATTAAACAAACAGTTGGTCACACACGCATTACTAACAATCTTTTATTGCAATATTAGCAACAGATATTGTAACAGATATGACAGGATGACAGTATTTAGTCTACGCACAATTTTTTTTTATGTTTGATTTTTGGATCGGACTAACTAGCATTGCATGGTAACCCAGGGTCGAGATGGTTTTTAAAAATCGTCAGAACTTTTTTTTCATAAATTTCATTTTAAAAAAAATTATATGACTTTGACTCTAAGAGTTTAAAAAGAACACGATAAATTGAAAAATACACAGAAAATAATGTCTTGATATATGCTAAAATGTTACCTACCGGTAAATGTATGACCGAGTATGAACTGGTTATGACTAACGGTGGGCCCCTTGACTTGAACGTCGCCCTCATAAAACATGATTGGAACATCGTTTAATACTCCCACCTGTAAACTCGCTAAAAAAGACACAAGGTAAAATATTCATGGCAAATTAAATCCAATGATTATAGGGCTAATGAATATTCATGAATAATCTGCCAGGTGCCTTTGATTGTCAGCGGTATACTCGATACACTTTATATGAAGGCTAGTGGCTGGAAATACGGATTGATAAAGATAATGAATACACATGAATAATCGGTTAGATGCCTTTGAATGGCTCGCTCAGTTACACCTGTAGTCTATAAGCCGGAATAAATGATTACAAAGAAAATGAATGTTCATGCATAATTTGAAAGTTGCCTAATAAGTATACGTGAAGTCTATCAGACAGACTCAAGGATTATAAACATAATGAATATTCATGAATAAGCAGCGGATTGCCTTTGCCTGGCAACGGCATACTTGCTAAAGTATATGAAAGTTAGCAACGTATGGAGTTAGACGGACCCAAGGATTGACAAAGATAATGAATATTCATGAATAAGCAGCGGATAGCCTTTTCCTGGCAGAGGTATAGGCCTACTTCCAATGTATTCTAGCTATCAGTAGGTCTCAAAAAGTTTTGAAACTGTTTTTATACTAAATGAAGGTGATTGAAATCATCAACCTTTTTCAAAGCATTTTTTCTGTAGAATACATAATGCCTGGTAACAGTCCGAGTGTGGTAGTTTTCTAAAAAAAATAGGTGCTTATTACCAAAGCAACCTCTGATGACTTTACATATAGGTGCTGATATTTCTAAATGCAACGAGATAGCCATAATGTGGTTTAGCACTTTAAACTTTAAAATATTATAAATGCGATGGTGTGATTCTCCTGATACTCGCGAAAGGGGAGTTATCGCGAAAATGAAACCTCCCTGTAGAGAGGTCTAAACGGAGAATAGCGCCATATCTGCCCACTGACATTAGAGAGTCTACTACCAGCGTACTGGCTGTAAGAGTGTTGTTACACTCTTTAGCAAGAAACGCACTTTAAGGCGCATTGAAGATGCACATATTTTCGCCATTTTTGACCACGCCTTGTGGCTTACGCTGTCGCTTAACATAAACCTGACCTCTCTTTAAGTGTTTAAGTGTATTTTTCATAACAACACCTTAATTTAACGAAAAAAGTCCGTTTTATCTCAGCACATGGTAATTCCCTCCCCATCTTTGTTTAATTTCTGACCGCATGAATACCGTGGCTTGCACGGGTTACTAGACGCAGCCAACTTGTACGTGATACAAGAGCTGGCTCGTTATCATAGAAACGGAGTTTCGGTTTGGGTTGCGAGTTCACATGTATTCCTTTTATGTTAATTCCTCAACGTAGCCAGTTATGGGCTGCTTATCACGATATGAATGCTGCATTGTGGGAGACAACAGGGAAGCAGTCCTCCACATGGCTTGTATCACGACTCAAGTTAGGCTTAGGATATAAATGCCTATACCGAGGTGCGTAGCCACGGCTAAACAGTAAAGGGAAAATGAAAAATAAGATTGGTATTTAAAATGAATATACCAATTTCAAGAATCGAAAGTGCTTTGTCTTGGGCACCCGCTCGGGTTTATTTGAGAAGAGGGTTTGAAAACTTTTGACAAAAAGATCACGGAGGGGGTTCCTGCTAGAAACAGCTGACCCAATTAGTGAGCCAATGGGAAAGCGAAAGCCTGTTCACGTGATAGCTTTCGTCTCGGCCCGTTCGCTTCCCCGTAAAGCACATCGGGCGAAACAACTCTCCAAGATATTAAGTTGCGAAAATTTTATTTTATATAATTAATATCATATGATAATGGTTTACTTTGTGTAAGCTTTGTGCAGAAATGACAACACAACGTATATAGAATAACAGTATGTTACCAATATGTATTGAAACGAGAAATGCTTACCTGCTGGTATCATGCCTGCGGCGAGTGCTGAAAAAGAAAGAAAAAATATAAGAAATGAAATATGAGTTTATATGTGAAACATGTACAGGACTGGTTTAGGTGTCAAACATGAAACGAAAATTAATGATATTTCATTAGCATTAAATTGCATATACTTTATTTATGAATGAATTTCAAATCTGTCAAATGATTTTTCTGGAAAAGAAAGAAAAATATAAGAAATGAAATATGAGTTTATATGTGAGGCATGTACAGGACTGGTTTAGGTGTCAAAACATAAAACGAAAATTAATGATATTTCATTGGCATTTAATTGTATATACTGTATTTATGAATGAATTTCAAATCTGTCAAATGAATAATCTCTTAAATTTATGGTTCTCAAAATATCGACTAAAACTTCAATTTAGATATTTGAATTTAAAATATTGTCATTTTATAAAGTAAGTTCGATGTAAAAATATGCTTAATCCATCCTATAAAAATCTTAAGAAGGTTTTAAAAACACAATGAGCAAAGACTGAACAATAGGTATTGTAAAGAAATATTAAAGGAGTTTTGCTGCAAATACTGAAATTTTATTTTGGGGAAAATCGAGGAAACCTGGACGCACAATCATGGCACGATTTAGTTCCTTCCATTTTTAATTCCACATATTTACTCGCTTTGAAGGAAATAAGTAATATAAGGGTCAGAATTATGTCTAATTAATAATTCAACTGTAATATAAATTATTAAGCTTCATTTCAAACTCGATTCAATTTTATTGAGTCCAAATTTAATTTATTTCAAAAATGCATCTTGAAAAGTACCAAGATTTTATTAGGAACTGTGCATGTATAAAAAAAAATCTGTTATTAAGATATATGATGCAAATTGACATTGGAGAAATTATCTCAAAATCGCAGCATAGTACAGTAAAACCTCTGCTCAGCGACCACCTGATAATTCAGGGTTATGATCCTTGCTCTTTATATGAGACCTGGCTTTGACGACCACCTCGAAAGGGCGTTCACTTTATCGAGGTCCCATTGGCGGTTGTAATGTCGGGATTTTGCTATACTTAACAACTGATATTTCAGGCAATTTTTATTTAATACACCGCTCTGAACTCTCAACTACTGACATCCTCTGACGGAGATATTTTACATATGTTTATCAAGTTACAGTCGGTTAGCATCCCTTGCAAAAACCCCCTTAATTTTAAATCCATCCAAAAGCCGTTTCAGATGCATATTGGAACACATAAAGTATATACCTTTTTAAACCTGATATAGACCTCTTACCAATAGTATATGTATTTATGAAATTCACATTCATTTTCACATGAAATTGAACATTTTTTAATATATTAAATCTTAAATGGAACGTGTATGATTTTAAGCAGTTATTAACAGCAAACCACTTTTAAATGGCTAAAACAAAACGTCATGAAACTATCTACAACCGTTTTTTTTCCCTGTATTATGCTTGTTCCTTGCTTCAAATTTAAATTTTAAATTTCGATTCAATAACAAAAAATCATATGGTAAAAATGATAGATTATTGGTAGAAGAAAATTAAAAGAAAATTATTGAGATAATATTATGTTGTTTGACATTGGTCGTATAATAATGGTTTGTTGCTACTGGTTGGCTGAAATTGAGAAATGTAAAATGTAAAATTTTATTAAAAAAAAGTTATAATTTCAAATAAATTCTATTAATACATATACCATAAGAATGATTTAAACAGATAAATGCTTGTTGGATATGATATTAATTTCAAATGACTTTCTGGCCGATTTTATTTCAGGGGATTTTGCCAAGTTAGGATGCCGCCTTTAACGATGGGGTCAGCTAATTAAGGGGAAATTGTCCCTACCCCAGAAACGGAAATGGCACATTACCTGGTTTTATGCAATACTGTCCTCTGACACACTGACCAAGTGAATGGGGAACCAAGTAAAATCCTTTGATAGCGCGGTCGCAGTTGAGTATGGCTACACGGAGTCCGTCGTCATCGTGATACGTGCCCGGGTTACAGTGGCTGTAGCCGTCCTCGCCGGCAGCCTCGCCCTCGTTCTTGACTGCCATCCGGGCACCTTTCTTCTGACACTGGAGCATTGGGTCATTCATTCTTGTGTGCTCCTCGCAGTTCCAGGAGTTGAAGAATAAACCAGCAGCTGGAACGTTCACACCACTGTTCAATATAGTGATGTAGTCGAGTCCCCAACATCCCAGTCCAACTTACGGACGGGCATAATAAAGAGAATATCATTTCCAGTTAGTAGACGTCAAATATGGATACCAGTGGCGTCAATTTTTCTCCCAGGGTGGGGGGGGGGGGGGGGAGTTTGTTTATATATATATATATATATATATATATATATATATATATAATTGTTATATATATATAAACTCAATCATATTTCAGATAATTATAATGTTTTAGAAAATAAGTGTATTCGTGAATTCTAGCAAGGTTTAGATATAACATTTTTTAGTAAATGGATCCAATGTCTTTAATTCTATTTATTAGGGCACTTTCACACTAAAGGTTGGATATGAAAAATTGTTAAACAATGGTTCACAGGTAAGTTTTGTGGCTGAAAATATGATACATATTATCATATTTGTAAAGGCCACACTAGCCTCTATAAACACAGAAAATTTTAATACTCTAAGCCAATTTTTTAAGAAGTTCTGGCCATTTAAGTGTAATTTTCATCAAATTTTGGGAGTCTCACTCACAAAAATGGAAAAATTTAATGTAAATATGACTGAAATTTGTTTACCAGAACAGAAATATTCTAATCACAGCACATGCTGTAACATGTAAACTACAAGTGCTCCAAGTTTCATGACTTTCATAGTGGTTGTTTGAATTATCCAATCAATATCCTTCAGTATAATAATTGGTTAAAAAATTTTGCTGAGACCTGTCCTCTCCAGTACATTGCATCCTCACAAGACATGTAATTCTCATGACGCAAAACAAAATCCTGCTTTAAACACCCAGTATTATATCTAATCATGTTTTGGTAACTAAGGGCTGGGTATGTGTGTCCTGACTGGGATGATTTGGCACTTGTTTACCTGGTATATGCCTGTTAAAAAAATTGTCCTCTCCAGTACATACAGATAAAATTCACTTAATTGTAGAAATTAAAAGCCTATTTTAGTTTATATGTAACAGGTAGCTAGGAAGATAAATTCTCTGGTGTTTGCATTGCAACCCATCTAATATTTTGTTGCCAGTTTAGCAATGAGTGTATCTGTTAAAATGTCCTCTCCAGTACAATCATTTTTAACAGGAGGCAGGCTAGAGGAATACTTCTCCAAGTAAGCTTAATATTTACTTAAAGTTTGTCCTAGTGATAAATATAAATAGACTGACTGGTTTAGGGAAATAGTTTGGCTCATTATATATATAAATTAGCATGTAACTCCATTCATTGTCATACCAATGTTTAGAGTGATGAATCTTCATTGATGAATTCATGATTAAGCCTTTCTTGTACATGTTCCTTCTTTGTACAGAAGTGAGAAGCAGACAAAAAGCATACCTGCAATAACTGCATGTAAATTGTGACAGTAGCAGACTTTAATTTTGTGTTACTTAAATGTACTGGAGAGGACATTTTTTTAACAAGGGATAAAAGTGTCAAATGTACAACCCTACAGTCTTTCAGATTTGCACGGAAGTTCTTGGAGCTTTCAATCACTGTGGATACCTAACCTGCTTACTTTTGATTTTAATAAATACCATGTACTTTACTACATAGACCCCTTCATCTAATACTTTGGGTATTATAAAAAATGTGTGATTGTATCTTTTTTTAACCAGTGCCACAGACATGTAAAGATTCTTTACCAAATTAGCCCGGTAGAAATAGTTGAACAGCCCAAATTTTCATTTTTACCAAAATCTAACATTTCATTATCTGGATCATTCACTCTCTTCATGTCACGTATTTTATGTAACTATGCCATATTGTTGATTGCTGACGAATCAACCCAAATTGTTTTAGCCAAAGATAATTCTTATGAAAATACCAGTGCTTTCTGTTCCCTTGCCATCTCACCAGCTAAGAATCATTACTTCATGAGAGCAACTACAATCAAATTTGCCAATACTTTTGCCTCAAGAAAAAGTCAACAACTTGTGAAATAAAGAGTGGTAAAACAGCTTTTGAACCTATGGTCTCCCAATTTGCTGGTACACATTTTAAATGACACAGTTATCAGTGTTGGGGCTGGGGGTGGTGAGGGTGGAGGAATCATGTGAACTTGGTCTTTGACAACGTGCTTTTCTTGTTCCATCCATTTTACCAAGTCTCATAGCAAAGTCTGTGAAAACAATGATATCAACATTGTCTTCTTGCAAAATCTTACTTTTCTGGTTCCAGTTCATCTTAGTCTCAGAAAAATTGTTTTTATATTTTAAATTCAAATTCAACGGTAATATCCTCACAAGTAAAAAGCCAAAAGCAACTGAAATGTCCATTTCCTCAACTGTTGTGTCACAATGTAAAATATTACTAGCAGGACCCATATCTGTAGTTATCACATAATACAAAAATGTATGTCCCAAATTTTGAATAAATTAATATATATATATATATATATATATATATATATATGGATATTTTTCCCAGGTCTACAATAAACATTTTGTTTATATTACGTTCAGGTGAGCTATGTTGTCTATGAACCAATTGTTTAATGTATGCTGTAAAATAAGTTGAGAGATGTTAATATTTAAAGTAAATGTGTTGGAAATAAAGCATGAGTGTAAAAAACAAATTATATTTGCATTATGAATTGTAAACAAGACTGCTTCTGAATAAAATTCTGTGAAATATTTCATTTTCAAGATGACTGTTTCTCCAAATTATTGTTAAAAATATGTTGTCTAGAGTATATTTTTTTAAACAAAACAAAAGGTACAAGCCATTTAATATTTATAATCTCGCTTTAAGTGTAATTTAATATCATGGAGTCATAATTGACTTACATTATACTTAATAACTGATACTTGGGTATGTCTATTTTGTGCTCCTTTAACCACAAGGTCCAAATAGTTGCAGATGAACTTGCCTCTGGAAAATGAGGTGGACACTGATTCATCTTATGTTCAAGAGGTCCATGAACAATACAAGAGAGAGAGGGAACAAAAACATTCCTATGAATTCTTCCACAGTGCATGTTAAAATAATGTCCTCTGCAGTACAAATGTTGGTAAAAACCGTTAGCATATAAATCAAGTGACCACAGACTAAGGCATCAACATATTTCCTGATTTCTTGAACTCTGTACAGCTGAACAACTTCTCTCACCATTTCTGTTACTAATTGACCAGAGCAGTGTCAGGATAAAGACTGAGAGCATACTTCCTTTAATCATAATTAAAATGCATAGTTAATTTTTATAAAAAATATGAAAATTTCATAAAAAAACAAATGTGATTGCAGATTTTTTTACCATGCACTTAGGGCATGATCAAATACATCAGATAAAGACATTAGAACAGACCAATGAGCGAAAATTTAAATTATGTAGAGCTGTGAAGAGAAAAAGATTATTGTAAAAATATGGGATGTTTGAATTACTGAATTCAATGTAACTTTTATTAGTTCACAGGTAAAATGGTATACTAAACAGTTTCCTTTAGCTTAGATATATACCTTTTCAGGGGTAAACTTAATTGTTCTCTGTTAGGTATTCAGTTTTTACTCCCCAGTGAGACTAATCACTCAACCTTTTGTGTAAAAGTGCCCATTAATTACTTTCATTTGCAATATAATAATATTATTCTCTGAAAAGTGGGGGGGGGGGGGGGGGGGGCTGATAACATTGACCATCCCCCCTTGCCAAAAAGTGGGGGGTATATATACCCCCCATCCCCCCCCCCCCCTATATTGACGCCCCTGATGGATACGAGGAATTATCTTCAATTAACTGAGGTCAGAGTACAGAATATGCCCCTTTAACTGTTTAATAATATTAAACTATATTTCATCTAAGAGATGCATCAGTAAAACCTCAAGATCTATAGAGTAAACAGAAAACAGTAAAACATATTTTGAATTAATTAATTTACTACAGTTCCTTGGGAAAGTACAGTGATGGGTTTAATTTTGATAACTAGCTGAGTACTTGTCCTGTTTCAACACTGAGAAACCTCCTTGGTATTAGAAACAACATATGAAAATTAATCAGCAAAGCGGCCCGAAGCAATGCCTTTTATAATGAAAGTGTGAATACTTGAAATATGACCTACAAACGATATCCGACTATCGTTTTAAAATTCGGGAGTGTAACAAAAATAACGTTATTCCGCTCAAAACTATCTGCAGATGTGAGTGACAATAAGAACACATGGTCAATTTGTGAATGTAATATGACAAGGACGGGCTGAAGTGTGTCACCGTCGAATAAATAGAAGGGCCATTATTATGTCTTTTTTATTACAGAGGACTTTAGCTTTTTGATCATGCCATTATATTTTTTTTCTGCAGAGAGAGAATTTTGACATCAGATGCTGTGAGAGTTGTGCCTTTTCCAAAGTTTGTCCCGGGAAATGCTGCAATCTTCAGATAGGGAGAGAACTAGGCTCATAGTCCTCAAATGACTCATATCAGGCGACACTTTATCCGCATTTATAAACAGAATTCAGTTTGGTCTCTCAGACCAATGTGCTGGAGCTGTCAAAATGGGGTCATGTATGTATGCAATACAGCTTTATTTAGAATAAAAATATATAATGAAAATAATGCGCCAGTCTGACCCACAAATAGATTCTAGCCTGGGCTGCTATTATACGTGCAGACTTAAACCCGGATGTCTCATTTCGAATGTCGGAATTCAGGATATACCGCTAGTGATAAATAATTTCAAAATAATTTTGTACATACCTGGCCTTGCACAGTAGACGCCGAATAATTTTGACTCAGGGCTGACTCCAGCATTGTTATCACCAGCGTCGCCATAGCAATCAACGTCCTCATCATCTCTGTAATGCAGCAGGAGCATCCTGATGGTCTTATCCGACAGCCAGCCTTGCTGACACAGCTCATAGCCTCCTTGTAGTGCCGAAGAAAAGTCGCTAGGGGTCGCTAGCCGTGCTCCCAATTCTTTGCACTTAGATTCGGCTTCATCAAACGTTACCCTTTCGTCGATGTGGAAGAATCCAGTACCTAAAATACCAATACACATTATTATGAGACGACCTACCAAGATACATGTATACATAAAACCATGATGCAAACCCAAATTTATTCCGATCACGTATTTCGGGCACGTATGATTTTTTAATGTGATTGCAAACACATGCGGAGGCTTGCATTCCTTAGAATTTCTGGTAATGTTAATGAATGCATCATGATGGTGTACAAGTGTAAAAAAAGAATAAAGTGCTCACCAATCTCTTCCATATTCTTCGGCTCCATAACTACAAAACATGCAGTATATTTAACACTTAACAGTAAATATTTACAGGGCCTGTTCCAGGATTTCTTTCAAAGGAGATTTTACAAGTACCTAATGGATAGGAAATTTCTAGGTTAAGCGGTTATGATTTGTGCTTTGTTAATGGACGACGTAAAAATTGAGACCGGCATAGCTCTGCTAAAACTGAGCACAAATTAAGCTAAAGTTTGTAAGTGTTCGTGCAACCAGAAAATGTCCTGGATAGATTTGGGAGGCAGATTTAAAACACTGGTTTGTGACCGATTATAAATTTGTGCAGATGCTTTTGGTATTTCTAATAATACCCTTGTAGGATATTCCATATACCTTTACATGTATACATCCCTTTTTGACTATAAGTGGACTTATCAATGATCACACCTATAATAAAGTAGGCTGCATGTGGGTCAGGGGTGTGGGAAAGAGATTACTTGCCACCTGGCTGACCAACAGGTATGAAGCTTCTGTCAAATATTACAAACTTACAATTTGTTAAGGCAGTCACTTATCGAGTTGCTATAGTAGCTTAGTATCCCTCGACTCTCCATATCCTCAGACAGACGCTTACCCGAAGACTGGCAGTATGATCATGTTGGCATATAAATAATAAACATTTTAAATTATAACAAATCGTTTTCTTTCTTTTTTTTAGAGATTTTAAACTAAATTCCGGTGCTGTTGTATTTTATTCCTATAAGATTTCCTGCACAATGCCTGTTGTCATTTCTTGTATCGAGAACTTTAAGTACAAAATCCCTACGTTCTTTTTTTTGGTATGGTATTGGTTTATATAAAATATTTTCTCTCATCACGAAATTGCCCGGGTATTCTTCAGTTTGACAAATCTTTTCCAGAAAACGGTATGCGAGACTACAATGAACATTACACAATGAGATTATCCGAATAAAGGTGTCTTACATTTTCCCCAGAATGCTCACGGTGGTTAAGCGTCCAGCAGTATTAAAAATAAAATAAAACATTTTCTAAGTTCCATAAACTTCAAACAGTCGTTATCCTCTTCCTGATGAAACTGGATATGGCCAATAATTATAATGGAAAGTATTATGACTAAATAATGACAAAATAATATAAAAGTGCTTGACCGAGTTTATAGGAATGACGTTACTCAGTGCTTGCTCTAACAATAGCGTGGGGTGCTCAGAATGGTAGTAAATTGGTAATATAATTTGCCGCTTGGTGGCAGGACCTGTTCTCAGGTACACTCAACAGGCGTAATTTCAAATCTATCAGCTGTATCGACCGGGCCAGTCCAAGTATATTCATCAAATAAGGAACTTCTACTTACCATCTTGGTCACAGCCCAGGAGGTCAAATCGGAGGGATGCAATCCTGTGCGATTCAAGAACTTTTATTCGAACGGCCACAGCAGTGATCGGCTTTAGGAATGTTTGAGTCACCTTCTTATGCTGGTCCATATTTCCCTTGTAAACCTACATTAAAATATTCAGAACTACTTAAGAAACGGACTGAAACACTACTCGGTTTTTACTCTACTCATATCTTTATTGTGTAGTTTTATCTATGTGAACTGAGTTATAACAGTAGAAGGAAATATTTAACGGGAATAATAAGTGTGTAGAAATTTTTCAGCAGAGACAGAAAACACTCGTTCCCTCGCCAACTGAAGCTGTGTTAATAGTTCATCCTAGCGACATTTCGGTTCTTATACATTAGAGAGTCTACGACCAGCGTACTTATTGTCAGAAAGCCATTACATCCTTCAACGAGGAACGCATGTTAAGTCCCTATGAGGATGCAAATATTTTCGTCCTTTTTGACAACTCCTCATGACTTAAAAGTACGGTATCATTTAACATAAACCAGATCAATTGTTAGCCTTTCTGTACACTTTCTAACAACCTCTACCATGAGCGATAAAAATTCTGTTTTAACTCAACATATAGGTAAATCCCTCTGCATGTTTGTTGAATTTCTTGCCACTTGAAAACAAGCTTTGCTCGCACGAGTTCTAATGACCATGTGAGTTGGGTGTCTGTCCTAGTTAGCCGACGCGTGATTGTTTCGACCAGCGTAGTGCATACGTTACATCATTACTGCTAACCTCAGGACACTCCAAGCTGAAATGTAACACATGCTCCTCGCAGGCTGAAACAGTCTCGCGTGTGTCCAATAGCCCGGTCACTAGGACAGACACCCAACACACAGGGTCAGAAATATTCAGAACAAATGCTGCCCGACCGTTGTATGCACTCCGTTCACTAGATAAATGGAGAAGCCTGTGGCTATCTATATACTAAAGAGCTACAACTGCGTCTGGCAGTGAATGTGGAACTGAATATTTATGTTGTGCCAAATGATCGATTAAATCGATTATAAGTCGTTTTAATTCTTTCAAAATCGATAAAATTGATTGCATTTTTTGCATAATCGAATCAAAACGATTAAGTATATACGTGCAAAGAATCTAAATATGTCAGAGATATACAAACACAAAGTTCCAAACGGCATAAAAAACGTAACCATGCTCAGGCAATTAACATTCGTCCGACGGCAAGTGGACCTTAGATGCGGGTGCATGAAATGGTGGTTCCTTAATGAATACCGATGTGCATGTCAGACTATTTACTTGGGTCAAAATCTTAGGTACTAGTACACACCAGATTTCAAGGTAATATAAATATGGCATAAAATAATCGATTATTAATCAATCACCGGTCGTTTTTAATTTTTTTAATCATGGATTATAATTTTAAAACCAATTCCTACCACTACTGAATATGCTTATTATAAGGAAACTGTGTGTGCTTAGGGAAAAGAAGCTTTGAATTACGCTCTCCGTGGTCCAAGTGTCACGGTCTGTTGAATATTCAATCATGAACATGGTGACGTACTCATCACGGTCCTCTGCGGCCTGAATCACGACTTTTCTAACAACCCTGTAACAACAGATATGATAACACATAAAACAGGTATGATAACACATATAATAGGTATGATAACACATATAATAGGTTTGATAACACAGATAGCACGTATGATAACACAGTCATAAAACAAGTTTGATATATATAACAGATATGATAACACAAATAACAGGAACGATAACACATAAAACTGGTATGATAACACAGATAACAGGTATGATAACACATAAAATAGGTATGATATATATGTATATATGTATATATATATATATATATATATATATATATTTATATATATATATAACAAATATGATAACACATATAACAGGTTTTAAAACACAGATAACATGTATGATAACAAATAAAACAGGTTTGATATATATAACAGATATGATAACATAAATAACAAGTACAATAAAGCATATAATTCGTATGATAACACAGATAACATGTATGATAACACATAAAACAGGTTTGATATATATAACAGGTATGATAACATATAAAAGATATGATAACAGATATTGTAACACGTACACCATATTCGTTTTCCTTTAATATTGAAGAATCTTTAACTTATCTCCATCTGCGATCAATAGATCAGCAGGCAAACAATATTTTGAAGCACAGTATCGTGCTTCTCTCGAAAAAAATTAGACAATTTGGTAAAATTTGCCTAGAACAAGCTTTCTCATGTCTGAATATTAACAAGAACGTGTCGTTTCTAGCAGACGTACATTTGCGCTCTGCTTTAACTACACGATTACTGAATCCTGATTCCAACAAGCTTGTGTCCTATTACATGTACTCCTTTTTTTAACACATAAAAAATTCATTTTTTCTATATTTTTTTATCAAATAAAATAGCTATTTAAATAATACTTTTATTTCTATGTAAAAATAATTTTGTTACCACCGCTCAGCGCCGTGGTTATGTTTTTTTGTAGCATTGGTTTGTTTGTCTGTCTGTTTGTCTGTTAGCAAAATTAATCAAAACTTTATAAACGATTTTTATGAAATTTTCAGGATAGCTCAGCAGTGATACGAGGAACAATTGATTAAATTTTGGGTGAACCGGTTCAGCATCTGGATCCAGATTATTTTTATGAAAAAAAAAACCGATTCGTTTCAGACAATGACACAAAGGGGTAATGACCTATACCTTGGCGGAGGTCTGCGCTCTCTGACTGCACATTTCTAGTCATTAAGTAAATTTAGCATTTTATTGTTCCGGCCAGCTAGAGGCCTTACTGATGTCCCTTGAGGCCCCCTCGAAGAAGAGTTTACCCAACCCTGGTATATCACCTACTTTGGGGTCATGAAGTCCACGGTGATGTACTCATTTGATTGACCATTAGCTGTCCACCCCCCTGACGTATACGGTTCGTCGACCGGCATGGTGCTCAGACGGGCGTGCTGCGGCGCAAACGCGTAATTCTGGTCCCTAATAGAACTGGCGGCGAAGAAGAGCACTCTTTTCTTATCAACCAAGGACACCTCGCATTCTGAAAAAAATCAATAAATAATGTTACAAATGAATTTTGTGGTATGATTGATCTTGATTTTTTAATGTGTATTGATCATAAATGGCTTATACCTATACGTTAGCAAACAGGTCAGAAAGACATAATGCCTTAACAATTGTTAATTTGGCACACTAGCATAATCTATAGATATACCATAGATCTCCATTTTATGACCGCATCTATTTTTTTAGTCACACCATGAATTTCCAAAGCCCCTTCAGAGAGCTCCCATAAACTTTCAAACACTTTTAATATATAAATTTAAACGAATCGATATGATATATCAATACGGTATGTTATGATGTTTTCCGAGCTGTATCATTCTCTAAAATCATTAGCATGCTCTCTTTTTGTGGTCACAGTGTCGCTGTCAAATTGTCGCTGGCCAGCAAATGTCCAAATGGCCGAAACTGCAAGTATAAAGGCGATGCGTCTCGAAACACTGTCGTTCACAAGATCGGGTTCGGCTCTCGAATGGCATGGCTGGGTCTCCGCTACTGGGATCGGTAGAGGGAATGCAGGTTGCTTCTGCCTTTGCGACTGTGGATGCTGTAGCTTTCCTAAAAGGTCATCGGTTCGGGATGTACGGTGGCGGCCTCTCGCGGCTGTCTGCTTGGCTTGGTGTGGCATCGCGTCTGTTGGCTCAGAGAACATGCTTAAGGAGCGCGCAGGGCTGAGGTTTTGACCACAGCAACCTGTAGCTGCTCGACGAGCGTAAACTTCTTCTGCTGCTGCAGCAAGTGAGCGAAACCTATTTTTTTTTATGCGAAGCAGGTTTCCAAGATAGAGTGAGCTGCTTCATAGTAAATGTTTATTAAATGACTTGATAAAGAAAACAGGCAGTTCCGATTTTTCGTTTATCTACTGTGACGTCACACCACTGATTCCGTATATGTGTGAGAATACACAGAAAAGTTTGGGAACTGTGTGGGCCAGTGGCAAAGCATCTCTATGGAAATTGGAAGGTAAGGGGTCAAATCCTGGTCAGTGTGATAAGACTTAACTGATCTAACAAATGAAACCAATGGTAGCGGACCGATTTGTTATGCAAGTACTTACAAACACACACACACACACACACACACACACACACACCCTCACACACACACACACACATATATATATATTATATATTATATATGTATATTTGTGTGTATATACATACATATATATAAGTTGTTTGCCGATTAATTGATTAACTCGATGATTGGTCTTTTTCTTTTAAAATCGATTGAACTGATATCATTTTCGCATAATCGATTAAAATGATTATCCATGCACATGTAAAGAATCCAATCCTGTCAGAGATACACGAACACAAAGTAACAAACAGCATCAAAATGGAACCTTGCGAAGCTAACTATCGTCCGACCTTGAATATGGGTGGGGTGATGGTTTCATTATGAATGCAGATATACACTTGTTACTGTGGTCAATATTTTGGGTAGTTCAAGGTAATATAGATGCACATAAAATAATCGATTAATAATCGATAATCGGCCGTTTTAAATTTACAATCATCGATTATTATAAAAAAACAGTTCCTACCAATAATATATATGTATATATGTGTGTGTGTGTGTTTACTTACCAGAACATCCCAATACATCGAACCTCATACAGATGAGTGAGCCGTGCCAGGACACAGGGTTGATCCGGATAAACTTAGCGGGGAAACGCTGGAACTCGTTCACAGCGTACGTATCTGAGTCCTTATTCCCACCAAGGATGCCCTGAAAATGAAATGGTAAACCTAACATGTGATTCATGAAATCAAATGAAACTAGATGTGGTCGGACAGTGGTCCTCAGAGGGCCCGCGTTTCTGCTAGTGCTGGACTAGTTTGAATATGGGTGAAAAATTGAGTTTAATTTGAAAAATATGACAGACAGAAACAGGTTATTATTCATATGCATGAGAAAACAAATCCCACAGGATCAAATGATATTAAAGAAATGTCTGAAATAATGTGTGCAATAGAAAATCACCGAATGTAGTCTGTTAGCCTTTTTTGTGATTTTGAGCAAATGTATAATTCAATAGGTTGGAGCCCTCATAGGCACGAATGATCCCTGTGTAATTGGGAAAGCTGCAGTAGGTTGTTTTTGAGTTTTAGCGTGCGAAAGAAAATCAGCGATCAGGCTGTGGCAGCCATATTGGAATTCCAACAGGTCTGTAATTCAATAGGTCTAGAGCCCTCATATGTTCCAACAATCTCTGTTATTTTGGGAAAGCTGAAGAATGTTGTTGTTGACTATGGCGCGCGAAAGAAAATCAGCGATTCGGCTGTGGCGGCCTTATTGGAATTCCGACAGGTCTGTTATTCAATGGGTCTGGAGCCCTCATAGGTACCAACCATCCCTGTGAATTTGGGAAAGCTGCAGTTGGTTTTTCCTGAGTTATCGCGCACAAAAGAAAATAAGGGACTCGGATGTGGCGGCCATATTGGAATTCCGATAAGTCTGTAATTCGATAGGTCTGGAGCCCTCATAGGTATCAATCATCCCTGTGAATTTGGGAAAGCTGTAGTATGTTGTTGTTGAGTGATCGCGCGCGAAAGAAAGTGTCACAGACGGAAGGACGGAAGGACGGATGGAGGGAAGGACGGACGGATGGAAGGACGGACTGACAGGGTGATCACTTGTCAAGCTTGTCAAGCGGGGCCTAATTAAGCACGTCTTTACATGAGAAAAAAAAACATTGAGCACTGCCTTTTTTTAACTTATGTTAATTTTAGCATGTATACGTTTATTAAGTACTGTATATAAGTTAACATTAAATAGACTTAATAATGTTAGATGCTCATGATTAAGTGTTTTAATAAAGCTTCTTTATACTCGGCTGCAGACTTGGACTTCAGCTCCGAAGGATGGTGGACTTGAACTCAAACCCGAAGGACTGGGACTTGGACAAGTACTCCAACTACTTTCAGCACTGTTATTGGTTATGATCAATGCGGGTGTGTTAGATTGGGAGATGCCGGCGGGCAGATGTACTCACCCCAAAAGTGCTCCAGTGTACACCGTCATAGCTGTAGTACAACTTGTACTCAGTGACCCAGTTGTCGCTGTTAGAATCGCCCTGTGTGACTACCTTGCGTACAGTTCTGCAACGTAAATTTATGATAAAAATAAAAACAAATATTTTAAAATACTCTACCAGGTCATGTTAACAATGACATTTAAGTTTTACTTTGACCATATTACAATTCATTTCGAAATTCCCTATTTTCACCCACTTTGTCCCTGTTAAGGATATATCTCCAATACTGTTGATTTTCTAAAACTGACAGTTGGGAAAAATCTTACTTGTAACTGACCTGGGTCACTGCAGCTCTGATTGTTGTAGCGGATAAAACGAGATTCGCGAAATTTAATGTGTAGTTGATTTCATATTCACGTTTTTTCCTTTTTCACAGAGAATATCCATCATTATATGAAATAACTATATTAAATAATATGCGCGTAAAATCGTAAATTTTGGACGAGGTCCGAAGTGAACGAGAAGGAATGATATTTCATTAATGGCAGTAAATTTGGCAGATTTGACATCATTTATATGCAATCATTTTCCTTTCGACTTCCTTACGATCATGTTGCCCCTTATCCAAGAAGGTTTTATTTTCCTGATGATTAACTTTTCGCTAATATCGCAATTTTACAAAGTCACAGTATATAATACCGTCCCATCCAGTTTAATAGAGTAGGCACAATGATTCATACCTCACACTGTCAAATTCGACTTGTACAAACTGATGTTGGTCGGCTTTGTCGGCACACCAGCCTCCGTTGAGGTAGCCTTCGGGGGCTTCTTCTTGTTGAGTGTCAAGTCTTGACCTCAGCTCACTGTAATCACCGCCTTTGTAGTCTCCAGTATACGAGGAACAACTGGCGACAGCTGTCGGATCATTGTTGAATAAGGAGTCGATGCACTCTGTGATAAATGAGGTGATGTTAAAATGAAATGTTTTTAATGTGAAACAGACAGATTTCGTAATGAGGGATGCGATAAATCTATCTTTTTTTTGCAATGATATATGCCTTTTATAAAATATTTGACTTATAAAACTTTCTTGCTACACATTTTGATAACTACGGATGCTAATGTTCTGCCATGGTATATTTTCCTGTATCTGATTTTAAAGGTTATATAAGCCAAAATAATAATATAAACGGGTTTACGAAATATTATTCACTGTTAATTTTTTAAATTACTATTGTGCCCAGACTCCGTCTGGCAACTATAGTCTTATGGTCTTTTTGTCAGCCTGCCGTGTGTGTTTGATTGTTCGCCTCTTTTCTAAAACGTGCTTGAAGGCAAAGTCTTCAAACTTGGTCAAACTTGGTCAAACTGTAATGCATGGCCTCCGAAAGAAAGCACTTTTTATCTATGGGGCCATGGCCACCAGGAGACGTTAAGCTCGAAAATTAAAGTATCACATTTTGTGCGATATCTCGATTACTATAAAAAATATCAAAACTTTGAAGGTATTTTAAAAAGGAACCAAATGCTTTCTTTTTGGTGACATGCGGCTTGTTTGCGCAGTAACCATGATTACTGATTATGGATTAAACTTCTCTAAAATAAAAAAACGAGCCTCATTTTTCGATATCGGTCACTTTTTAAGCTAGAGATGTCTAGTCTTCTGCTTTGCATAGTATTTGACAGAGACAGTATTAGACAGCACTCAAAATAAAATAAAAAAAAAAAAACAGGGGAAGTCTCGTCAATTTTCTTAACTTGTGGCGTCAAACGAGAATCAGTGAGATTTGACTTAATCGTTTATAACTTGGTCCCCCTTTTTTAGAGGTCTGCACTTGCATGGTAGCATTCGACAAGCTTCCAATCAAAGTATTGTAAGTCTCGCCATATCTCGCCACATTTGCTGTTAAACGAGAATAAGCCAGATTTTACGGATTACTTGAAAGTCGGTCACTTTTTAAGTCCACCTTAAGAAAAGATATCTACCGTATATTCTCAATAATTTCGAATTATAAATTATTTCGTAAATGGTATTGTCTTAATTAAATATTTAATTGCCTCCTCTCGATGAATAGGAATGCCCATAATTTCAGTAGCTGGGATGAAGATACATTCGAACCTCTATAATGTGGGCTCCCTTGGGTATTCGCCAAACTGCTCACTTTATAGAGGTGCCCACTATATTGAGGTAACAGCTGCCACCTTCAGTTCTGCCACCTACTTTGAAATATTATTATAGTTACTCCTATTTTAGGAGTACTTGACTGTCAGATCAAAGTATGCTAATCAGTTCAACATGAATGGCTACTGAGTGGTGTATGCACAGCTGAATGTAAACCATCACCAGAACAGCCAGTCTGGGCTGAGGTCTGACTGGAGCATGCACAGGCACATTAAAGAAGTCTAGCTATTATACATGTATCCCATGCCTAGCCTCGAATCAAGAAATCTATTATTATGATTATGCAATCAGACAGCATTCACCTCTGACCTTTTTTCATCCGTCTGATCGTTTTCATTAACAGTTGAAATATAAATATTCAATAATTAACGGTTATTCTGATTGCAAATAATTACAAATTCCCAATAAATAAAACTAAGAAATGTTTGAATAGGAGGAAACTTCAACTGGGAAAAGTGCCCACATTAGCTGTGGAACAAAGCCCACTTTACAGAAGGTAGAGGTACCCACATTAGTTAAACATAATTAATAGAAGACAAAAATGGGACTGCCCACAAAGCCCACTTTATAGAGGTGCCGAATCATGGAGTGGTTCACTAAGAGAGGTTCGACTGTATATGATTTTCAGTAGGTAGGTACCTTCTTTAGATTCAGGAGGGACTCTCTTTGAGAAACATTGAGGGGATCCGCCGCTATCCCAGCAGCAGCCATTGCTCTCACATTCGTCCTGGCTTCCGAATCCACAATCCTCCTTTTCTCCCTGGTAATCTTCACAAGAAGGCTTGGCTGAAACAAAAGATAAAGAGATTATATTTAACCCAATCTCGACGTCATACAAAAAATCCGTTAAGTCTATTTTGGGTAAAGATAAAAAAATCCAAATATACTTTTATGACTATAATATTAATGATGCTGTTGCTGGCGATGAATTTGATGATGTCAATGGCAGTTAGAAATATTCTATATTATTGATACAAAAAAGATTAAATGTATCTTTTTACTTCCACTATAATGTACTTTATACTACTACAACTACTACTACTACTAGTCTACTGCTATTACTTATATTTTTTACTACTCCATCTTCTGCTTTTTATAATAATAATAATAATAATAATAATAATAATAATAAAAATATAATTATTATTATTTTCTTTATTAACTTTACCAAATAATTATATTTATAAGCATTTATTATGATAAGCATTATTACCCTTTAAATGATAAAATATAAATCGTATTTTGTACCTGGGACGCTCCAAACAAATATTTCACACAGCGTTAGGATGCCGTAACCCCTTCGGAGGATCTGCAGATAACGACCGGTAGGGTTTCCGTCGAAGCGTATCAGTTTCTTCTGCATGGAAGCCAAGGGTCCGACATGTTTGTAACAGAGGTCTCCCTGTACTCCTGACGACGGTGAAAACTTATCTCCAACTTCTACCACGAAATCTCGGAGGCGCTCACCTGTAAAGAAAAATTAAATTTGTGCAGTACATAAAGGAAATTTTAGGACTGCACAACCTTGTTAACAAGCTTTCTCGTCCGCATAAATGGCGACCTGTAGGACCCTAATATAAAACCAAAGAACCAGAGACAAATA
Organism: Sipunculus nudus; assembly: GCA_026874595.1. NCBI lineage: Eukaryota > Metazoa > Annelida > Sipuncula > Golfingiida > Sipunculidae > Sipunculus > Sipunculus nudus. Next base: position 22,086,659 of record CM049321.1, read on the forward strand.
CCTGTTAATCCTTGATTTATGACCATAAAAAATCCATGTTTACTCATGACCATAAATGTTGTTTTAGTCTGTGAGAGAAGCTCGTAGAATCGATTAAATTATCGATTCTTTTCATTCGATTCAATTCTCGATTAATTTCTTACTCAAGTAGTAAATTTCAGACTTTTAAAAAAAATAAAAGCAATTTACCAAAATTGATGTCAATTAATTTCAGCATGTTCAGAAACGCCATGTTTCTGTAAAGCTGGATTGGTCCATCTATGAATTAGATTAAAAGGCACGTATGCGACGAAGAGCGTAGACATTACAATCTGCGAATTTGAGGGCTCACAGAGGAATTCAGAATGGTACAGGTAAAAAAATCAATAATCGAAATAAATCGATTCATAGTTTAATATATTATTACAATTTAATCGAGGGCTTGCAATTCAATGCATCTAAGATTCGATGTTACACCCCAAGTTCGGATCTCATCAGGTAATATCCAAGAAGGTTAACATAGAGGTAGAGAACACTCTGAACCAAAGCTTACTGTGAAGCGGTCCTCGAACCTTATTGCCCTAGCCTATGTTAAACCTTTGGAAGGCTGTCATTTGTTTTTCTTAAAGAGTGTTTTGATGTTAACAGTCAATTTGTGTGTTTAACTTAACTTGTCTAATGTCTCATTTTATAGAAACATCTCGGGTTGTACCGCGCTTAAGAGTTGCAGTTATACGAATGTCATTAAGTTATTCATGTAGTCATTTTAAACGGTACTTTTCATCGATATGGGTAATATGATAAAGCAAAATATAAATAAATCCAAATATATTATACAGGACAAAGTCAACGAAACTTTGATGTGAAATATATTATAACAAATGCATATTTTTTAAAATAAATAGACCATTCTGTTCTGTCGATGAATTAGGAGCTATAAAGGATTTATGTGCAAAATGATAATGCTCAGTAACCCTCTCTTAAATAAATAATAGTATATAATTTTATAAAATAGTACATAATGGTATACAATATAATAAAATAAAATAAAATTCAATATATAATATAATACAATTTAATATAATATTATATTGTAAAATATAATATAACACAGTATAATATATATTATAGCATAATATTATACGATACAGTATAATATAATACTATATAATATAATATAAAACAGTATAATATAATACTGGTAACGTTAAATTATAATAGAATAGAGTTTAATATAATATAATATAACATAATATACTCACCACAGCAGTCCCCTCTGTTTACAATCCTCAGCCCTTCTACCATCATTGGACGCCCCATGTCCATGGCCCACCACGGATGTCTCTCCTCCATCGTATGAGAGCAACTTCCGGCTTTGAAGTTAAAGTTCATGTTCCCGTCAATCGCCAGTTTGGCAAATCCTCCAAACAAAACTGAACTCTGATAGGCTTGTGTAAAATTGGAAACCTTGTCACCTGGAATTAGAAAACGCTTTGCTAATTCTACAGATATAATGCTAATTCTACATGTTTTACAGATGTCTCTTTTATTGTATGTGTATGTGCGGCGCTGGCGTTGGTCGTTGCCATGACGGCATAGCCCGGCCCACGCGTGGGGTCTGACGTGTAAACAGCGGTCATGCTAGTCTTGGGTTTTCTCGCCTGGCCGAGCTGGGCCGGCTCACGTGTGAACCCTAACATGTAGAAACACAGCATTCTTGTTCTAGATGTTTCCTGTAACGCATGTGTACTGTGTATTATTTATTGTTCTTTAAATTGTTCGGGAAATGGAAAATTCTCGGCATGAGATGAAAAGGTTATAAATAGAGGCTGTGTTTTAGAGCCGAGGAGAGGAGATAAATATTCCAGCGGACACAGAAGCGTGTAAGTCAGTTGTAGACTTTTTCCGATAAGGGCGGCAATTATAGATTTTCTTCTAAATTTGTGATGGATTTTATATAGTACCCAGTTTGCCTTTCGGATCACTGCCAGGATTTCACTTTGGATTACAGTAGATTGATTTTGTGATTACCTTGGACTGTTATTCTCTGAGAAGATTTGTGTGAACTGTTCATCCGGTTTATACATTTTAAAGGACTTGTCGCTGTGGCAGTGGTGGTATCCAGGTACTGTGCACTTTGTTTATTATGTTGTTTGATTATATTGATTTGCTGTTTTACTGTTGTTGTACCATGTAATTGTATTGATTAGTGTATTGTAATGTTAGGGTTGTTTTAAGAATAAATTAAAGTCATTTGTTAACAAAAAAAAAAACCACACTGACTTCTTTATTAATTCCCCTAGACATTTCACGCTGCCTTGTGTTACACAATCTGATTTTTTTTTTATCTCCATGACAAAGTTTATGTTCGTCACGCATACGTGATCTGTTGATATTAGGTTCCGTAACAATGTGTAAATGGCTAAGTCTGGTAAAAGATATATGAGATCAATACATGTTTTAGAATTATGTCGAAGAGAATCTATCTAGAGAACCTAAACAGAGAGTACGAAAGCTATCCTATCTGGACTAGGAATTTCACAAAACCATCATGAAATTGAATCGACAACATAATTCTGAATTTCCACTGGACCTTTTCCCGAAGAGTAAATTTAGTTAGTAACTCAAATTTTGCAAATGATTAAGCTTCTGTAAATTTGACTTTATTGACTCAGTCAGCATTGATTGTGTTCATTCCCGTACGTGTGTGTGTTTTTGTGTGATCGTGTTCATAATCATGAACGGAATCTCATGAACTTTTCAGAGCATTTTAGGAATAGGAAGTGAAGAGTCCATTATATTTTGGTGTGAGTCAGGCTCATGATCCGGATTCAGGAAAATCATCAAGGAATATTCACAAACGTATAGTCACTTATGCATGAATGAACCTGGGAATATGGGCCGAATAAGTGAATGCAAGCACGGATTTAGGTGCATTCCACAATAGGTACATGGCGGAGGCATGCATTCCTTAAAATACAGATTTCTAATTTCCACAAATGAAAACTGTTATTACCAAGGCAACCATGCAGCTCCATCCTGAGTGACGGGTGACCTTCAGATTCCATGATGACCAGTTTGACGTATCTGCCAGGAACTGAGGTTCCCCAGAAGTGGCTTCTGATGGAATCCTGATCGACATTTCCCTCAAACACCTGTAAAACGAAAAAGCACCATGATGCAGAGTTTTCAATAGGAAGAAAATTGGAGTTTCCAGGACGCCAAAGTCCAAATTGAGGAGAGTAATATGGAATTTTGAGCATACATCCAAAGGGCCGGGGATCTGTGTCTAATTTTAAAGCGCTATGTAAAATTGAATATTTTTTACCATAATTCACTTCATTGCTGTATCATTAAGTGAATATTTGATTATAATGAAATTAAAGGGTCAGTTTTCATCGCAGTGTTAACACAACTGACTGGTCAGAGGCAGTTTACAATGGTCATTGAATGCTAAAAGAGCCACCGTAATCTGGAAGAACATAATGAGTCACTTTCGTGTTGGACGTTGGCAAGCTGAGGAGGGGTGGGGGGGGGGGGGTGCGCCTTGAAAGTTGCCGCCTGGAAAGTTGCAAAGTATACATTTATTCAGGGCCAGAACAGGAAAGAAACCTCGCTTTGACTCTAGCTCATGAATGAGTTAGACGGGTGGCCGCTATCCAGCGGTTGGTGAAATGTAGGATGGTAATATTGCGGCTATGCCTGCTTCTTATAAGACGTCACTTAGTCAACTTATAATGACGTGTTACTAAATAGCTAATAAGTTATAGTTCTTGGTAGTTACATAACTCTTTAATTGTCACTTATTAAAAAAAGGACTGGCAATATAATATGTTTTGGCTTAATATTAACAACCATTCTAAATTCGACAGACCTTTTGGACCTTTAAGCAATTTAAAGCAAATTTGATGTGTTGTTTTGTTTTATCAGTTGGAGAAATCCTACACAAGAATGGCAGGTTGGTCGGTAAGAGCAGACGGCGTATGAAAGAAGTCAAAACTATTCATGTGCACAAAATACCATGTCATTTCCGTTTGAATCTTGAGGCTGTTTCCATTCCGATCCGTCCAGACTGATTTCCACGCGGAATTTCTTCACCCACTGCGCCTTATTTTTATGTCCCTGAGTTCTCACTCCCGACACCAGGTGGCTGAACATCAAGTCAACCTGTGAACACAGAAAACCTTTAAAGTTAACCTGAAAAGGTAAACAAAAAATGACCCTAAGGTACGACGCATTGGGATACGAAGTCCATACATTGTTATGGTGTTGTAGGAGGATCTTTACTTTTGCTTTCCTTAAAGCAACATGGAAGTTTGTCTTTGTTTTTATAAATGTTAAAATGATCACATAACCCCCTGCCACCTTCTTCGGCAGGTGTAATTATCAGCATTTGAATGGGTTTGTTATTGTGGGAAAAGGCCTAATACAGTCAGAAACATTATTTTGATAAGCATCATAACTATTTCGTGGTGACTGGAATAACGAGGTTTCAGAAGGGATATTATCCTATATGATGAGAATATAAAAACCAGTGCCTATCTCCTCTAGCTTCGGACTACTTGCCTTCTGTTAAACCAAACGAATTTACTCTGCATTGATGTGTTCGGAATAAAGGGGTTCCACTGTATAAGTAAATGCTATGACGCATTACTCTTCGCCCGCTGAGACCTTCCCTTGCTCCTGTTGGATTGGACATTTAAAGTCACCCAAGGTGGTCTGAATAACGAGACTCTTCTGAATTCTTATATATTACTAGCGGTATACCCATAAAATTCACATGCGCCCTGCGACATCCTGTTTTTAGTGTTTATGCGAAATGACAGTCCCCAAAAAACGGTTTCGAGAGCTGCGAGAAATAAACCTGTCAGGGCTGTAAGGGCGCCGGGATAGACACAAATGTATCCCGAGGACAGTATCCAGTCGAGAAAATATCTTAGGAGAAAAATTGGTGGCGAGGAGACATGTATCAGCAAGTCTAGAACGGAACAACCCTTTTTGTGAACCACGCCCAATTTCTCAAAGAATAGTAGGATATAAATACCTGGACCCATTGCTCGCCTGTTGCATCTGCCTCCCAGCCTCCTTCAGAATGAATCATCAGGTGAGTGAAGTCGGAACCGGAACTGCTGCTGAACTGTTCCTTCTGTAAGTCATAGTCCCTTAGCATGTACTCCCTACATCCATGTACTGTAAATACAAATTAATACTAATCACTCATGCGTAACATATTACAATGGCATTAATGTCACATGATCCTGTCAATATTCATGGGTGTCAATGGTCATTACCATACATACGAGGTGAAGGGGTTTGTTGCGGATCCATAGGTTATCTGGGGTGGTCTACAAACAGAGTTCCACTGCTCGATATCAGGTATTTATGGTAAGTTTTTATTTTATAAATATTTATTTATAAATAATAATAATAACAAATACAATAACAATAATACAATAAATATTCAATAATTAATCAAATAATTTCAAACATATCCCCCGAGTGCTCACATAGTGGCAAATAAACGGGGCATACAGTATATGTTATTTATACAGATGTAAATGTTTAAGTTTCCCCGTCTTTATCCAGACACACAATACCGAGATCTTCCGAGTGCTCACATAGTGGCAAATGAACCGGGACACATAGTATATGTTATTTATACTTTTGTAAATGTTGAAGATATCTCTGTCTTTATCCAGGCACACAATACCGGCATCCTCCGAGTTCTCAGATAGTGGCAAATAAACGGGGGCATACAGTATATGTTATTTATACAGGTGTAAATGTCAAGTTACCTCCATCTTTATCCAGACACACAATACCGATATCCTCCGAGTGCGCACAATCCGTGCTGCCGATATCTTTGTCTCGGGGACATTTAACCAGGTTCTCTTCGTTACCGACACATTTCAGCGTAGACAGGAACACTGTGCCGCTGCCGGGAGTGACGTCATTCCAAAGCCCAACATATCCATGGAAACCTGTCAATGATTAATATATCACGTTAACTATAAGTGGTCGGATAACGGTCCTCAGAGGGCCCGCATTTCTCGTACCGCTGGACTAGTTTACATATGGGTAAAAAGTTTAGTTTATATATAGTTTAAAATATGACAAACAGAAACAGGTTTTTAGCAACATGCACGAGGGAACAAAAATCCCACTGGTTCGAATCATATAAAAGAAAATATGACTGGGATAATATGTGCAATACCAATTCATCAATTGTACTGTGGCGGCCATATTGAAATTTCAACAGGTCTGGAATTCGAAAGATCTTGAGCCCTTATAAATACCAATCACCCTTGTGAATTTAAGAAAGATCAAGCATGTTCTTGTTTGTTCTTGTTGAGATACTGGGCGCGAAAGAAAGCGTAACTGACGTTAAGACGGGAGGTCGGATTGAGGCCGTTCGCTTAATCCTGTACACAATTAGAAAAAAGCTTACACCGGGCGCGGTCAGTGGTGCAAAGTTAAAACATAGCGATCGCGCCACCTGGTGGCCGAAATGAGAATTCACAAATTGAGATTTTTCAAGCTTCCAATCGATGATTTTCTTAATGTTTTTTCCTTGCTTGGGAGATGCAAGCGTTAAATCGGATATCAGCATGGTCATGCAATCTTTTAATTACAGATGTATGTTTAATGTTTACTAACATACCACCATAGCATCGTGCAAATCATGTGCACTGAGGGGAGTAAGCCATGTGCCGGGATGCATTCAGCCGAAACGAAGTACTGGCGTTAAGGAATGCACTTATTATCGCAAATATTTATGTACAGGGCTTTGAACAGGAAGAACATTTGAAGAGTCCGGGACGCTAAGGCAAATAAATTGGGGAATCTTATCCGAGTTAAGAGCGTCCCAAGGACCTTTGGCTTAAAACTTTTTTCTAATGTCTCCTTTGTATAGAAATAACCCAAAAACATGCCGACACGGGTAGTGGTACAGACTACAAGTATTCTGTTTCGGAGACTCGCATAAATTATGCAAATTATGCGCTTGTTGGATGATTGACTGTTTTCTTTGCCAACGTTAACTTGATTGGTTGCTCGCAACTGCTCTGCTCATGATTATCCATCGAATGAATATGCAATTAAGGTCACATCGAGGCAATGGATAGGTCAATTCAAATATTTTGTTTGCTCAAAAAAGATAACATTTTCCAGATTTTCTAGATCAATGCAACAACTCAAGAGAGTCATAGCAGTTAACCTGTAGTTTAACTGATATCTGTAATTATCGTCAGTTAGATTAAAATATTACACCAAGTACGAATTATATTTTATAAAGTACAGACTAAGGTTGTCGCCTTTTGCATTTCCATACGTTTATATTCTTTGTGATAACCCTTTCACCTGAAACTAGTCTTCTCATAGTCCAGTCTTCGCAAATAAGCACAGAAAATTACAGCATCCGGACTACCCTCCTTCTTACGTTGTCATATGAGCAAAATAATGCATGCATCTTTGGGTGATCTGCAATTTATGTACAGACAACTTTTTTGCAAATTTACTACTTACCTAGCGATTTACACGCAACCTCTCCTTCTTGCCAGCCCCAACCGTCATTGCACACTGTGCCCCATGAACCTAAATTGATGAAAAACATAACATATACTGTTAAGCCATAATTATTCATGGTTTATTTAATTTCGTTTGCCGCTGGACACCAAAATTAGGTAAAGCTTGCCTCCGTGAATCCTTCATCTGCTTTGGCACAAAACCAACGTCGTGACTGAGAATTAAATCATCCACACGTCTGCTTTAAACAAGAAAACCGCCAGGTTACATAATACGCCCGTTGTATGTCATGTGACTTCTGACCTCATTAAATATGCATGAAATTTTGCCGAGAATTTAATCAGGGTAGAAATTCTATTGGTTAATATTTATAACGAGTTTCATGAAAATTCAATAAATTTTAGGTTAGTCATCATGGCACCATCAAAGTCAAGTGATCTTTGAGCTAATTAAGTATGCATGGATTTTGCCGGATATTAAGCGAGGTATTATGTTAGTAACATTTTTGTTGAGTTTAATCAAAAGCCATCATATTCTTTGTTAGATATCGTGGGGACACCAGAAAGGAGCTCGGTGACCTTAGACCTAATTAAATATGCGAGGATTTTGCCTATAATTGAACTCAGGAAAGATAATCTGTTGGTTAGAACTTATGGTAAGTTTCGTGAAATCCTTCAATTTCCTGGTCAGTTTTCGCGGCAACCCTAAAAGTAAACAGACGGACGGCACGACGTACGGACCTATGGTATACCATAATACGTCCCGTCATGGACGGAAAATAAAAAAAAATGCGTCTCGTTTATGTGTAAAGGACACATCGATACATAGACACACTGGACGAAAAATTCAGCTGAAGTCATGAACTGACAATGTCGGCATTCATCCTTACAAGAGAAAGAAAATTCTTTCAAGAAACTCACCGTCGGTGCCTTTCATTTCCAGTCTCCCGGTTGCCCTTACGTCACCTACTAACCTGAACTCTGGAAGATAGAAAGCATCAATATACTACATATTTTATATATATATATATATATAAATATATATATATATATATATATATATATATATATATATATATTTGTAGAGAGAGTTTTTTTACATTTGTGCCAAATGTTACTCACTCTCTCTTTCTCTCTCTCATAATATATATGTGTGTGTGTGTGTTTCTTTGAGTATGTGTTGAAAGAGTTAGAAAGAAACACTTGGCACAAACGGAATCTGAAGAGTCACCACCAAACTTATAACTGTGTAGCAATAATGAATTTTACAAAATCACTGATTTTATAACACACCCATTGATTAGAGTGTAAAGAAATTACATGGATCCGTATGATTTGAATTGTTGACATCTATTTGCAGAAGCGTATCCCTTTAGATGAACACTGAATATATATATATATATATATATATATATATATATATATATATATATATATATATATATATATATATATATATAAAATACATATATATATATATATATATATATATATATTTATATAGGTAGGTAGAGAGAACATTTTCATGAGTACGTAGTCTTACCGTCCGTGTGCGGTTTGATGAGTGGCGATAGGTCAGAACCAATTGGCCAAGCCTTGTCAATAATAGTCCAACACCATATGCACGCCCAGTTGCCCCAGAAAAGCTTGTAAAACTCAAAGTATTCGATATTCAATGTGGCCTGTACTTTGAAAAAGTGGCGTTCTCCGTAAACATTTAATTTTGTTCTCTCTTCCTCGTCGTCCGTTGGCCGCGAGGCGTCGAACCTCACGAGCAAGCTGCTCTTCAATTGCGCTCGAATGACGATGAATTGAATATTGGGTACATTTGCAACGATCTCAAATATACCTTTATAGAAGTCAACGTAAGCCCTAGCTATGACGAAACAACCTCCTTCAATATCGAATTTGTTCATGAACTCCTCAACAAATTTCAAATATTTGCCAATTTTCTCGATAATATCACTGACTCCTGGTACACACGCTTTTATCACAATTTCTATTTTCGGGTAAAAGTTGGTCCAGTCAAAAGTGAGGTCCATGTACAAAACTTCAAATACATTACACGAGAATGTTTGGGAAGGTTCCGTAAAACCGATAGAAATATCACAACCAAGAGGGCCGAACTGTAGCACAGGTATATCAATTGAGTCTTCGGTAATTTCATATTTTTTGTCGTCATCTTTTTTGCCTTTGTGTTTTCTTTTTGCTCTTCTTTTGACTCTGTAGTGATCCTGAAGATGCTTCAAGCGGGTCATTTTATCCTTCGCCTGTGCATAAGTGTAATTCCCGGGAGTAACAAGTTCGTCTAGGTCCTCTGCGCTTTCCTCAAACGCGGCTTGTTCGAGTCTATGGCCTTCTTCAAGTCCCTTCTCCATTTCTTCAGCCACCTGTATTGCTGAAAAAACAAAAGTATATATATATATGCTCTACCCTTATATATATATATATATATATATATATATATATATATATATATATATTTATATATAAATATATATATATATATATATATATATATATATATCAATAGTTATTTGAAATTTTCCTGTAAAGGTTAAGGCCTAATATTTTAAAAGCCAGCTCATCTTGGTGTGTACATCAGCAAAATTTCAATCATCTTCTGATTACGTGACGCGACAATGCTTTTTTTTAAAACTGGCGTTTACCAGGTCCAGTGACCATCACATGCGGGCTGGAGTGTGTAATTGTCTCAACTGCTGGGCTTTAACACAGACGAACCCCCTTAAAGGCGCAGCCGTGTGACACGGCCTTCCCATTAAGCCTGCAGGGGGCTCATTCTGCTGAGATTCGCACTCACGATCTCATGTTCTTTGAGTTTCGTGCTCTATCCTTTCACCACATAGGCCGTATTTCAATAGATATTTATTTTACTTTTGAAACCAGGACCACAGGTATCCATGCCGCCAATCTGATCTGACTTACATCATAAAAAAAGCCTAAGAAAAGGACCCGAGGTCTGGAAAAAGGGCTCAGGCCGCAACATTTGGTCTGAAACTCATACAAAATAGGTTGTGGTGGCTGAAAAGAATGGGGGCGGGACGGAGTCCGGACCCGCTTGACCCACCCCCTTATAACGCCTCTGTGAAGGAGCAAAGAATTTGTTTATCTACATCAAGGGGGGGGGGGTGTCCGGACTTCTTTTCGGCCACCGCAACCTCTTTTAAGATTTAAAAAGCCCCCAGACTTTGGGTTCCCAGACTTTGGGGCCCTTTTTTAATTTTTGTAATTAGTCGTCTTAGGTTTGACCCCTCATTTCCCTAAATCCTGGAACCGCCCCTGACGCTGCTGCGACAAGGCATGTCAATTGTAACAAAGATTCAAAATTTGCAAAAAAAAGTCTGCTGACCACGCTCTCTCGAAACATTCTTGAGCCTGTATCAGCACTCTGGAAGTCAAAGTAAGCGTTAACATGCAGTGGGTGAGTGAAATGAGTTTAAAAAAATGTTACCTGACTGCTACAAAGGGGTGTTAATGATACTGAGAACAATTGTGATTGTTTACCAAAGTCATCCCTGAAGGATTCGGCTGCCCTGTACCCGAGGTGGCCGCAGTCCGTCCTGTTGTCACAGAGACAGTAGAGATACTCCAACGAATCATAGACAAACGTGGTTCCCACTTCTTGGGATCTCTTGATACGCTCATGATCTGGAAAAAGTGAGATATACAATACAGATAGTTCACAAATCATAGACAAACATGGCTCCTACTTCCAGGAATCTCTTGATAAACTCATGATATGAGAAAAGGGGGAAATATATATGATACAAGATACTCCAACGAATCATAGACAAACGTGGTTCCCACTTCTGGGGATCTCTTGATACGCTCATGATCTGGAAAAAGAGAGATATACAGTACGGTAAATTCAAAGAATCATAGACATAAAATGATTTTGTGAGATTTGTGAGAGTAATAAATTCGTTTTACTGTAATTATTAAAGTAATAAAACTAAAAATCGTGATACTTCAATTTGTTGTTTTTCTATTTATGAACTCTTCCCAGAACTAAATTACTGTGTATATATCAAAAGTTTTAATCCGATTGTAAACAAAATGTACATGTCCTGACGCTCCTTGCATTTAGAGTACTGGTAATATCTTAGTCAGCTTTTGTGTTATCTTTACCAAATGTTAACAGTTTTCTACAGAAAAGATATGTATAAGATTTTGGGAAATTTTAGATCTGGAAGTAAATATGCAATGTGTTTGATCTAAGAGATTCTAGCCACATGAGGGGGTCATAGGTGTCACTGTAGAGTGCATTTAAGTGAGCCTGTAAACAGTGTTGGGTTATATCCAGGGGCGTCAATACAGGGGGTGGGTGTATATCCCCCCACACTTTTTGTCAAGGGGGGGGGGGAGGTGGTCAATGTTATCATCCCCTCTCACCCCCCCCCCCAAATATTAAGAGAATAATATTTATATATTGCAAATTAAATATATTGATAAATAAACTTTGGTTCCATTTATGATCCGGTTAGCTATGAAATATAATATGTGTGTGTGTTTGTGTATGATGGTGTGCATCGGTGAGGATGTGCCTGCAAGTCATCCCCCAAACCTGGAAGAACTATTGACGCCACTGGTTACACCTTGTGTGTGTGTTTGTGTGCTTTCAAACTTTTTACTTACATTAATCATTCATATTAATGGATCCTGCATATCAATTATTGCATATATAAATCATATGTTTTTTTTATGGAAGAAGAGAAAAGATTAATATCTTGTAATATGTTTTACCGTGAGTATGTCTCTCGTGACAAACTCTCAAAAGCTTCTTATTGAAGTCGACGATGTCAGCTCGAGCAGCGCCATGGAACTCGTTTGACAAAAAATGTAATCTTTCATCATCGTCGAACACGCTTCTAGCTCCTCTGAATTCGCTGCGACAGTTTGGGTCTGCGCCGAGACGGACACCAGTCTCCAAACACGTGACTTCATTCAAAATCTCAACTTCCAGATCCTCCAATCTGTAAGTTTAATCAATTTAATAAATAAATAATATATTTTCTGTAATATTCTCCGGTTCTTTATCTTCCGATCTGTAAGTTTAATAATATGTTGCCGGAGACATCAAACCCGTTAATACAAATAAATATCTCGATTATAAGGATACAGATGTAACAATGACACCAAATTGATTTCAAGTCAAATAAGAAAATTAAACTTAAAATAAAATTTTATTGTGATCCAGATTACTTCAAAAATGTTATGGATTGATCTTTGGCTGTTATCCTATCTGCGGGGTTAACCAAGCATTGTGGAAAAGGAGGAGTCTAACCCTACTAGTACGAATGAAAAAATCTAAAAACAGGTCCCAAGATCCAGAAAGGGGTGGCGGGAGGGGGTCTAAGATTCTGTTTTTGGGCCATTCCAGATGCCTCTCAAATTTTCATTACGTTACTGCCGTATTTGCAGGGGTTCCTAAATTGAAAAATATTGGTATTCTAATATTGGTTTGCCTTTTCCACGGAAGATTACAGTGTCCCCTGTCAGAGCTACCTTTTGCACGCAATAAACGCTAAACAAATATTTAAGTTACTTGGATTTTACTCTTTGTCCATCATGGTTATGTCCACAACGTAACCTTGACTTTTTTGTTCCATAAAACCCACCAGGGAACCTGATATGACATATGGATAATCACCAGGTGGCGCCTGAAGTATTTATGACTGAAAAGAAACGTTGAAGCTACATTTATGTTCTAAAATGCAGAAGTTCCTCAAGGACTTGTACAAGATAAGAAGATCGTACCTTTATTCAGCGTCAACAAAATTACTGTTGTTGTTAGATTTATGCAGGAAGAATTATCTTGTAAAGCTTGTTTTTAAAAAATGCGATTTTAGCAAAAGTAATTAAGGACTTGTGGGTGGTAAATGAGCCAACAGGAATCCAATGAAATATAATTTTAGGAAAAATGTCTACAATGTTACCGTCTGCTATTTTACATTTTCATAGTCCAAGAGTAAACAATTTTGGTAACCTATTAGACGGATAGATACGTTTCTTCGTGCTAAAGAAGGTACATGTATTGTATTAAGATTGGTAGATTTCAGAATCTCTCTCCTTGTGCCATTACAGTTCCATTCATTATATGTTATATGGATTTAGATAACTATATTCCCGATCCTTTTGAGGTTTCCGAGGTAGAGGCCGGTAACTTAGTGTACAGAAAGATAACCTAGTAGACACGCATCATGATGCTTTTAAAACTTCCTCAGTTTGCGCCATTATAGCCTAAATTTTCAAAATGTTTCTACACTGTGGGAGAGGGTTTGCCCTCCCCCTCTGCACTCCCTATTCTAAATTCCCCTATCCGTCCCTGGTATGGCTTAACATGAATGAATTCATTCGTACCTTAGTGGAAATGATGATGTTTCCGCTCTGTTACCATATTTCCAGTAAGCTACTGACACTAAAATTGGGATATTATCTGTAGATGTTGGTATTTAGATAATATTGTATGTTTGTACGTACAAATAAGGACCTCATTGCAGAAAACGAATTTATAATTTTCTCTTAGCATTTAAACGTAAATTTGTAGATTAAAAAAAAATATTTCTGAAAACCCTTTTTATTATAGTAAAGTTCACAAAAGCTTAATAGTTGATGCCTCATGTTTATGAAAAGTCGCTACCCTCAAATTTTATCATTTGTCTGGAATGACCATTTTGCCTCTGTACAAATATGATCTTTCTTGTCGAAATAGAGGACCAGTTACTTAATGTCATTCGTGATGTAATGGAAAGAATTCTTTACAAAGGAAATTCAAATACTTTTTGTATTTTTGCTTTGAGAAGTGTATTAAACTCTTTAATCATTTCCCTACCTCTCCAGGTTTTCCTTTGTGGGATTTTCCTTGAACTCCTCACAGACGACCATCGTATCATTGACAGTGACCGGAAGCTGACCTGTTGTTCTCTTGACACGCTTCTGAACATGACTCTGCTCACTCAGCTGACGACACATCCTGAAAATACAAACAGTTAGCACCTTATATCATCGATACCTGTCGTAAACGGATCCTGAAGATACAAACAGTTAGCACCTTATATCATCGATACCTGTCGTAAACGGATCCTGAAGATACAAACAGTTAGCACCTTATATCATCGATACCTGTCGTAAACGGATCCTGAAGATACAAACAGTTAGCACCTTATATCATCGATACCTGTCGTAAACCGATCCTGAAGATACAAACAGTTAGCACCTTATATCATCGATACCTGTCGTAAACCGATCCTGAAGATACAAACAGTTAGCACCTTATATCATCGATACCTGTCGTAAACCTTAATTCCGACAAGCAACACGCGACGTCCGGACCGTAGTCTTTAGCTAAAATGGCAGCCCAGGAGCGGTTTAAAAAAAAAGGAAATTTTTCTAGCTAACCCTTTGTTATAGGTGAATGTTGATGGTCTTGTTTCTCCATTTAATTTGGTTTACAAAAGTAAAAAAAATAAATAAAAAAACATAATCCAGATTACCTCTCAAATACTACGGATTCCTCCACTTAATTTCATCAAAACTGGTTCAAAAATTTTGAGTAACTTTGCTTATAGAAAAACCAACCACCCATCGCCGATAAACACGGATAACATCCTTGGGGGAAATGCAACCCAGCAAATAAAGATTTCTCTATAGGGAGAAGGAAAAACGGGTAGTTTACAGTAAAATAAAAAATGATCTGGGAACAGACTTATTTCTGTCCATTGGTTTGTAAGTAAAAGATACTCGAGCAAAAGATCCCGCGCATATTAACTTTTCCTTTATTATTTATCTTAAAACAAAGGGTTAGTCATAAAATAAAGCTAAATCCATTATAAATGACTTTTCAGGGTCGAAGGACCATTAAATAATTTATATAGCACCACACAAGCATTCGAATTCCTCATGTATACCTAAGATAATCAGTCTTTGCGTTTGTACCATGCTAATGAACAGCACGTCACAAGAATTCATACTTTTTCGGCCATCTCCCATCCTCCACCCTCTGTCAAACTATGGTTATATGCTTATTAACTTGGCTTCTCTTTGTTGTAAAATTACTTCAGCTCTATTTTTTTACCCTTTGTGCTCCATTTTGCACCACATTTCCATTTACAGTGCCTTTGTGTTAAAATCTTTATAATTATAATTGTGTCACTCTGTGTTCGATTTCACCTTGCAGTGCCCCTTAAGAAAATTGAGTGCATTATAATAACTAACTAGTACATATTAATATCCTCACCCAGGCAATCTTGGACTCTGCTTACATTTATGCCGGGAATGATTTACATATAATTAGGGCACTGCGAGCTGGTTATTGGATCATTTTAACAAATGACATATGTGACCGACCTAGTTTTCTATCGTTTTTTATCAAATGCATGGGTTTGTGGCTGCAGTAATTGCTGTTATACTCTAAAATCTCTGCTGAATCTCTCTCTGTATCACACACCTATGATTATTTAAAGTACTAGTAGCCGAAATTACTTTTCCATGTGTGCGGGTGCTGTATTTTGTCTATACAAGGCTGTATTATTAATATGGTTAAAACAAAGATATATATGGTTAAAAGGAAGTCTAATCTCTGGCATGTATACGTTTGGAGGTACTATATATCGTCTATATATATTCTTTTATATATTTATATATACATTTTAATCGAAAATAACTGATCTTTTAAAGGGATTTCAGATAAAACGAGGTTATTTATATTATAAAAAATCTCTATTCAGTTACCTATAGTTTATTATGCCGTTTTGAATATAGTTGTCGTTTAACCTGCGGAAAGGACATATAACTTCAACAACAGTTTGTCTATGTGAATTACATATTAGATAATGTGGCAGAAAATGTAGCAGATATTTTCAGACCCCACTCTCAGTCAGCATTTCTTGTTATTGTTGACGAGGCAATAAGTTTTCGCAGACTAAAATAATGAACAGTGTTAATTCTTTCCAAGCGAGTGAAAGAGACTTGGTTCAGATTCAATTCTACTAGCAGGATGTTACAGCTAACATAAGCCGAAACCTTCTTTCCGTATTGCCTTAGTCATAGCTAAGAAGTTATATGGAAAATGATTAACCCGCTATCTTTGTGGGAAGATATCCTTATTTTTAATACAAAAAAACGAGGTTGGCGTGTCACTGCGATGGACGTCATAGCTATATGTGTGCGTGTTAATAAGGTGGCCATAGCCCTGCCTGGGTTTTTTTAGTGTTTGCGTTTACTAATAAAATGCTTAAATAAAACGTGATTCCATGTACCGATAGACGTAACTCAGTGACAGCTCTTATCACTAAAGCCCTGTGAAGTCCGTATGATAAATTCCTGATAATTGCATATAAACGCGTCACAAAATTCTTCGAGGACCTGACGATATCCCCGCATTTGCATATCAGGTCGTCACGCCTCATGTAAACGGTATCGTTGCTATGAGAACGCTAACAGCGGTCCTATAGGCAATAGACAGCTCGACCCGCTTGGTAACAATCGCACTGAAATCATGTATTCAGGTAGTACGTACATGGACCTTCGTGTTCCATGATATATCTCTGCTATATAGACATTACGGTGCATAGCGCAAATGTAAATGCATCGTAGACACTATCGCAATAATTTTGAAACGATAGGTCCAGTGAAATTTCCTGTGCCGAGATGACAGGAACAGCTGGCAGCATTTGTGCCTGAATGAACCATATTGGTTTTGATACCATATTCTGGGAAAGACCACCAATTACTGCTTACGTTACTGTAAATTACCTTAGTACAGCGAGGTGGTGATGTGCGGCGCTGACCGTCCCATAACCAATGGAGTTTACCAGTCGGTGAAACATTCAGCTAGGGCCGTACATTTAGTTATATAATTTGCTGCGAGGTGGCAGTACCTGTTCTAATCTTAGCAACACAGCAAAATTAAGTTTGATGGCTCTGTGAGTGGGAGGAGTTATGTTTTAACCATTTTATCGACTGGACCAGTCTAGGCGTGTCACTGAGATAGCCTTCAGAGCGAGATGGGCGTTACTGAGTCGATCGTCATAGCGACATGGGTGGTCGGCATAGCGAGATTGGCGTGTTACTGACATGGTCGTCACAGCGAGATAGCCGTGTTACTGTTTTGGTCATAGCGGGGTGGTCCTGTTATTCTAGGTATGGCTGTGACACCATATGGTCAGTTTATTGGACGATGCACATTATGTTGGCGTTTATCTTTGTGTATTACTTACCGGTAAAAGCGGGTGTACTCATTCTTGTAACGGTCGTTTTTGGGGTGACTGAAATCATACAACCTGCTGCTGAGGTCTCGTCTCATTGTGTCATCACCTATTACACTGTGCTCATCTGAAAGGACAAAAAAAATATTATAAATTACAATTATACGACCAGAGTTTCACCAGTGAATACATGCTTCCTATATGCTCAGCATCATTTATAATATCTAGAACAAACCCC
Source organism: Sipunculus nudus (assembly GCA_026874595.1). Lineage (NCBI taxonomy): Eukaryota > Metazoa > Annelida > Sipuncula > Golfingiida > Sipunculidae > Sipunculus > Sipunculus nudus. Next base: position 22,104,625 of record CM049321.1, read on the forward strand.
AAAACCCATTATCTCTACTTGCATCAAGACCAAGCTGAGTTCCTTCGACAGAATTTCTCTGCTAAGTGGCCGAACTACTATCTGGCGGAACCAGATTAATCTCAGTCAAAATACTAAGTTCCTCTCCTAATTACATATTTACGCAAAACAACAACTAAGCATGCACTATTTTTCTCAAATTTATATACACACATTCATCCGATCACATTTACATGTACCGACGTAACACTGTGCCCCTTTTATACTTATTGAAAAAAATGATGTATCTAACATATCCGTAACCTCAAAATTCCGAACAAAATTAATGTCCCCCAAACTATTCGGAAATTCAAGGTTCTAGTGTATATATATTAATATACAAATAAACGAATATATATAATATAATAACATACTAATATACTAATATATATATATATATAAATAAAAACCGCATAGTATACTTGATTTGTATTATTATTAAATAATAGCACTTACTCATGGCACTTTCAAACTTCGTCAGCAGATGATAAAGAGATATCTGTTCATTAACGCGAATCTCATCTCTGTTTGACCGAAGTATCTCAGCTGACCCGGCTAGAGGTCCTTTAAGGTCTGCCGCACACTGTTAATACAATAAAATGTAAAATGATTGAATAAATAATTAATAGGTAAAAAGATTCTTACATTCATTCATACACTGATTCATTCGTCTATTTATATATTATATTTCGTATGATTTCTGTCATAACCGGGCCTCAGCATCAGTACCAAAATACGATAATCTATATATCTATATATTTATATTACTAAAATTGACCTGTCTATTTGCCCCAGAAAACCCAGAGCCATGACAGTGGCTAGTTTTGCTCTCAGCGTCACTCAGATGCCCTAACTTACATAATGCAAAGCAGTTTGGCCTTTCCTCTTGCACACAATTGAATCCGGCAGCATCACCTCACAGGTCTGTCGCACAACATCACACCCCTCTCCACCTTGCCATTGCTGACCTTTCAACTTTGCCCATAACAAATTTAGACATAAATAATTGTTTCCGTATCGAACACCAGACGTCGCTACCTTACGGGTCTTGGGAGTTTACTACCTTGCGTGTGGAAACACACTGCGCGGCAAACTACCACTCCTCTGCAAAGTGACCAAACGGGTCCCCATTGTCTTGTAAATATAACAAAATATACTATTTCGAGCAAGTAAAATGGCAGGCTGTAACTTCGTGTTTCTTAACTTACATAGATTAAACTTGACCGACATGCTACACAAAAAAAGAAGGATGTTAAAAGACTAGTAAAATTTATTAAAAAATAATGGATTGATATAAGAATGTGATTAATTTAACTTTTTTAAGCTGACGTAATATGGAGGGGGGGGGCAAGAAGTCCAAAACTGCAATTACAGCATATTCAGACACAAGCTTTAAATGATTTAACGACAGATCTCGGTAAACTTCAGTTGTTTGATGGACTTGATTGTGTTTGCTGACTGGGAGAGAACATGCATAAACTTATTTTATATTTCGTGCGCACGAGATAGTATCGCGTGGCTTTTGAAAAAAATGATATATGCGCCAGACATAAAGCTATACATCTGTGATACAATTCAAGAAAAAGAAGGCTCTTATATATTGGCTATTCTTTTGACAGTCCATGATAGCAAGGAGCAAATGGCTTTCCTTCATTGAATTGCTTTTGCGTGACCACGAGATAATTATTTCGTGTGCACGCGTATCTCGAGCACACGAAATAAAAGATAAAAGAAAAATAAGCATATCCTCTCCAGCAACCGTTATATTTTGACTTCATGGCGTGTTTTAATCTGAACTCTTGACCAGTAAATTAAAGCTGCCTATTCACGTACATTTTGAAAAAGAATTCATGTGATTTCTGGCTTCCTCTGTGTATATATTAATCTTCTAAGGGTAATTCTGGTAATGAAAAGTTCTTATATTGCCTTTGAGAATTATGTATGAACTTATTAATCAACAACGCGTTTGTAAACACAGCAATGTTGAAAAATGAAAAAAAAAAACATGTAACCTAAGGTGGTAGGTTGCACATATGCGGTGGTAGAAAGGCCATTTGCAAATAAACGCCATTTGCAAGGCTTATCTGACTTTCCACTAGATGCCTCGAATTTGTTTTGATTATTCTGGCGGGCCCCCACATGTTATAAACACGTTGGTATAAACAAAACAAGCAACCTGTGTGCGGTGATATCCACGAATTTCTGGCCTTTTTTTTATATAAGCTCAAAGGGATTACTTTTAGTTTATAAAGGTTAAATAGGTGATTGGGCCCCTTTAAAACTAAATCGCCCGGTCGCTCGTTATTTTGGGGTCCAATATTCAGTTGAATAATTTATTTATACATTTAATTTGTGTGTATGTGTGTGTGTGTGTAGCTTTGAACCATTGAGACGTCGCTCAGCGTACCAAGACTTCGGTGTAACTCATATCATCAACATTGACAGGGGCCGATCTGTGGACCATTTTCCTGCACTCAGATCGAACTCAAGGGACCAGACAGACAATGTATTTTGACCTTTGTCTGCTTTCAGAAACCAGTCAAGCAGAACGGAAACTTTCATGTTGGTCATGCGTGCCGGATTCTTTATATACTTAAGTCTCTATGCTTATTTGAGATATTTGTATATAACAAATGAGCCTGCAGTTTCATGTAAAAAATGTTAGGTAAAGGGCCTAAACGCTCTTCTGCCGAATAGATCACTAGTGTACTTTATGAAATCGTCCTTTTGACCAGTGGACCTTGGGTATTAATTATTTATTACTTTACCTGTATAGAGTAACTTATGTCTCTGAAATCGTCCTTTTGAACAGTGTACCTTGGGTATAAATTATTTATCACTTTACCTGTATAGAGTAAATTTTGTCTCTGAAATCGTCCTTTTGACCAGTCAACCTTAGGCATTAATTATTTATTACTTTACCTGTATAGAGTAAATTTTGTCTCTGTACCTTTATATCTAGTATTAGCTAAAGATCGAACAATGTATATGTAATTAATAATATTGATGAGGGGCATGCAAAGTCGGCGTATATACTGTGGTCGGCTTATTTTTCTCGGTATTTTTTTTTCAAATTCGAGTCATTAAAAAAAGGGGAAATTATCACGACAATGAAACCACCGTGAACCAGATGGCCAACCTTCACAGATGAAGTTTCGTCTACACCGTAACCTCATTGATATTTTATTCATTACCTCAGGCAAAGTGTTGATGTTATTCTTATTAATAGATCTTTTATATTATCCTTAAGTCACTGATACGCTAAAAAAGTTAACAACCCCAGAAGGGGAGGGAGGGATAGTTTTGAGAAACGTCTCCTGGTAAGGGAACGCGGGTGGGGGCAAATCCCCATGAGCTATATACAGGATCAGTCCCTGGATCAAGAGATATGAGAACAGAACCTTTTTTTTTATCTTGTGTAGTGCGTTTTCATGAGTGTCTGTGTAAATACCGTAAACATGTTCTTATATGTAATATGACTTGTATGGTGTCATTGGCATAATGAATTGACTCTAGTATATTCATGATAAAGACAATCTCTGTAAATATTGGAAAGAAAAAAAAATTTAACTGTTTTGCTCATCTGTTTTGTGTATTTATTCATATACATCTTCATGTAGCACAAACACTTAGTTGTCATTATAGCCAACTAACATATGCAGATGACGCCGGCACCTTCGATGATCTGCCACCCTTGCCTATCGCCAACTTTTTTCTTGATCCCGAAATCGGCGTATTAACGGGAGTAGACTATATATATATATATATATATATATATATATATATATATATATATATATATATATATATATATATATATATATATATATATATAGATGGTAGAGTTACCATCCGTTGTAAAGTGCTCTATGGCCTACAGACTAGGCCAGAGCGGTATAACTCTGAAGAAAAACAACAAAGTAAATTCACAACAGTCTGTTTCACGGGATGCGACCCGATCATCAGGTGAATGTGGTTAGAATGAAGCTAACGGCGTGGTTTGAAAAGCCGAGACTTTAAGATATTACGAGATTATGCTTTGTGCGAATCGGGGGGGGGGGGGGCATGTGGACGACTGGCACTGATCCTATTGTCCTCGGGGGCACAATAGGATTGGTCGGGGTACACGTGCGATACTGGAACATAACAGGACAATGAGGTTTGTTGTTGTTTTAATGTTTATATATAATACAAAGATATTTTAAAAGGATGCTCAATTAGCAGAGTAAACTGATTTGCAATAGGGTCCTGGAAACAGTAAACATATCAGTAGTGTACATATGATATAAAATATACATATACTATGGAAATACACAATATATAAGGCAAATATACAGTATAAAAGGCAAATATTCTATACTATACTCATACCAAGTGGATTCCACTCGATAAACTCACCATGGGGTAGTGGTGACGCCATGTCCCTCAACACTGCAAAGCAGTGAGAGAGCAACTACCTGAACTGGTAAGTCTGCCCAGTGGATTCTCGTGGTGGTGGTGGGGGGGGGGGGGGGTGTTGGATGAGCGGGCACGTTGGATTTAAGTACGAATGCTAGGTTTTAAAACATTTCCGAGTGAATTTGTTTTGATCGCGGCACTTCAGAATTTCAAAGTTCATAAAGTTTGATATCATTGATTTTTACCCCTCGATCACAGAAGATCTACTCATGAAAGCCCTCAAATTTGCCAAAACCATGGTTTCCATTCCAGACGATGTTATCAAAATCATCCTGCACAGCAGGAAATGCTTACTGTTTAGCAACGGTAACATCTGGGTGAAAAAAAATCACACTAGTTTTGACGTCACCATGGGCAGTTTTGATGGCGCTGAAGTGTGCGAAATTGTTCCTTTATACATCCTAGATATGTTGAAAAAGAAATTTGGTGAAAATGCTCTAGGCCTGTATCGAGATGACGGTTTAGGTTGTTTCCCCAACATGTCTGGACCCAAAGCTGACAGCACCCGTAAGAAAATGTCTCTTTTCGAATGTTGGCTTAAAAATAACCATTGAAACTAACCTGACCTGCACAGATTTCTTAGACGTAACATTTGACCTCCAAAATGACATTTTCTACCCTTGCAGAAAACCGAACAATGACCCGCTCTGTATCCACGCACAATCCAATCACCCCCCCCCCCCCCCCAGCTATTATTAGGCAGATACCTATGATGAACAACAAACGTGTATCTGACACCACCTGCAATGAAGAGCTATTTATGAAAGCCAAACCCATATATGACAAAGCTTTAGCGAAAAGCGGGTTCTCAGAAAGCTTAAAATATGTTGAACCCACAGTAAGAAGTAAAAAGAAACATGAAAAGGAAAATAATATGGTTCAATCCACCCTACAGCCGTCATGTAAAAACCAACATTGGCAGACAATTCATGAAAATAGTTGAAAAAACACTTCCCAAAACATCACAGGTTCCACAGGCTATTCAACAGGAACAATTTAAAAATTAGCTATAGCTGTCTACCCAATATGTCTAACCTTGTCAGCAAACATAATATGAAGGTTCTAAATACTGACAAAGCTGTGAATGCACCTCAAAAACAATGAAACTGCCGTAAAAAAGACGAATGTCCTATGAATGGTCAGTGTCAGCTGAGATGCATTGTCTACAAGGCAACAGTTAGAACAGACAATGACGAGAAACACTACATAGGGTGTACTGAAGGTGATTTCAAGACCAGATACAATAACCACAAACAATCCTTTTGTTACAGATCCCACGCTTAAAACACTGAACTGTCTAAACACATCTGGTCACTAAAAGACAACAATATCAATTACAAGCTCTCCTGGGAAATCTCTGCCAAGGCAGCACCTTACTTTTTTTTATTTATTTATTTTTTTTTTGGTGGAGATGACCGCCTCCATTTTTTTAATGCTAACTTAACTACGTATATGTACATCTGCAGAAATCCGTTCCGGTTTCGGACTACGTGACAGGGCAGTATCACACGCTTCCTCTCATTTTATATCCTGGCGTCAACCAGGCCCGGCGACTACTGCACCTGCGGGCCCTGGGTGCGTAATCGTCCCCATTGCTGGGTCATACCACCGAGGAACCCCCGAAAGACGCACTCGTTTATGAGTGAAACACGGCCGTTGGGCACGGCCTTCCCATTAAGCCTGCAGAGCGCTCACCCTGGGTGGGGACCGACCGTGAAAAATCTCACCGCCTCGGCTGAGATTCGAACTCACGATCTCCCGGCTTTGAGACTTGTGCTCTACCCCTGAGCCACAGAAGCCGGTTTCAGCAGTACCTTACTTCTGTGGGACTAGAAAGTGTGATCTCTGTTTGTCTGAAAAGCTACTTATAACAAGCCCCCCCCCCCCCCTCCCGGATCATTGTTGAACTCAAGAGCTGAAATTATTCTCATAATATAGAGAGTAAACCCCACAAATAGAAAACGTCTAGGGCGTTAGCTATATTTTACCATGATGCCAAGAGGTACTGAAATTCATTAAAATATTTTAAAATGTAAGTAAAATTAACCAATTTGAGAAAAACTTAAATATAGTGTAAACAGAATCATGGACAGTTAGAACACACGTGTGGGCTGCATATAAATAAGAATTTGTCAATATTATAATGATAGCGAGGTCGAAGGTGAGATTCATTTTGTATGCCAGTGTTATTATATAACGTGCCTCGAACATTACTCTATAATAGTGTTTGCCCCGAAAATAATGATTTCAGTAATATGGCTGTGCAGGAAAAAATGTATTTTTGTTATCAATTCATGCTAGACAGCTAGATGTGTGAATATTTAGTCGCAGCACGGGATATAAGACAGTCACAGTTATTTAATCCCACGTAAGTTTCATTAAATGCGTAGTTATGGAGTGTCTTATTAACCCCGCTGAGGGTTTGGTACCATGTGATTTGTAAAGTTTCGTGTTTTGAAAATATTGTACAAGACGTTATAATAAATAAACTATTTATATCTATATCCAGGGGCGGATACATGGGGGGGGGGGGGGGGGGGGGGGCTCAACGCCCAGGTAAACAAGTACTCCGGGAGTGTTAGCAGACGTTACACAGAAACTTCGCATGCAAAAGAAAAAAAATATAAAATCGTAAATAATCCTGCAGATCGGTATCATTGAAAAGACTGACATTTGAATACTTTAATAAACATGGTTCCTCAGCAGACCTACCATTCCTTTAATAACCAACAGTCCGAGGCCCGCCGTAAATAGATGGAACGTTGCCATGGTGACATGCAAAGCCTCTCCTCCTTCAGTCGATCTCAGTTTTTCCTGCAAATAACAAGAATATACATTATATAGCACTCAGATACCGCATACCTTCGCCTACATTTTAGATTATAATTATTATTATTATTATTATTATTATTATTATTATTATTATTATTAATAATGGGATCCAATTATTACGCCTAGTAAAAACTACATAAGGAAAGTTTGATAAGATAGTCGATAACTTCAATAAGTTTTATAAGGCATAAAAGTGTTTTATTTTTTCTTGCTCTGACTAAAATAAAACCTTAATGTTAATTTATAATAATGCACAAATAGGATTCAACTGGACTTTAAATGATCCCGCTTCAATAAGTGTCACGAGAAGAATATACCATGACATGTGATAGATTCAGTTGACCGTTTCGACCATTCAACCCTCGGAAATGAAACAGGTAACCCGCAACGGACACTGTGGGGTCATACACGTAATGTCGTGGAGATTGTAATGTGGGTCATAGCCAGGATTTACGGGAGGGATGGGGATGTCGAGAAAGGCTACATGTATATATGTGCTCACTCCTCAGGTACAAACCAAAATTAATGCTCCCCTGCATGGTGGAACACTTTCACTGTGATGTTTTAGACTTCTTTATGTATTACATTGATATTATATATATATATATATATATATATATATATATATATATATATATATAGAGAGAGAGAGAGAGAGAGAGAGAGAGAGAGACAGACAGACAGACAGATTGACAGAGAGAGATGTAAGAATGTTACAGTTACATATACAATAGAACCCCACATTTACAACCACCCTAGGGACTGAGCAAAGTGGTCGTAATTTGGGGGTGGTCGTATTTGTAAAACTTTTACCTTTGTTTCATATAACATGCCGATGTTTAATGTGTATCAGTGTGTATTAATTGCATATCTTTAATGTGAATTATAACAAAATGTTTCACTTTGTAGTTACCCTTGTTATGAACTTTTTTTGTGTGTGGTTAAAAAGAATACATACATATATAGATACATACATATATAATTATAAATGTATATAAAATGATATATACATATTATTTATATATGTGTGTGTGTGTGTGTTTGTGCGTGTGCTTGTGTGTGTTAGACAGCCGAGATTGGAATCAATGAACCTTTTAGATTATGTATGGAATATATGTAATTTTAATTTTAATGTTACTCTAAAAAAAAAACCCCCGTTGCCACAGCATGTGAATGAAAATTGAGTATGGCTGATAGTGAAAACATGTCTGTTATCACAATCGTTCTAAATTTAAATCATTTCATCGGATGCATTTTCATTATCACAAGTTTCCTGGACAAATGACGAAAAAAGAAATTTGACAAATTCAGAAATAATTTCACTGGATAAATCTCTTTCCGTTTTTAAACTCTTCATATTTTGTAGTTTACATTCAATTTATAATTTTTCTAGTAGATATTTAGAGTCTGTAGAGTTTATCCTCAATACTTATGAAAAACCATATGTTGTGGAGGAGAAGGGGGGGGGGGTGCGCCCACCCGGATACGGGTACGAAAGGATTCCCTTCATTCTCTATAGGATTCCATAATTTATAGCATAGTACGTGTACTTGCTAGCTCCAGTGCTCTTGACACCGTCTCACACCATGGTTCCCTATCTTAAACATTTTAATTTAAAATAAATTGCACAGATTGGAGATTTATTACGTCTTTGGACAATAACATGTTTGTGTATACTATAAGGCGTGGTTGTTTTCAGTAGACATTTTAAGGTACGTCGGTGGGTCAGGCAATGAGGAACCGTTTCGACTTGCATGGGTTTACGTGAGCTACATGAACGACCCTATTCAGGGTATATTTTCAGGAAATTCTATAACTGCACATACTTGGAATTAAGCGTTCCCCCGGCCAATGAGTTGAATGCGCCTGACTATATTTAGGTGACTAATTGACCATATTTAGCCCGTACATATATCTTTGGAATTGTACATTTATTCATTATAATAAAAACTTCAAAATTTGTCAAAGTTTCATTTATATAATATTAATATAATATATATAAAAAAGAACTGTAAATGAAAATTTGACAAATTATATGAATATTGTATAATTAAAACATAATGTAAGCAGAGAGCCAATTATAGGTTGCGACATGTGTACCCTATATATCAGTGATAGATAAAATTCAGTTATTTATCACATCATGAACATATATGTGTGGTATTATACATCAGTCTATAACTAAAACAAACTTTAAATTTATAACTTCACAAACCTACAATATCAACACACATTTCCCTGTTATTTTTATAAAACATTTATAAAACGGATAGGTAATGCATTTTCATTTATACTGTATTTCCTTGATCAGGCGTCCGGGGATTTATTGTTTTCAAACCATGCGTTGACCCGGCGTCTAAACAAAGCATGCATTTATTTAAAAATGCAAAACCAGGCTCGGCAGAGAAAAACACAAAACAACACGTCGAAACAAACAAACAAAAAATTAAACAAATTGCTAATGCCACATTTTAATTCAGATCAGCCATGACTTTTAATGCAGATGGAAACGAAGTCCTTAAGATTATACTTAATTTCTCCGTGAAACGTCCACATCAGCAGTCATATTCGTATATATAGCCTTTGGCCTTATTCGCATATGCATTAATTGTTACACTTTTAGTCAATCTGGTTTGAAATTTTGCTCAATCTGGGATAATTGTTGTGAAATTTAACAAGTGTTTTTGATATTTTTGTAAGAGCTGACCTATGTGGATCAAACTCGCATTCTGACAGATTTAAATGTATGGTATATTATTTCAACGCTATTATCACTTTCAATTATTAGAATCAAGGGTTAGATTTTGTGCCCTGTTAACGGACAGACGAAGGGCAAAGGGTGATCTCTATAGAGCTCAGATGACTTAAAATGAATTAATAATGTTAACCTTTAACATGGATTTCTTACCTGAATTCTGGCTAGTGTGAATTGTAATCAAAGACCTAATTCACTTAACTGCGACATCACATGAGCCATTATATAATAATACCTTTGTCGAAATCGGATTAGATAAAAACTCCGACAGTACCCATTGAAATCCGCAATAAATTGCTTTACCACGTTCACATATTTTGTTCATGAAATAAGAGATTCTGCAATTTTAAAACGTAAAATATATTCACGTCCTTAAAGCAGAGATGAGATTTAGTATTTTCCATCACACCGCTTACTGCGGACGAAAATCGTGCTCTCACAGTTATACTCAACAGCCGAGAGCTTGTGCAAGTATTTCGTGATAATCACAGTTGAAATTATATTTATTTAGAAATGAATGGAAAATCTATTTTTTTTAACCTTTTAATTTAAGATTTCAGATTTTTTTGCTAAGAGCCCGCAATACATGACGAAATATCCACTTCATTTTTACCGGCCTATTGACAGATTTTATCGGCTCACCAGGAGAACTTCGAGCCCTGATAATATATATATATATATATATATATATATATATATATATATATATATATATATATATAATAAATATACATACATATATATAATTAATAAATAAAGAAAAATTAAAAAAGAACATGATTTTGTAATACATTTTATGTTACACAATCGCTCTAGCTTTTTTTATTATATATATATATATGTATATATGTGCATGTGTGTGTAATGAAATTATATATTAGTATATGTAAGTTAACAGCTCTTGTTAAATATAGGTCTAAACTTAAAAGAAATTACCTGCCTTTCTGATGTAGCTTTACCCCGTTGAAATAACCTGGTCAGTGAGTCACCTCATGAAACCACCATCCCTGTAGTGTCGAAGAAACTGTCGTTATTCCTGAAAAGCAGGCTCCAGTAGGAACGACGGTATCATTTAACCCGTGCCCGGTGACCCGCCACATCTGTCAGAGACCCTGCCCTTCGCTTACCCATCTCTGATATTGTTTAGTATAAATGGGAATATATATATATATATATATATATATATATATATATATATATGTATATATATATATATATACAGAATTTACAACGAAAATGTTCAGTCACACATTAACATGTGTTTTCATGATGCCGCAATCATCAGATGTGTAATGTAAAGGAATGGTTGGTGACATTATGTAATTACGTGCAGAAGCACTCAACCATGGTCAGGTGGGAGTGTGTAGGGATTGTGATTATGCCTGCATTTGAAAATGAGCTCTGATCTTTTGTTGAGTCTTTGTGTCTTCGGGAACGTTATGATTTGGACCTTTTCTTCCAGGCAAAGATTATCAGCACCTATATACTACTAGTATATATATATATACCACACACACACACACACACATATTTGAAAAAAAAGTAGAGTAAAGGTATTTTTATTATTTCTGGATTATTTTCTCTCTCTCTCCTTGTAACGGTTTACAGACACACCTCGATTGTATTTACTCACTCACAGAATTAATTCAAGCTATAAAAAATGTGAATAATAAAAATAAAAAAATGTAGGGAGTGAATTATGTGCCAGGAGGGTTTACTGAGGAAACCTTTTTAAGCTAAACTGAACTATAAGTTCGTGAATTTAGACATATTATTGCAATTATTTATGTACCAGTCCTTTTAATTAACCTGTTATTGTTTTTTTTGTGCCGACCTCTACCTTGCCTATGATTCTTTAAATCATAGATTACTTCATGTAGTTCTTGAGAGACTGGGATTTGGGAACTTCTTTATAAAATTGGTTTACTTTTTACCTAATAAATCAGAAAGCTGCAGTATGAGTAATGGATACTTATCCGGACACTTCTCCCTGAAAGTGCTGTCCTCGAAGGTGACCCACTAGCAAAAATACCTGCTTAAATTTATGTATAGAAGTTTCAGCAAGCGACATAAGAAATCTAAAGTAAAGGGAATCAAAACTGGAAAAGTTGATCTAAAGTTGTATATACTAGTATATTTTTGCTTATGACATTACAATACTCCTCTACTAGTCTGTTCATCGTTAAATCGAGCAATAACAGTCTTAAACAAATTTTAGAATTTCCCTTTCACTGAATATGATCATTATGAATAAATCTCAAATTGCTTGGAAAAATAGAACAGATGAACAACTGAAATTGAGTGAATTTAAAAATAGAATCTATTAAGGCGCTAGAATTTTTTTGTATGATAAATTATTCGATATAATATTTTTCAACAGGCTGTAGAAAACGTGATCAATATCTTAATGTACTGGATGAGTAAAACCTGAACTGGGCTACACTTATGTTATACCCATGTGGTTGAAAACAAAGCGTACATCCTGTGTGCTGTGGGACTGGCGTTTTCTGGCCTTTTTTTAAATGAAATGTTTAAGGGATTGTCTTTAGACTCAGATATCAGAATAGGCCCCTTTAAAAGATATCAAGTATCGAAATAGGTCCCTTTGATATATGTGATGTATCGGAATAGACCCCTTTTACAGATGTTATGTATCGGAATAGGCCCTTTTAAGAGATGTCAAGTATCGGAATAGGCCCTTTTAAGAGATGTCAAGTATTGAAAAAGACCCCTTTAATAGATGTCAAATATATCGGAAAAGGCCTCTTTAACAAAAAGGCCCCTTTAATAGACGTCACATTCCTTCGCACTCATCGAACCTTTACCAATAATTTTACTGGCCATTATCACACGGATTATATTTTCTATTGCATTTTACCGGACACCCGTCAGTTCAAAAATGAGTGCGCAGTGAACCGATAAAACGGTTCGGTTACACTGTGAAATTTGATCTAATAAAAACTAGTTAAATACACCATTGTTTTCCTGGAAAATGTGATTTTACCTTGCTGAGGGTATGTACACGTTCTGATATATGAACCACTATAACTACTTAATAGTGAACATGGAAGGGGAGACCGACTTACCTGCCTGCTAACTCTTTAAGCGCCACCTACCGGACCCGCTGATAGCGTCTGTTGTTCATGGTACACTAGTATATGGTGACGGACATAACATTTTGTAAGCAAACTTGAAAAAAGACAATGAAATCTCCACTGTGTTGTCATTAAAAAAAATAATTGATTTCATTATTCCCTATCAACTAATTGACCATAATTCAAAAGATAATGTGTTAATATTCTCTATTATTCTTTGAAACAGATAAAACATATCATAAAGTTTCATACAAACTCATTTAAGGATGGGCGGTTACCTGAGCCCAGATACTTTTTTTTTGGGGGGGGATCAATACCAGGTTAATAAGTGTACCTAGAGTGCTAGGAGACTTTATGCATAACTAATCCATGGTGAAGCAGGAAAGAAAATGGCACCAGACGCGAACACTGGGCTGTTTTGGTATTAAGTGTACATAATTTCCTTTCCTATATTTTTTGTTTAATAAAAAGAGGGGTTGCCCCAGGTGCCCCTTTAAATCCGCCCATATTGCCACAAGGATGTGGTGACGTAATTTTAATCTTTTATTGATAATATGATAAACATATCTGCAGGTTCGTGATGATAGCTACAGCCGTTTAAGAGATATTTGATAGATGACGATGGGCGATAGACGGCAAGTAAAAATGCGTCAAAGTTAGAAAATAGTAGACCTTGGGACTATTCTTTTGCAGCAGTTTAAAAAGTTCGTCAAGAATTAAATTCAATAATGTAATGACAATCCATCGAATTCTTCTGGAAAAAATGATCTTGTATAAAATTTTTATAAAGACAGAGTTATACATTTCTAATGTGTTAAAAGTGTTTGCTTTTTCCTAGCTGGAACCATATAGGTCCAACTGACTTCGTTGCAGATCTCCTGGGACAGTTCATCCGGACAAGTATAGTTTTGGTGTCTAGATTTTAAGCTCCGCTGACTGTAATTCATTTGAGATATAGCGATGGTCCTTTGTCCGTCGTCCGTCCGGCCTGACGTCCGTTAACAGGGCACGTTTTGAAACCGTTGAATCCTAAATTCGTCAGACACTAGGATGCTCTTAAGTTCTGGGTCACTGCTACTTCGTTCCTTTGGGAAATAAAGGAAACCCCTCTGTTTTCCAGTTAATTTATTGTTACACTTCAACTGTGCCTAAGATTAAAACAACTGGTGTTGATTTGGTTATATTTGGCACAGATATTCCTCTTCATATTTTTATATAAAGGCCATATATTAGGTAGATATTGCATAAATGTTAGAATTTATGGACCCAAAATTAAGTATCTTGTCAAAACATCAGGATAGATATGTACCAATTTTTCATTGCAGCTGTTGAAGCTAGAGATTCTCTTTCAAGCATATAACTATATTTTATTTAGATTTAAATGTATTTTAAATGTATTTCATTTTGCCCAACTTTGCTAATGGTACATGTTTTTCCCTTTGGGCACTGTTGACATAATTATCACAACATGTACACGTAAGGATTTAATCGTGCAATATCTGAAACTTTAAAGGGACATAAACAGGAGCAATATTATTCATTTTCTTCCACACTATCAGTTCAGTTATGCTTTATACAAAAGTTTCCCAGTAAAACCATTCCAGGACACAGCCTCATTTCCTCGCATTCGACTGTTTAATACCTTGTTATAGCCCTGTTTGTTGGTAAACACAGTCTGTTTACCATAACAAGACCGCGTGCCCGGAGGTCCGATTAAAGGGCAACCCGCGATGTTTCAGCCAGCGGGAACATGTATTACATTTTTTTAGCCAAGTCAGTCAGGGCATATCCACATGGCACGTGTTGTGGCTCCGCGCAGCACACGGCCCAACGCACTTTGTTTATGTTTACACCTGCGATCGCGCCCGCTTCCCTGTTTTTAACGCTCGTTTACAGGAGTAGGCAAACGGTTTCAAGGCAATATTTCGGCAGGTTCAGATTTATTTTAAAGGGAAGAAGCTATTTTTCGTGTTAACTCAACATGCTTTATAGGTGATTGGGCCCCTTTAAAGGAATTGATAAAAAATGTAGCGTTTGTTGAAGTGTTGGAAGCCCAAGTCCTATATAAACATCAGCTGCATTGGGTGGTGCAGACTCACCTGATTCATTATCTACACTTCACTATGGGCAGCTGTGTTACAACTCTGCCCCCATCCTCCATTAACAGGATGCATAACAAAGACGAATGCTATGTTTAATTCATTTTTATTTCAAGAACTTTGCTATATTTTGGATTTTGTTTTGTATGACAATGGGTTATATGATTAAAGTGCACGTTTAACTTCGTGTTCACAAAGTGATGTATTGCTGTAAACGTGTAGACGTTTATATCCTGAGGAATTCCTTATTTCAGAAGAGTAAACAAAAAAAAAACCTCGTGATTTCTTGAGCATGTTTGAAATTGAATATTAATTCCAGTATTAAATTTAAGTCGAGACGTTTTAATAATTTGCATAATGATATTAGTTCAGGCAACGGTACATATTTGTATAATCAAAAGGAGTTCACATAATGCCTTCACATAATTTAGTATTTCTTGGAGCTAGGGGAATTCAATGAATATGACATTGGACAGAATTATTTACAAACTGATGTTACAGCAGGACAAAGAATTTGATGATCGTGAAATTTTCTGATTTAACATAATTTCATGTATGGTGCAAAGTCTTTCACCTTTTGTATCATAAGCCACTTTTCCAGTCATCACCAAATTATTAAGACATATTGATCACATGACTGGTATGTAAATAAAACCACCAGGTTGGGCCACCTGTGTTTAACTACTTTCTGTGGTCCAAAATGGTCTGTTCCATTTTCCTTCAGATTACGGTAATCAGTATATGAGAAAACTTTTGCCTTCAAATAATTGAATTATTCCTTGGCGCTAGGGGAATTCAATGAATACTACATCGGATAGAATTATTTTAAGACTGACGTTTCCAAAGGACTAACAATTTTGATGATCGCGAAATTTTCCGATTTTACATGTTTTCGTATTATATGGGGCAAAGTCTCTTACCTTTTATTTCATGAACCACTTGCCCAATCACTACCTAATTGTTGAGACATGTTTAATCATTTCATTGCCATATGATTTTTACTTGAAGTTGGCGCTAACTCTTGTAGCTTACTCTGTGTGAGGTAAAATAATATTTTCTGCTTATTCCTAAATTTAAAAAAAAATTGTTTAAATTTAAGCTTTAATATCATGGTCAACTGTACCTTCGACATGTGAAATTAAATTTGTGTGACTTGAAAGATTTATTTTCAAATGCCTTCTGAATGCAAATACAAATGCTACCAATCACATTTTTTTTTCGATTTCAGGTTTTTGAAAACATGACGCAAGAGCTGTTGGCATAAAATGTTGCAGACATATTTCTTGCCCACAACCATGAATGCCATCTATTTTTGATATCCTGTGCCTTAGTATTTCTTGTTTAAATCTGTCTAGTTTACAAATTACATTCCCGTTGCTTTCAGTGGAAACGGGGTCATCAGGATAAATTAATTTCTAATAATGCATTTTCTTTTTTTACATCCAGTTTGTATTTTTTTAATGTAAAAGGGATTCTACCCCAAATTTTGAAATATTTGGTATCACTGGTGGGAACTATTGGTGCCTCTTGCCCCATGTTTGGTGTTCCGAAACCTCAATATTATGACGACTCGGATTTTCCGTGTGCTCAAGACTGATTATGATATACATTATTGTACATAACCCAACCCCCCCCCCCCCCCCCCCGCCCCGTCTATCTCGCTCGCTGTCTCTCTTTGTCTGTCTGTCTGTTTGTCTCTCTCTCGCTCTCTCTCTCCAAGAGCAGCAAAAATAAACATGTACACATACACACTTTAGGAAATCAATGCATGCGGAATTCAGATTCGCACTTCTAACATTGTGGTCTCATTGCATACATCCTCATATCCAATTCATTCAACCACTGCTTGTATGAGGAGCACTTGCATAGACTGCCTCCAGGGCAGCAGTTTATTACTGGAACCATGCCAGGCATTCTAACATCACTAATACCATGGAATGCACTGCTTTTACTGATTTTAACCACTATTTCCACACATTAGATCTGCCAATGAAGTTAAAGAGTAGATCTCATGCAAACATTCATTCATACAACACGTTTTTTATGCCGAAATCGAGCTCTTTCATCTTGGAATTGAAAATTACAAAAAAAATTACGTCAATGGATCAAATATAGAGCTTGCATTGACAACGTTAATTAGAAAAATAATGGTTACAAAGCATATTATTGTCTTTTTAATGTGCAATTTCATATAAACCAGGGAACTACATTGCGGCTTCATATTGGTGATGTGGTGGTGTAAAAGTATGCAAACAAATACCACCGTTGATGCACGTGCTTGGTAAATGGGCGCAATTCTTGGTTGACGTCCTGGTATATGTGGTCTACCATGTTTGTATTCAGTGGCTTCCCCAACAATCTAGGTCAATGTCAGTCAAGGCCACTGAAGTACCATACCAGGTGAACAGCCAATTGCAGGGGCCTATTATTTTCCCATTAGATCTTGCCCTTATGCGGAGGTTTATTGAAACCAATGGTCAAGGAATCAGCACCTGGTGGCAGTCTAGTGCACTAGAAGGAATGGAGTATAAGACCACTGTTCAAGAAGTATAGCTCAAATTATGAAGTCACAAAATGCACAATTCACATTTTAAAATATGTTTATTATTTCAAAGTATTTTCATTCTGTTATCCTCCACTACATTGAAAAAAATATCTAAACCTGTACCCTTGCAAATGACCAAATCAACTAAACCCCCAATACCATGCAACCGCTAATAAATCTTCAAATAAAACAATTTCACCTCATTATTAACAGAGTGAAATCAATACCCACCCCTGTGAATATTTATAAATATACATGAAAATTCAGAAGCATCCACTAACAATAATATCATCCAACCAGACTCGATCAACTGGATTTATATTTGCAATTTTGTTAACATAATAATATTACAATTGGAGTCATCATTGGAAGAATGAAAAAGTACTGATTTATTTTAATCATGCATGGAGATAAGGTTATATACTGTCAGAATAATGTCTTCAAACACATATGTATAGTTGTGTACATAACTTAAGAATCAAATGGTAACACCAGAGAAGATACAGAATTTGGTTACTTTGCCAGTGGAGACATCTAGTGAAGGCATAGGACACTATTATGTAGGCCTGGCTGCAATTGGAGAAAGTTGCATTAGACGGGTGTCTCAAATATACTATGCATCTATCCAAATACTCTTTTTTCGGTATTTTAATGAGTATTAAATTGGAATTTATTTCCTGAGAGATTGCAAGATCTGATGTTGGACTATGCTGCCATTCTTTTGCAATAATATTTTTATATCATTATTATTATTGAATAGATGCAATATACTGAACAAACAATACCAAAATATACAGTGATATATTTATCTTACGCTTAACTGCACAACACTGTTTGATATAAATATCCTCTCTAGTTATATGACTATCTTTCAATTAGTTTATCTATACATCTATCTCTCTACTATCGATTTATGCATAGTATACAATACTGTCATTAACATGAATTCTAATAAAGAAAATCCCTCTATATTTTTTAATCTTCTTTGAGAACCATATGAATCAAACTGATTTTTGTTATTTAAAGAAAGAAAATCAAATAGATGGATTAAATTTAAAAATGAAATCCTTATACAGTAATGCTTCATTTTTTTTTCATTTTTCATGAACAACAGATCTGTATGTAAAAACGTATAAATGTTATAACTAAAATAATTCTTATAATTACTTTAAAAATGAGATATATAAATATTTTTGTAATAAATTATACTCAATGAATTATGATTGTTTCCACTTATCAGAAATGGTTGGCAGTGTATTCAGTTGCAATCTTCCCTTATTTATACATATGTATATCACTAATCACAACAAGGCCCCTACCAGGTCATAAGTTTAAATTAATATGCATATGAGGTCATCAGGAGTGAATATATTGCCCAAATATGATTGGCTTAGAGCTTAAACCTAAGTTGAGATAAAAGTCTACAGTATGAATTTATACATTTTTAGAATACTTTCACAACTGGCCATCTTATATCATGGTAGCATATCTATCAACAAAAATTAAATCTAAAATTTCATTTATTTACATATGATATTTTGATATTTTGAATTTTTTTAAAGGTACACTATTTTATTCAACCAGTAACAGTAAGTCATTTTTTCAGTGGACTAATATAACTGAACTTCATGACAATATTTGGCAAAACTTTTTTTTTTTTGCTTTTCCTTTTTAATATATCTAGCTGTCTAAAAACAGAAATTTTGATTTTTTTTAAATAAAGGAGAAGCCCTCCATTTGAAAGGTTTGCATAAATTTGCCTAGTTAATTTCAAAGCTTTTCTGCTTAAATTTCAAAGTGCACATTTAGCCTGATCAGATGAAAGAAACAAAATAAAAAATGAACAATAATAAAAGTGAAGAAGCCTTTTCTTTGATTTAATAATAAATTGATAATGCATAATTTGCATAATTAAACAATTTTTAAAGAATATGTGATGAAGTTTAAAAGCCAACACCAAACCTTATCAGATAAAACATACAAAACAAAAAAATTATATTGAAATGGAGCATTTTGAAAATTGTGTAAAGATGTGGGACATTGTATTGCAACAGCATAGGCTCAATTGGCCTTTTACCGGATGAGCAAATGATTTATTGTCATATGTCTACTACACTCTGAAATTGTGTTATATTATGTCATATTGACATAAAATCCACTGTGAGAAAGCAAGTGTAAAACAAACAATATAAATTTAATCAGATTGACACCCAAGTTGCAACTGCATCAGGTGCCAATATATATATCAATATTTAACATGAAATTTATCAATTAATTTTTAACTGAACAATAAATTACTAAAATATCATATCTATTGGGAAAATGCTTTTCACATTTTGAAATTACCACATACCAAACAGCATTGGAATATTGACTTAATTCAATATTTTAACTCACTGAGTTTTTTAAATGTAAATTGTGCTTAAACTTGAAAGTTGTAAAATATTTTATAAAATAAATATTTTGTTATGACAAGGGAAACAGACACTGAAGGGATTTCCCTCACTACTGGGTATGAGTTTCACAAATTACTGGGATCTTCTACGAACAGTTCTGCCGAACTAATGGTGGTCCCAGCATCATTTTTGGCATGACATTCGTAAGTTCCCTCGTCATCTTCACAACAATTTTTAATCACTAACGACCAAGTCCCGTCATCTTCGCATTCAAAAGAGAACCTGCGTCCTTCATTTATTTCTTTGCCATCATAAAACCAAGAAACATCCAACTCTGGTGTACCAGTGACCTTGACATCAAAACGTGCAGCATCACCAACTAAAACATCAACATCTGCCATTTCTTTCATAAATACTGGTGAATTTGAATCTGTTACCTTGGAAACAGGAGTAACAAGCACAGCAGTTTTTTCATTGGATATTTCATGATTTTCATTAACATCACATTTGACGTCCCCTTGTCCATTTTGTCCATCAGCATCGTTTTTTGTCATCAAGTCAGAATCATGGCCACCATTTTGGTTCTCAGCTGCATTTTTCTCGTTGGATTTAGTTTCGGCGGGTTTAAATTTGTCCAAACCAACGAATGGGTTTTCATCTTCTATAGTCATCTTCAAACCTGAAAATCAGCAGAAAGTTACATAACTACTAATTATTGATAGTATTTTCAAATATTTTATACATATATAATATTTGTTAGAGTTCATTTTTTTAAAACATAAAATTCGAGCTAGTCTATAAAGCAATTATGGAGCATTCAAACCAAAATTGAAAGCACAAATTATCAAACACCTCAGGAACAATAAGTGTGACAGATTTGATGAAATATAACATTATAACATAAGGAAATTTGAGTCTTTGGAATTTTACATTGATTATAGAACAAAGATAACACTAATCTTATCTATGTAATCTTAAAATTATATCTATAGCTCTCCTGCTGGATATTCAATTCCTTACAACCTTGGAATATTTTTGGCTCTGTGCCAGCACCCTGGTGCCCATACACTACAAAGGCAGCCTTTGCAAGTGGAGGGGGGGCATAGACTACTATTACGATTTGAGTATTTGGCGTTGTCCCAAAAGCGTTATGCTCATCTAAACTTTGCTGATCCAAGTCCACTTGCCCCCAGACATTCTCTGCAGACAGATTCTTGCTTGGACAACATCCTTGGAGCACTTGCATTTTGCATTCCTGTGCCCCTATAGAACCCTGACAGGATTACTTCTTGCAGTTTCTCAAAACCACTCATGGGTGCTACCATTTTTTCTCATACACATTAAAACCCAGATGTCACAGGTGGCATGTCAAAATTATAGGTATACCACTAGGGGGTTTCAATTTGGATGAAAATTAATGTTATGTCATCATGGTGGGATAGGGGAGGACGTAGCCTATAGAGTGGTTAACGATTTAAAAATTGGAGCTGAAGGTCCCCGGTTCGAACCCTGCTGCTGCCTCAATGGCATAATGGCAAAATCTTGCTTGAACCTCAGAGATTCGCTCTAATATCTGAATGACAGGATACGACTTCTGGATTATACCTAACCCCATGCATAAAAAAACCTGATATCAAGAAGGCTTTATAATAACATATCATCCTTATCATATTAATAAGTTCATCCTCAATCAATAGACAGTTCCACCAACAGGTGGGATGGTGGGATGTAACTATCAGTTTTTATGTATTATATGTTATGGTTAGCTTAGTGATGTCATAGCCTCACCATCTTTAGAATCCACAGATCGTCTGCTTCCTATATTCCTGTCTCTGGAACCCCCAAGAACTGCCTTCATGGCAGAGAGCCTTCCTAACGCACGAATTGCGTTGCCAGTTTTCTATTTGAATCAAAAAGAAAAGAAAATATATGTAGGTATCAGCTGCCAAGCAATCAATACAATTTGGTTCTTTGATAATGCTTTATTAATAATGCTACACATCATAGACCTGGATTGCCCTACATTTCTTCCCTAGCTTTAGCATGTAATACTGGGACTTTACCATTCTGGTTCATGGAGATTAAATTTCTTGCCAAAGAAAATGCACATGCATGACACAAAACCCAAGACTTTAATTCAGGTGAGACAGTCTATTGGTAAATATTCAAAAAGGGTTTCATGAAAATCCAACAGATATTTGGCAATCATTTTTGGGACATCAAATGTATCTGAAGTTTTCCTTTAACTTCCAATATTTTAAGTTACCACTTCATAACAATATAACATCTTCCCTTCTCCTCTCTTCTGGCATAAGTCAATGCATGCTTATTCTAGTGACCATTGGCCAAACAGAAAGCCGCTACAGTGACTAAACCTACTGGACACTGCTTAAGCAAACTGACCAGTCTCTCTGAAAAGTGGCCTCTTTGGACCCCCCCCCCCCCCCCGAGGGTTTATTTATGGCTTTGCCTGTTAATTACCCCATGAGGCTACCAACTTTTATACAGCAGTCAATGATCATGCTACCAAACTACCTATGTACATTTTTAATTTCATGTTCAACTTACCCAAATAAATGCAGTTTTATAAATTGAGTTTACAGAATACATTACTTTTAAATTAAACAGTCTTGTTTTAGTCCTATAAATAATGAGAGTAAATATTGTCCAGTTCAAATTTCCTCCCAGAATTAGAAAGCAAACTACAATTGCCATTTGCCATTAAAGTAACCCTGGTTTATAAATGGCATTAACCCCCGGAAGGAGAAAGCAAAATACAACAGAATTATTGTTTATAGTATACCAGCCATTTTCTTCTGGCCATGGTTTATATATTTGATTAACCCCCTGATTGAGAAAGCAAAATACAACAAAATTAAAATTTGTAGTACCTGCCATTTTCTTCTGGCCATGAAGCGTTTGTGTTTCTCGGTGCTCAGACGTTTAGCTCTCATGTACCTGACATCCTGCGACAACCAGGGATGTGAGAGACACTCCTCAGCCGACATGCGCTCCCTGTAATAACAAGACACACATATCATGGACTGTGATTAATAAAGTACATAAATGCAGTGTTTCCTCTTGAAAATATATATATAATATGGTATCTGAATGATATTTCTTTCTAGACTCACTAGCTAATTCCTTTACACAAGAGTAAATACTGTATGTCCTCTTATTATGGCCCCATGTAAGCTTGCACCGGGTGTGATCAGTGGCACAAAACATAAACATATCACATGCCATCAGGTAGCTGAGCTGCACAACTTTACAAATCAAGATTTTTTAAGCTTCCAGCTAGTGTATCTTCTGTGTTTCTTTTTTTACGGGTTCTTCCCCTAGTTTGGGAGTCATTGTCCATGTGCAACGTAGGACCTGCATGTAACTGGCTTCTGTGGCTCATGGGTAGAACACAGGACTCAAAGCTGGGAAATTGTGAGTTTGGATCTTTGTTGAGGCAGTAAGATCTTTCAAGGTTGGCCCCACCAAGGTTGAGCAGACTAAAGGGGGAGGTAGTTCCCAATGGCTTTGCTTCATTCACAGATGAGTGCATGCACCTTTCCGAGGTTTCTTGGTGGTATGACCCAGCAATGGGGTCGATTACACACCCGGCCAGGGCCCACATATACAGTAATCACAAGAATATAAATTGAGAGAAAGCGTGTGATACTGCCCTGTCACATATTTGGAAACCTGAACTAGAAAACTGACAGGTCAGTAAGGGCCCCGCAAAAGATACAGTCATTATAAATTGAAGTACTGTGAATTTGGTGTACTTTGGTAGCATGGGCTGATAGAGTGATATTTGAAAATTAAAGACATGTATAAACTGGAAGAAAAGATATGGTAAAGTGAAAATGTTCAAAGCTATCAAAATAATGATATAAAAGAACTGCATACATTTTTTGTTTCTGTATTTCTGTATTACCTGTGCCAATTATTCTTGGTTGAAGTCTTGGCTGGGCTGTGTCAAATATTTTGCCAGTATTTGTATGTAGAATTGGCCTTATTATATGTGAGGCTTGAGTCTTTACAAGAACCTTGTAGTATCAGAGAGAGTCAGCTGCTGGTTAGTAGTGATAAAATGGTCATTCTCTTGAACTGAGATTCAGCTATTCTTGGGCTTGGGTCTACAGATGCGCTATGATGTGTAGAATGGCTACATACGAATATCAATGTAAATTTGTTGATGGTCACTATAATAGGTCCAAATTCCTTGAGATGTTGGAAGTGGAGATAGATTTGTCCAAAGATGGTCTAAATGAGAGCCACTGTGGTGCATTGGGTTAGTGTATCCTTTTCCGGGGAATCTTCAAGTTGTCTGTACAAAATATGCTGTGAAAATGTAATGCCGTGGTACACAAGTGACTCGAAAAAGATTCATCCATTTCTGGCCTGCTGAAGGGGACACCAGCAACTGAACACCAAACTGTGTATTACTTTTTTTTTTTCCTTCTCACCCAAATATCAATAAGCTTCTCCCTTAGGCCATGGGTGATACATCTTATGTTTGAATCCTATCCATCATATGTTAGGAAAGTTATTATGCAGAAACAAATTTGATTGTTCATCAAATTCTTTGCGAGTTATTGCATTAACATCATAAGAGAATTATCGCCTCTGTCAAGGTCATCCATCTTCGAACTTGACCTAGCCCTTCATAACAAACATTACTGGTGACTAGGTTCAGTGAGTGTTAGTCAAATTGTTTGCGAGCTTTTTGGTTAACATCATTTTAGCATTATCACCTCTGTGACCTTGAAAATCCATCAAGGTCACCCATCTTCATACATGATGTAGCCCATCAAAAGGTCTATCACTGCTGTGAGTCTGGGGACCTTATATGAAATACTTTTTACGAGTTATTGTGTTAACAATGTGTGTCCTTTTGCATGCATATTTGCTAAGAGAGCGCAACTTTACTAGGTGTTCAGTAATGGTTTTTACCGCATAACTTACAGAAAAATGGCTGACTATGACCATATATCATGCCACGTTGCTGTTGACATGAGGACCTGTCCTACTGTTAAGGTGTAACATACCATTATGGTTACAATTATGATTTCTGCTCTGCTGAAAAAGGGACCTAAAATTTAACATCAAACTGTGAATAACTTTTTTGACCTTTGACATCCGGACCCCAAAATTGATAGGGATCTTCCATAATTGATGGTTAATACATATTTTAGGTTTGAACTCAATCCGTCAATCCTAACTGGAGTTATCATCCAGAAAAGAATTTGTGGACAGACAGACAGACGGACGGATGGCAAGACAGACGGACGGACAAACAGACAGACGGACAAGTCGATTACTATAGGGCACCCGCTTTTCAAGCGGGGCCCTAAAAAAATTCTGTAGATGTACATATACTTAGTTAAGTTAGCATAAAAAAATGGAGATGATTAGCTCTAACTAAACAAATTAGAAAAACCTTTTTTTTAATTGGACCTGTAATCATGCAGTCTTGTAATGGTAAAAAGAAACAAATGGGTTGTATTTTCTGACACACAGAACCATAACAACACATAAAACAAGTGAATTTGTGAAAGTAATCCTGTGTGCTGGGATGGATTTGCAGGAAACCTTTTGTATTCAGTCAAAATGAACTAATTGCGTAATCTGCAAATGTTGATATACCTTTAACGATTTGGTCCATGAGCTGTGCATATAATAAATATGAGGACAATTTGTACAACAACATGTAAAAGTACTGCAAGTCATACAAAGACTCTCTCTTTTCTCTCTCTACCCCTCTCTGTCTCTCTCAATCTCCCTCTGTCTTCTTTTCTCTCTTTCTTCATAAACACAAACATAGCATAGATAATTAACTTACTCTTTTTTCATCAGTAGTAGTCCCTCAATAAATTCTTTTGCTGTGTCACTGATTATATCAAAGGTCTCATCATCAAAATCGTACTCCGCCATGGTAACATGGGAGAAAGTCTCACCATCATTGTCGCCAAGAAACGGGGATAACCCTGACAACCTGAAAGCCATTAAACTGACATTTATTTTATTTTAAAATAAATATATTCAACCATGGTATCATGAATGAATATCTAACCATCACTGTAAACCAAGAAACAATGATAACCCTGACAACCTTAATGATATTTAAAAATATATAACATCTAATAATACTTAGGGGACTAAAACCAATTATTTCTTATAATTTAGGATTTCATATTTGATTTAGCCCTGAGGTTCACTTGAACATTTGACAAATTATAGTTCAGAAATGCAACACATGGATGCACAAACATACATATTAAAGTAAAATATTTTTATTTTTGTCACTGCTTGTATGTTTGCAAATGTCATCTGCCCATAACCAGTACCAATTCACTCCTGGGTTGAGAGACCATGCATACCCTTAAAAACTTTGACTAGAAGTCATAGAATGAGTCGCGAACCCAGAATCTTGCAGTCCCAAGTCCAGAGCCCTATCCTTTATGCCACTCCATTCCATTTATGTCAGAAAAATGATTGTGCACAGATAAAATATAGGAACACATAGTAGATAACGGTGAAAATGCTGGAAACATGCTAAATTACAGGAGAAACCTTTTTTTTTGGGGGGGGGGGGGGACTTAAAGACATATGCAAACAACCATCTTGGGTTACATGGTATTTCTGTTTGTCAACGTTGCTTTGTTTACTAACAACTTGTAGATAAACAAGCCAATACATCCGCCACAGAACTGTCAAAAGAACTTTTTCAACAGGAATTATAAAGAGTTGATTTATATGTATATGCAGAGTAAGATATTAATCACATAAATTTAATAGAGAATGTAGGTGCATGAATAGCTGACTTAAATAATAGTGAATAACTTACAAGATATAACATATCACTCCAACACTCCACATATCGGTCGTGTAACTAATCTGGTCGTAGTTGACAACCTCCGGTGCTACAAACTCTGGGGTACCAAACATGACCTTGAACTCTTTCCGGGGGTCAAATTTGCGTGCCAGGCCAAAGTCGATGATCTTGACTTCATTGCTGTTTTTTGTAATGCACATTATATTTTCGGGTTTCATATCAAGATGGAGGATGTGTTTACTGTGGATGTATTTGACGCCCTCGCAGATTTGTCTCATGAAGTGAACACATTCTCTCTCCGTCAAAATGTAGTCATCATCAATGATTCTCTCAAACAGCTCCCCACCAGTAACCCTGGAAAAGAACTCATTATATACCGGTACATATTATAATTATATATCATATAATTATGTGTAATAACTTGATAAAGCTTTATTTGCATGCAAATACATGAAGCACCCCATGGTCACATAATTTCCGGAAATCATATCAAGATACCCCTAAATCATTTTTTGATGATATTTATTCATTGTTGAAAATGCAATATTGCTAATAACTTGCACAAATATGGGTCAAGGTCAACCAAAAGTTGCTCAGGTTGAAAGATTCATTAGGCAATCCCTTCCACTAAATTAAAACAAGATCCAATCAAAATCCTTGGTGCTATTGCGATAACAAACAAATGATGTCCAAAGTCTACTGTAAAGTGACCTTGACAGCTTTAGTCAAGGTCATAAGCAAAATGGTTACTGTTACCTGAATTGATGAATAATGCATGGTTTGGTCCTATTCTGATGAATAATATTAGAGGAGCCCATAGCATATATATATATATACGCATGCTGTCTGACCTGGTTTTATGGCTAAAACCTAATTTCAGGATTCCATGTAGAATTAGTATAATGCAATACTGATATCCAAGAATGTTTGACAGTATGCCGAAGATACACCTAAAACCATTTTTTGATGATATATAGTCATTGGTGAAAATGCCAAAGTACTCATAAATTGTGCAAATATGGGTCAAGGTCAACCAAAAGTTAATCAGTTCGAGAGAGTCAATAGTCGATGCCTTCCACCAAATTTGAATAAAACCAAATCATAACCCTTGGTGCTATCATGCTCACAAACAATGCCCAAAGTCTACTGTCACTTGACCTTGAGAGCATGTGATGAATAATGCATGGTTTGGTCTAGTTCTGCTGAATGATATAGACTAATATATACAGATATATATATATATGGCTCTCCTCTGGATGGGTCCAATGTTTGACATTCACTTGGGTCCCTTCCAAATGTTACAATTTTGCACACATATTAAATAATGTCAAAAATCCATAAAAATCCTCTGTACATAAATCCTTGTATGGCATGCTCGCAACAAAGGGAACCCTCGCAAAACGAAGAAAAATTTATATCGTGAAATTTTAACCAATTAAGTGAATACAGAGGCAACTACAGTATTTTTTGGAGTATATACATACAATTCCATAACAAGGGTCATGTTTCGAGGTGAGTCAAATGCGTCCCACAGCATGAGTAACTTGTGATGATGAAGTTCATTCATGATGTCGATCTCCTGTAACGTCTCTTTCTTCTGACTTGCTCTGCACTTAATGACCTTGGCGGCCCATGTGCGTCCAGTGTCTTTTTGTACGCATTTGTACACACTTCCAAATTTTCCTCTGAAATCAGTATGGTAAAAGTGAATCAATTGCAATGATTTCTGCCTAATTTATTGTAGTTATGGAATTTCTTACTTACTATGAGTACATATGAACAGAGCTTTAACTGCAGGGAACACTGGGGGGGGGGGGGGGGGTCAGGGCCCGGCACCAACACCATTTTGAGCCATCATCAGCCAAGTAAAGATCAAGTGGAGCTGAGGCCAGTTTATCAGGGGGCGCCACCTATATTTCATTAAGCCGAAGTGAGCCATGTTTGTGAAGCTCAGATGGGCTTGAGAAAAAATTAATACAAAAAGATATATCTTTTACAATTTAGGCCAATAAATAAATATGTTTCTTCTTGAAAGAAATGCTCGAGCAACTGGAGCTCAAAATTGGTAAGTTTCTATTAATAATCAAAATAAAAACAATTGATGGGGGAGTTTAAAATTGATTTGGGCTATGCCTGAGAACCACACCTTTTAATTTTTTTGGCATAAAAATGCCCGAAACCAATTTTTAGGTTTTTTTTGGGGAAGCTGTGTGACTGTTTAGATATGTTGGCTTACAAAACCACCAGGATAAACTATACTTTATATTAAATCACAAACTAGTTAAATGTAAAATGGAGGCATTATGTCACACATAAAAAGATAATTTGTTTCAATAAAAAGGGTTCTTTATAGAATCGTCAAATGAATAGGCTTTCAGGCCTGCCAACATTTTGCAAGCCGAGTCGAGCCACAAAACTTTGCTTAATACTAAAGTCAGCCGTCTTTTGATCCAAGCCAGCTGCATTTGTGACTTACACAGCTAAAGCCTCAGTCACAACCCGCAGCGGTCACCTCACACCATAGAGTACCGCAAGGTTTTTGGGACCGCAGGAATACTTACGCCTTGGTCACAACCTGCTGTGGCATCTGCACACCGTTGATCACCTTTCGGGTTTTGAAACCGCAGGAATACTTATGCGGTGGACGTGCAGGAACACAAGGTGTCTTCCTCATTCTCACGGCCGTCCCTCGGTTTCGTAAGCTTATACCCTGCTGACGCCGCAAGCTAACCTTGCAGAAGCCACAAAGACCCCTTACGACAGCCACAGGTATGCCGTATGTTTCTCGGGTGGCAGAGTAGGCGTTAAAAATCGAATGGGTATCCCACAATCTCCATACGTCTACTGTACGAGCCCGTAGGTGGCTGCCTAATGCACTGCCACTGCATAAAATTAAGCACTTGCGCTGATGTCAGTTGCGGAGTCCCGGCGGCCTGCCAAAAACGCATGGTTGCCATGTGTCTACCGAACGGAATAGCCAAAAACACTCGCTGTATGGTTACCGTATCCTGGTTGTGACCAAGGCTTTATGGGGGCAATCTCTTTCTGACATGTATACAGGTACTTCATAGGGTCCAAGCATTCTATCAGCCACTCTTATCTCTGCTGATAGGGTCAACATTGGCTCATGTTTCAATGCCAACTACCTCAACCAAACCGGTCATTTTTGTAAAATAGCAATGACAACTGAGCCTTAAATTTCTATATGAAGAAAATAAATGAATCAAATAATTTTATGATAATGAATTTAAAAAAAAAAATTTTCATAGCCCTTCAAAATTGATACATATTTCCTTTTACTGCTCTGAAATCTGAAAGCTTTGAGATAATTTTTACCCTGATCGCGAACAATTTATCTTTCTATTTAAAGCCCTGTATTAATTTACACCTGGTAATCCTTGTTAGGAAAAGTAAAATTATGAAGCTCCTGTGCGGTTTGTGTATCATATCAAGATGACAAGCAAAATGAAATCAAATAAATAAAAAAAATAAATAAAAAAAGGTCTCAAGCAACATTGGATGCAATCAGTGATCTAAGTGCTCACTCCATCTTATTCTATCAAAATGGCCTGATAACTCTGTGATGTCTCAAGCAGTTAATTACTTCAATAAACACAAGACATCAAGTTTTGGACATCATAGTTACTTACTTGCCGAGCTCTTCTTGTAAGATATAGAAGTCTTCAAACTTCCTTTCTGCATTAAGCTCAACTTTCCTTGGCTCAAATGGCAGCTCATCTGTTAATATACACACACACACATTTATTTTAATCTTTAGCTTCCAATGAAAACTCCAACCCATGAATTTGGCCAAACCTACAGACATTGAGCACGAAAAATGGCAAAATATGCAATGAATGCCTGGTTAAGCAGTTACATAAGGATATAGACAAAGTTAAGAATACTCATAGCAGTGATACAGGACTTGTACTTTTAAGTTCGCACTCATCATACCACAACTGTCAGTATTTTCTGTAAAGTTTCAAGGAATTATCCTATAAGCTGGCAGATCCCTAGAATTTTAAGAGAACAAGATATAGGTATATCAGTTTGTAAAACACTATCATATTTAACATACCAACACCCACATATTTTTATATTAAAAATGATTACTTTAAGAATTTCATTTAAAATAAAAGTTGTCCTTAAAAAAGAGTGATTTTTTGAACATGTAAAGACCCTGGTGATGTCATTATCTTTGGGTAATTATCATAAATGAGTGTATTTGTATACCAAATTGCAGAAAAGAAAATGCACATCATGATATCATATTCTTTTGTTGTGAATCATAAACATGCAGGCTGACATGTATGGTTTCCTTGCAGTTTTTCATAGGGAATTTAACAGCTGAAAAGAAAACAAGTTTCTGAAAAAAAAACATACATATGTAGGCCAAAGTGAATAAGTGTATATACAATTTGAAATTTGAACAGAAAATGATCATTTACAAGGGATTAGGTATTTTGAATCACAGGATATAATCATTTTATATGGCCACAGTCAAATTTTTGTATACTAGATACAAGCAATAACATCCAGATAATTGATCATTTGATTACTGATAAAATTTAATTTGAGCTGATTAAACATTTTAATAAAGTAATGCTAGTAACACCATAGAATTATAAATTGAAGATTCAAGGAAAGGTTAGTTCAACAAAATATGATCCTGATTCCCCAACATTCTGTGGGACAGTCAATGTACCTTGATATATATACAGCCCTACATATAAACTTGACTCTTCCAATGTGACAGCTGTTCAGGATACTGTTCCATAAACAGGGTCATGACCATTGACCAGGAGTCATTTAGGGTCTTAGCATGATAAGGATATGGATGAAGTTTAGCACCGTGAAGCTTATGATAGCCACAGTCATTGTCTGTCTCATTAAGTAGGTGCTTGCCCAAGGACTGGCAGTATACCTAGATCTGGCTCTATATAAAACCAATATTCTAACTTTGGATGGCATTTGGTGGATTAAAACTAAATGTTTGTGTTATTTCTTTTAAGTAGGTTCATAACATTTAATATGCCAGGCTTACAAGAGTCACCTAACCTTACATTTTACTAATTTTTACATATAAATTGAATAATTATCAAAGAGGGGATTGTTTGTACAGCAATGCTTCCAACTGAGACTGCAGTACCTGGCTAGAACAACAAGACAGATAACAGGGATAAAGCTAGAACATTAGGCTGGAACTAGTAGCCAGTCCCATGCAAAAATGCTTTCCTAGTTGTGAGGTAGCCGTTAGTTTTCTGCTAGTTCATGGCTAGTAAGCCGTTAGCTAACTGTTAAGATTTCACCTGAGAACTTCAGTTAGCAGCCATATGCTCAAGTTGGCAGTGCTTAGCAGTTACTTAGCAAATGAAGTGGATCACATAGCAACTGGTTAGCAGCTTAATTTAGATCTGTAACCACTACTTGAGACTCTCATAGCGACTTATTTACAGCAATACAAGGAATTTTTAAAGCCTTACTGAGAGGTTAGTAACTACTTGAAACCTAAATAAGAAGAAAGTCATTTCCTGTCTTACCCTGCTGTGATTGGCTTGACTGATTTTGGAGGGAAAATCAGCCATCTTTGCAAAATAATTAAAAGGGGCACTGCTAGCTCTTGTAAAATATGAAGATCTGTGCCAAGGAGCTCAATCCAGCATGTTTAGAGGACTCATTGGATTAATCAGAACAAACAATCACTTGATGGGAGGAGCAGAGAGGTAATTTATGTTACCACTAGTAAGTTTGAACTACATAGCATGGACCAGTGCTGACCAGCACAGATACGAGTGATTTTTCATCAAGTAATTTTATATATTGAATTTTGTCTTAAGAACTGTAATCTTAACATCATCTACCTTAAGTAACTAAATCTCTATAACCAATTTCATCATTTTAATTTATTTGTTCATACAGCCACATGATAACAATCATGTCTTGTATTATATTTCAGTTGACTGGCTACAATACAGCTCATTGGTATACAAGTTTTCCAAAGCCCATTTAAGGGTCATACCATTATTTATTTGTTCATGATAGAGAGAAATTAAATCTCTTTCTGCAAATATTTTCTGGTTTACAAAAATTGAATATACATGTACTTAATGAACATAAGTTGTTAAGAGGCTAAAAAGCTGTAAAGAAGCTACAAAGCTGTCAAGTTGTTAAGGGAGATTCATCAATATTCATTACTTAGCGGTTTTGGATTTGCATGTGAAAATTTCATCCAGTTGCTAATGAGCTGTTAAGTAACCACTACTAACTGTTAAGTAGCAGCACGTTTGAAAATACAGCAAATTTCTGCATGGGGTCTAAACAGTTTTCATACCTAAGACTTATTAATGTATGACTAGGTGCAAGATCATTCCTATCCAGATTGCTAGCAGCATCTCACAGCCCGAGGGCTCTAAGTAATCTCTCCTAACAATTTAAAACTCTATGGCTCATTAATTCAAGTTCTCATATCTTGAGTGTTAAGATGCATTCAGTGAGGTTTTAGGAATATTAATATGCTATTATTCAAACTATGTACATCTGTGTCACTGCCCACTTATCCTTGTATAACTGTTCATCAGTCTCTCTCATTAAAGCGTGTTGGTACCTATAATGTATATAATTCCACAAATAGTTCCCTTTGGCACAAGGTCTCACTATTATTAAAATACTGAATTAAGGCCACATATAAAAAATTGCTCTATGGTATTATGTTTTTCTGTTTTGAGGATAATTCTTTTGTGAACAGCCAGACAAATCCTCTAAAAAATATGGAAAATGTATTAAAAGTTGTGTTGTTTATACAAACAATTTTACTAATTTAACCATATATATTTTGTCTGCAAGCTGGGAAAAAATTTCCAAATTATTTCCCTTGACCACTAAATGAGCTCAGTAGTTTAGTCCATTGAGCAACTGATTTTTTTTTTGTGTAGCCTAGTTAGCATGGCAAAAAGTTAAGACAAGATTATGACTTCACTTAATTTGCAATTAAATAAATCATATGCAGGATGAATTTACACACAGCAAGAAATTATATATAAAAACAAGTGACCCATGGGTCATGACGCTCAGCTGACTGGGAAGAGATTCGCAAAAGGAAATTTTATCATCAGAATGGTAGTATATACCCATTCAACTGAAGCATCAGACAGATTAACCAACAGGCCAAGATTTAGTCTGTATTTATATATCTCAAAAATAGAGAAAAATGTGTAAACTTTTAAAACTAGAATACGGGTAACCGACAAGTGACTACATGTATCTGCCAAAATCGGATAGTGAGGCATGGATTGAGTGGCAAGGGGAAATAGAGTGAGGTATGTTGCATATTAGCATGGATGTCTGCAGCCTAAATGTGTATGTAGGTTGTGCCACCTACCACAAATCCAGAAAGCTGTCCAAGTTGTATACTCCTGCAAAATTTTAGGCAGAAAAGTCAAACCACTACATGTATATGAGCGATTTTTGCCCATGGCAGACAAACAGACAAACACTGTGCAAAAATCTTTGCAGGTAACCCCTCCAGTTTTGTGTATGATAAAGACCTATGTGAGATCTAAACACATGCACAATTTTGGCCCAATCGGTCAAATGGTTCCTGAGATATGGGCTTGGATGTGTCCAGCATTAACTAGAATGTAGGTAGCGCCACCTGTCATAAAATCAAGAAAGCTGTCCACGATGTATAAACCTGCAAAATTTTAGGCAGTTATGTCGAACCACTACAGAGAAATGAGTAATTTTAGGCCACGGCAGACTAACAGACAGACGCTGTGCAAACATTGTTACAGGTGGCGCCACCATTTTTTGTGTATGTTACAGAGCTATCAAAGGGCTACATTTGTATAAAGTTTATTTCCTGATCGGTCAAACGGTTCTCGAGATATAAGCTTGGATGTCATCAGCGTGAACGTGAACGTAGGTGGCGCCACCTGTCATAAAATCAAGAAAGCTATCCTGGATGTATACACATGACGAATTTCAGGTGAATTAGTCAATTCACTGCAGAGATATGAGTGATTTTAACCCAAGGCAGATGAACAGATGGACACTGTGTAAACATGGTTACAGTTGGCGCCACCATTTTTTGTGTATGTTATAAAGCAATCCAAGGGCTACATTTGTATCAATTTTATTTCCTGATCGGTCAAACGGTTCCCGAGATATGAGGGTTTATGAGTGGAAACAGACCCACAAATGGACACTGGATAGAGAGGAAAGGTCAGAGGTCAATGCAAATTGGTTAGGCACCAGTTCACATGTGACCCGATAATAGGTGTAAGTTTGGGAAAAATCGGTCCATTAGTCTCCGAAGAGTTCTCTGGAAACGAACGCCGCCGCGGCGGAGGAACTCGGTCAAAAACATAGTATCCGCAAAACTTCGTTTTGGCGGATACAAAAATACAGGTGGCTCCACCAGTCTGCAGAAACTAATAAAAACACTTAATGGTCAATATCCATGCAAAAAATCATGGTGATCTCTGGATTAGTTGTTCAGATACTTCAGTTTTTGTATCAAAGTGTCCATTATTCTGAGGGATACTTCGGAGTCCTATAGCTTGAAGGATATGGGTAACAGAGACCTAATTTCAAGTTTCCACAGGCACCTTTCATGGGCCTGCTTGCATGACAAGAATGAAGATTCTAGGTCCAGTTGTTGCGATTTGTACCCTGTTGACAGATAACCACATCTTTAAAGGTCTCAAAAAAAAAAGAAAAAAATTCATAAAAATTTGAAAAAAAAATAGAGGTGGCACACCCAGTCTGCAGAAACTGATGGAACAGCTCATGATCAATATGTATGCCGAAAATCATGACCATCAGTGTTGTAGTTATTGAAATACTGCAGTTTTTGTATCAAATTTTCCATTATTCTGGGGGGGGGGGTATTTTGGACCCATACAGCTTAAAGAATATGGGTAACAGAGACCTAATTTCAAGTTTCCATGGAGACTTTTCATGGGTCTCCCTGTGTGTCAAGAATGAAGATTCTTGGTCCAGTTTTTATGATTTGTGCCCTGTTAACAGATGTTCATATCTTTAAAGGTCTCAAAAATACAGAAAAATTTCGTAAAAAAAAAACGAACAAATACAGGTGGTGCCACCAGTCTGCAGAAACTTATGAAACACTCCATGATCAATATCCATGCAAACAATTATGGTTATCTCTGCATTAGTTGTTCAGATACTTTAGCTTTTGTATCAAATTTTCCATTATTCTGAGCTGTACTTTGGAGTGCCATAGCTCAAAGGATATGGGTAACAGAGACTAAATTTCTGGTTTCCATGGAGACTTATCATGGGTCTCCCTGTGTGTCAAGAACGAAGATTCTAGGTCCAGTCGTTATGATTTGTACCCTGTTGACAGATAACTACATCCTTAAAGGTCTCAAAAATGGAGAAAACAATTCGTGAACATTGAAAAATACAGGTGGCGCCACCAGTCTGCACAAACTGATGAAACATCTCATGATCAATATGTATGTCGAAAATCATGACCATCAGTGATGTAGTTAATGAGATATTGAAGTTTTTGTATGAAATTTTTGACTATTCTGGGGGGTAATTTTGGGCCCCATAGCTCGAAGGATATGGGTAACAGAGACCTAATTTCTGGTTTCCATGGAGACTTTTCATAGGTCTCTCAGTGTGTCGAAAATGAAGATTCTAGGTCCAGTCGTTACGATTTGTGCCACGCTAACAGATGACAGCATCCTCAAAGGTCTCAAAAATAGAGGAAAAAATCGTAAAAAATCAAACAGTACAGGTGGCACCACCAGTCTGCAGGAACTGATCGAACATCTCATGATCAATATGTATGCCAAAAATGAAGACCATCAGTGATGTAGTTATTGAGATATTGAAGTTTTTGTATGAAATTTTTTACTATTCTGGGGGGTACTTTGGGGCCCCATAGCTCAAAGGATATGGGTAACAGAGACCTAATTTCTGGTTTCCAAGAGATTTTTCATGGACCTCTCAGTGTGTCAAGAATTAAGATTCTAAGTCCAGTCTTTATGATCAGTGCCTTGTTAACAGATGTTCTCATTTTTAAAGGTCTCAAAAATAAAGAAAAAAATTCGTAAAAAATCGAAAAATACAGGTGGCGCCACCAGTCTGCAGGAAGTGATGTAACATCTCATGATCAATATGTATGCCAAAAATCATGACCATCAGTCAAGTAGTTAATGAGATATTGAAGTTTTTGTATGAAATTTTTGACTTTTCTGGGGGGTACTTTGGGGCCACATAGCTCGAAGGATATGGGTAACAGAGACCTAATTTCTGGTTTCCAAGGAGATTTTTTATGGACCTCTCAGAATCCCAAGTTACAAGGTTCTAAGTCCAGCGGTTACGATTTGTGCCTGGTTAACGGACGGACAGACGGACAGACAGACAGACAGACAGACGGACAGACGGACAGACGGACGACGGACAAAGAGTGATCGCTATAGCTCAGATGACTTTCAGTCAGCTGAGCTAAAAAACAAAGGGGTAATGAACATATCATCATGAAAACATAAATGTTTTAATGGTTATTTACATTTTAAAAACAATACTTCACTGAAAAATAAAAATGTTATGTAGTTATTAACATTATTAATTTTCAATTTTTAATGACACAGGCAGATGGAAGCAGATTAGTATTATATTTCTGTTACATGTGTTAGTCAATGGTAATGTTATCTTCATCTTAAGCAAAACATGAAAGAGACAAATAGAGAAGAAATACTTGAGGATACAGCTGCCACCCCCAGGGTCCTTAATTTTGGCTAATATGTTACATGAGACCTGTGCCATGTAAGCGAGGAAAAAACTATATGATTAAAATCTAGTTCCATTTCTGCTAGAGCTACACAAGTGTACTGGAATACATTTGAGATATATCAGTTAGAAGTCAGTACTTAAAATTATAACACATACACTTAATGATAAACAAGAGGCTTCTTTCAAATAAATTAGAGAGCAATACGCTCAGGTAACTATTAATTAGTTTGTATGAGATGAACAGATTTTTAAGAATGCTACGGTTTCTACACAAAGCATAAAGCACAAGGTG
Source organism: Sipunculus nudus (assembly GCA_026874595.1). Taxonomy (NCBI): domain Eukaryota; kingdom Metazoa; phylum Annelida; class Sipuncula; order Golfingiida; family Sipunculidae; genus Sipunculus; species Sipunculus nudus. The sequence goes on from CM049321.1 coordinate 22,142,711, forward strand.
AGTACCTCCGTTTACCTGTAGTAAAAGCCTTGGGTGAGAGTGGCGATAAGAAAGGTGCAGGTGAAATGTCACCTGAAATTATGCATTAGATGCAAATGACATGCAAACTATATGTAAATCAGCCAGTAGTTACCATAGCAATTAGCAACCACATGACATGCATAAATTATCAACACCATGAACCAAACAATACATAATTACTGGTAACATGACAGCTAAATCACACACAAACATAAAAATTTCAGGATTAATGCATACTTAAAGACTGTAACCTTATACACTATAGCTGGTGTGCAACACATTGCAAATGAAAAATATCAAATATTCATTTTATTAACCAGCCACACATGTTGTCAAACAGATACAGAGCCCCCTGAACATGTGATACAACATGCCATCCAAGGTCCATTTCAATGCCTGTGGGTGATATGGTTTATACACTTATTTCATAAAGTGGGCCATATCAGCCTGGAACTCAGTGTTGGCCTATTCAGTTATCCCATGCCCCAGAATGAAATCAACAAGCATCACAATTCATTCAATTAACATCACTGTTCACCGTCCAATATGGAATTGACAAGCATCACAGGGCATGTGACTCCACTAATGAAACCGACAACAAAGCAGGACCCTGGATGTGTGGAGGGGTGCACTTTTGTAGTGCTTCACTTGAGTATTTTGTGAAAACAGAGTGACTGTGCATGGTTAGTTGTGTTGATAACATAAGTGGCTGTTTAATAAAAATATTATCAATATAATAAAGTACTGAGGCCAATACATATAACATATAAGTAACATTATAACTGACTCTTATTGAAAATATTTGATCATCTGACTGGAAACCCACAAAATCCCTTAATTGTTCACAGAAAGATACCTCATAACCTCAAATTTCTTTAAAAACCATAAACATGATTTAGTATTTGCTGTGCCATTGTCTGTCATCTTCATGTATAACCTATAATATCTGGTAAAGCTCCTATCTTCGACTGTAATTTATAATACTCATTTCTGATCTGACAAATTTCATCAGATATGAATTTATAGCCATGTCATTTAGAGACTATGTAAGGTGATCAAATATTGCCAATGTATAAAAAAAGAATGTTCAACCAAAAAAAATAACATTTCATTTGCAAGGTGATATGTATTATTGCACACACCAGTGTATCCTAGCTTGCAGCCCTATTAAAACCCATGCTAAAAGCTCATGCACATGACTTTGCAATACAAAAATTAACAAAACATAACAAAAATATCCCACTCTCCTGTGTATAAATCAATGGAGCATTAATTTAAATAAATATTGAAACTATTTCTCAAGAAAGTTAGAAAATTCCCATAGGTGGCATTGCCCCTAACAACAGTATGAAGATAACTTGATGATAATGAATATATTCCCGGATACTCTACTGTGATAAACATATGGCAATTAAAACAATAGTGACAATAAAATACATCATGAGTTTATATATAAAAGTATATATATATATATAATAATGACGATCAATCCATCTCACCTGGTTTAATGGCCACTTTCTGTTGGACTGTTGAGACGACTTCGGACACCTCACCCGGGTCGCTGAAGCCATGTTTATTGGCCACACTAATACGGAAAACATAGTCTGACTTGGCATCTAGGCCTGTTACCTGGTATGATGTGCTCTGAAGTGAAGTAATATAAACCAGACTAGAATCATGTATACAGTAAAACCTTTATTAAAAGAATATAACCCATCCTTAAAGAAGACATGGTGTATGAATTGAAAAAAATAGATGTCACTGGATTCCTCAAGTAAGAATTCTATAAAGGAAGATCTGTATTTGGCAAATTTAGTCATGGAGTGATATGTTAAAATGAGGCCATGGAGTGATCAATGAATGGGGCAGTAAAATGCATCCATCTTTATGCCATTTTAATTAATTTCTTCTTTTCTGCCTCAAGTCATGACTGAACCTGTAAAACATGAATGTATCATTTTACAGTTCATTCACTGATGTATCAAACTTTTTGTAGACAAGGCATCAGCTAAAAGTTTCTGTAAAAATTAGTTACTTCAAACAAAATAAATCATATTAACAACACAAAAGATGGAAGTTATGATTAGAACCATCAAACTGATAAATGATGAAAAGTATATGAAGTGACCTGAGGGCCATGATGCTCAGCTTAATATACACATTACTATAGACAGATTTAAACTTCATACCCTGCAGGTTGAGGTGACCTCTGTCCACTCTTCCTCATCAACCTTCCTTTTCTCGACACGGTAGTGTGTCACTGAACATCTCCCATCAAAAGTAGGACCGTACCATGAGAGTGTGGCTGCGTTGTCAATAATACAGGTAGCAGCAGGTTTACCAGTCGGTGGATCAGGTCGGTCTGCACAGAATTGAGAAAACCAATATTAAAGGGGCAGAATCACCTATCTGACCTTTATAAATTAAAGGTAATCCTTTTGAGCTTTTATAAAAATATGCCAGAAAATGTGGATATCATCGCAAACCGGCTGTTTGTTTTGTTTATATCAACGTGTTTATAATATGTGAGGGCCCACCAAAATAATCAAAACAAATTTAACAAAACAAATTCAGGGCACCTGGCAGCAAGTCGGATAAGCAAGAGCTTTGCAACTGGTGTTTTGCATAAAGTGTTCATACTAGCTATGCATATATGCAACCTAACACCTTAGGTTACATGTTTTTCTCATTTGTCAACAATGCTGTGTTTACAAACATGTTGTTGATAAACAAGTTTATACATCCTTGATGAAGGCTCTATAAGAACTTTACCTTTAGATCATTAATATATACACAGAGGAAGCCAGAAATTACATAAATTCTTTTTCAAACGGCAGGTGAAAGGGAACCTTTAAGGTTTGGGAGAGACCAAATAAGGAGTAGTCTCAGATGAAATTGTAGTAATGCTGTATGAAGAAATAAAGTGCTTTTAGAAATTTAATATCTTAAAAATTTAAAATACAGGAAATTGTTCAATGGATAGGAAACAAAAAAAATGTGGACTTCAACTTATTGTGGTTCAAGGTATATGATAATATGAAAACTTAAAATATCAAATGAATTGACACATGCTCTCATATGTGTGAAGACCTAATAGGATTATATAAGAGATCAGTCTACAGTGGACTGCTTGGAGCAGTGAATTTTGTCTCTGTAGATCCTTCCTCATACACTGTATATACATGTCACACATGTAGTAAGAGCATGCACACTTAAAATGGGTAATTCCATAATTTGACCATCCCAGCTTCAACACACACATACACACAGATGATATGGCAATGCAAGAAAATCAATTCATAATGCACAAGAACATTAGAAATTTCTTGTATTGAATGATACTGCACTGTGTACAGCTAGTTTATAGCTCACACCAAGAGTGAACTCTAACACTTACAGTGTAATTTCAGTAACTGGATGAAGACCAAGGCAATATATATTGTTTCACACTGCCGTCAAGCAAGAAAGTTTTAACTGTTTGCAGACATACCCTCTAACCTTCAAAATGATGTTTTGTGAAAGATTACATATATAAAATTAAAATATCAAGCCCAATGAAATGAATTGGTTCTAATCTCCACAAAACTCAGGTTTTAATTCATAAATCTGGATATTTCATTAGCAAACAAATATCCTAAAAAGTTGTGAGTGTAACAAAAGAAATCAATTTTCAATAAATCCAACACATCGAAAACTGACTCACCTTCAATTGTTACAAAAGACCCAAGTTCATCCTTCCCAAGGTCATTCTCTAGGACCACTCTGTACTTTGCTGTGTCATCAGGAACCGTGTCTTTTATTGTAAGGGTTGTTTTGTGGTCCTCCTTTCCAATTGTGACACGATCGCCATGCAATAACTCTCTTTTGTTCTTATACCAGGTTATAGATGGTGCTGGGTAACCTAAGAAGGTTGCTGTCAAGTTGAATGGAGTTCCATGGAAAACATTGACATTTTCTGGCTGCAAATCCTCGATAAATGGAGCTTCTTTCTTTGTAGCTGTTTTTGTGATTTTAACACTACCATTCTTTTCCTCTGGAACATTCTCTGACTGCAAATCCTTGATAAACGAAGCCTTGTTCTTTGTTGCGGTTTCTGTAATTTTAACGCCATCATCCTTTTTCTCTGGAATTAACTCTGGCTGCCAATCCTTGATAAATGGAGCTTCTTTCTTTGAAGCAGTTTTGGTCATTTTAAAACCATCATCTTTCTTCTCTGGAACATCCTCTTGCTGAAAATCCTTGATAAATGGAGCTTCTTCCTTAGAAGCAGATTTTGTCATTATTAAACCATCATCTTTTTTCTCTTGAACTGGGGCATTTTTTGGCTTCCCCTGAAGTTCAGAATTTTTATTTTCTGAAACTGCAAGATGCTTTTCACTCTTTTCAGATTCTGCAGAATCACTAGTCTCTAAGTTCTCTTCCAGTTGCATTCTATCATCAGTGGTTTCAATCTTCTCATTTTCTACTGGAGGATTTAGGTCACATGACATCACCTCTTCCGTTGAGTATGCTGTATGATCTGACTCTTCATCAGTACATGATTCTAAAGCTGAAAAAAATAATAATAATAATAATAATAATAATTATAATTTAATCAAATAATTTTCTTGTGTTAAGAAAAAATTGACTAGAGAAGTTTGGGTTACTTATACAAAGGATATACTTTCATCTTTGTCTTTCCTCCTTTGTGTATGCTTGTTGCCTCTGCCAGGAGGTATCATGTTTTGTCTTGGTTGGTTGGTTGGTTGGATATTTAATCTGTTATTAACTCATTAAAAATATTATGAATCTATTTTGGTGAAATTTTTATAAGGATTCACTTAAAATCAACTCTTAACACCAAATGAAGAATCCATCAAATACCCATCAACCCTTTTTCATAATATATTTATTAAACAGCGACACATGTTATCAACACAACTAAATATAACCATGCACAGTCACTCTGTTTTCACAAAGTACTCAAGTAAAGTATTTCAACTAAGTGACTCCAATATGCATGTAAATATATCCACTGGGAATTTAGAAAACCCCTCAAATTATAGAATAATTGACATGAGCTGAAGCACAATTGGGCTATGCCTGATGTAAATCCAAGCTCATCTAAAAGCTTCGATAAAGCAACAATATTTTATTTAAGTAAGTGCTCTGGTAAAAAATGTGTAGCCTTCTTCTTCACATGCTGAGTATGTGTATATTTATCAAATTATATATGTCAAATACTTCCGTTGTACATCCCCTTGCATGAAGATGAGGGGCATTTGCCACATGTTGTGACATATAGCTAAGTTGACTAAAAATGAAAAGGTCATGCACATTGGATAGCAGCAAATATTTCATATACTGTGGTTGGCTTCATATTCGCGAGGCTGAAATTTCGCGATTTTTCCATTTTTAATGTTTTGCGAGGGTTTCATTTTAGCGATCTCACAAGAACCTACTAGTATATCAAATCTTTGGCAAAACCATATACCTTTGTGTTTTATAAAATGAGAATAGGTCATGAGTTTGTGACATTTTCTTATATAATGATGGGCCAGTACACACAGCATAGGTGGTTTAGTTCAAATTTAAGGTTTAAATTTCCCGATACCTGCAAGGATGTAATTATTAAAAAATTCTCTCTGTTCTAACCTATTACCATACAAGTATTGATTACACTAAATAAGAAGAACATTCTCAATTGGCCAATTATTCCCGAGGGTTTATTTTCGCAATTATTTCCCATTTGCGAATATCGCGAAATTAATACCCTCGCGAACAAAAAGGCAGCCATAGTAATTCTGTATTGTACTGATAATTGAATCACTATTCACCCTTGACCTTGACCACACAACTCCGTTTTGCATCGCCCATTTCATTGGTTGCGATACATGTGTAAACCCCGTCATCTTCTGGGTAGGCTTCCTTTATGACAAGTCTCGCCCTCTCAGATTCATAAGTCATTTGGAAGAACTTTGATTCCTAAAATACACATAGTATGTCCAATCTTTATTTTGTTTTATTGAGGTTATACACTGCTTAAAATAATTTTCTTGATAAGATAAGAGTTTTTATCAAAGAAAATGTTCTGTTGTAAATAAAAATTCCTTCAGGTATTTTTTTCTTGATTTACAGGCAGAATGTTTTTGGCCATGGAAACATATCTTTATTCTCTTAAAACAAGATATATAATCTTATCATAAAAAAAAATTTTCATAAAAAATCTTAAAATAAATAAAAACTGTTAAAACTTTACTAATTTAACTCCTTTTGTTTCAAACTCGGATGTGTAAAAAAACCTGATGTGTTGAAGTGTTTTGTTGGTCCCCAGCCAGCATTTCTATCTCTAAACTCATAGTCAAGTTGCCTGAATGTTTGGAAAACAGTTGTGAATGGCCCTTCAATCGTGATTGGACCATGATGACCAGTTATATGTAATTAATACTTGCAAGGCTCTTACTCATCAAGCGTGATGGCTCTGTCGCTCAGTTCGAGGTCATGCCGCTTTAATGTTTGGATAACAGTTGTGCACAGTCCATCAATCATATCTACGGCTGTGATGACCAGTTATATAATTTATACCAGCAAGGATCTTACCCATCAGGTGCAATGGTTTACACACCTGGTCCGTTGTTTGCCTGTTTGGCTGATTAGTCAGTCCTAATCATGCATTTTTTCTCTTGCTAACAAAGCATTAATTCAAAATGAGAAGTTAATTAGTAAACTAAACAAAATGGAATCCTTACCTTCAATGTGTCTATGATTTATTTACAGACTCTATAAATAGGGAGGAAGATGACAACTTTCAGACTGACTCTAATTTACCATAGAGCATTTCATACTGCTTTACTGCTTCACTTTTTTTTTATTACCTAATCCTATTTTTGGTGGTACTTATGTGCTTTTTTATTATAAATAAAAAAAATTATAATAACATTAATGTTGTTCTTTTATGCAAACATTAGTTTTAATTATATAATATAGTCCTTATACATGTGCAGTATTCATCAATAATTATCAAGGCTGAAGGAGGTTGAATATAATGAATATCTCAAACTCCAGTTGTTATGTATATATATGTATATATATATAAAGTATAAACAGCTCAAGTTACTCAAGTTTCTTAATATTAAGATACGTATGCACATATAAAATATACAATTTATAAGTTTTTTGCATCAATAACCTTGATTTCTTTCTTCTCGTGCATCCACATGACCTTTGGTTCTGGATTAGCCTTGACCTTGCATTCTAAGGTCACAGAATGACCTTCATTGACCTCTTGATCATTTGGTCGGCTCAAGAAGAGTGGCTTCTCTTTGGGATCTACTTTTGCTTTTGGTTTTCCGAGAACACTCCTGAAGTCGTACTGGGATGCACGGCCAGGCAACTTGTTAACAACTGAGGAAGAAGATGATGTCCCTGCTTTAGCAGCAGACCTGCAATAAAATAAAATTTAAAAAATAATAAGTAAATTGTTATGAAACAGCACTCAAAGTCTGTTTATATCTGCCCATGAAAGTTTTTTGTTAAAGGTTCATAAACATTTGCATAATGCAAAAATAACTTTCTTGAATAGATCACATTTCTTATCAAAAGAGAATTTTTCTCTGAACAAGAAATCCTCAAGATATTTTTCCTTGATTTGATACAGGCTTGAAGTCAAGAAAATACATTTAGTTTCTTTAAACAAAAGATATATTATCTTAACAAATGGAATTTTCCTTCATCATAATATCCCAAGGTATTATTTCTTGCTACATCTTCATCTGATCAGAAGAAAAAATAATCTTATCATAAGAAAAATATTCTTTATCATAACAATAAATACTTATTGCCATATGATATTTTTTCTTACAGAAAAGGGGAATTTTTTCTTTCTAGAAAAATATTTTTGGCATGGCTATAATATATACATATATTTATCTCGTGTCATCAGTTCATTAGTTTATCAACATATGTCATACATTTAAGTTTATTAGCACAACCATCTGAGCACACAATTCCTGCTATATCCAATTCACCCACCTGTTTTACAGGTTGTTATGGTTCTGTGTGTAAGTAAACACTATTTACAGGTGTAAGCTTGATTTCATGTTCCTCTATTGGTTAATAAACTGTACCTAGATTTGAGCACTGATCTGAAGTCTCTGATTTCATGTTCCTCCATTGGTTAATAAACTGTAAGAATAGATTTGAAGACTGTTCTGAATTCTTTGATTTCATGTTCCACTATTGGTTAATAAACTAACTGTACCTAGATTTGAGGACTGTTCTGAATTCAACATTCATGTGCCTCTATTGGTTAATAAACTGTACCTATAGATTTGAAGACTGTTCTGAATTCTTTGATTTCATTTTCCTCTATTGGTTAATAAACTGTACCTATAGATTTGAAGACTGATCTGCAGTCATTGATTTTGTGTTCCTCTATTGGTTAATAAACTTACTGTACCTAGATCTGAGGACTGTTCTGAAGTCTTTGATTTCATGTTCCTCTAATGGTAAATAAACTGTACCTAGATTTGAAGACTGATCTGAAGTCTTTTATGTCATGTTCCTCTTTTGGTTAATAAACTAACTGTACCTAGACTTGAGGAATGATCTTAATTCCTTGATTTGATGTTCCTCTATTGGTTAATAAACTGTATGTATAGATTCGAAGACTGATCTGAAGTCTTTGATTTCATGTTCCTCTATTGTTTGATAAACTTACTGTACCTAGATTTGAGGACTGTTGTGAAGTCTTTGATTTCATGTTCCTCTATTGGTTAATAAACTGCACCTAGATTTGAAGACTGATCTGAAGCCTTTTATTTCATGTAACTCTTTTGGTTAATAAACTAACTGTACCTAAACTTAAGGATTAATCTAAAGTCCTTGATTTGATGTTCCTATATTGGTTAATCAACTGTACCTAGATTTGAGGACTGAACCTCTATTGGTTAATAAACTGTACCTAGATTTGAGGACTGTTCTGAAGTCTTTGATTTCATGTTCCTCCATTGGTTAATTAACTGTACCTAGATTTGAGGACTGAACCTCTGTTGGTTAATAAACTGTACCTAGATTTGAGGACTGAACCTCTGTTGGTTAATAAACTGTACCTAGATTTGAGGACTGATCTGAAGTCCTTGATTTCATGTTCCTCTATTGGTTTGACAACAAGTGAGAACGTTGCTGTGGCTGTTCCTTCAGCGTTGACAGCCGTGACAGTGTACCTCCCAGAGTCTGTGGCAAGACTGTGGCTAATCTCTAATGTGTGTGTGGCTCCAGCATTGGAAATCTGAAATGTTCAAAGGATAAGTCTCATCTGACCTATTATATTGTAACCTCCCTCCACTCTTCTGTCACTTCAGTCAAAGCATCCCAAAGTCATCTAAGGCATCCTTGAGCTAATTAAATGGATTAAATTAATAATAACTTGCTCTAAATGCCAGATCATGCAAGCTCATCCCCTTATGTAAATGAACCACCTCATGATTGGATATCAGGTACATTATCAAAGGTATATATTGTCAGGATGGTTGGGGGGAGAGGCCCGGTGGGGGGAGGGCCCAGCGGGGATTTAAATTGGTCACTGAAGTTACTCACTGAATGATGGCCAATAAAACTGGGTTAAGGCTTTTCATATACTGTGGTTGCCTTCTTATTTGTGGGGGTTTTAATTTCATGATATTCACGAATGTGAAATAATAGCAAATATGAAACCCTCGGGAATAAGATGCCCCAACAACAAAGATGACCTCTGAAAACAACCTGATCAGCGACCTAATTTGTGCCTGGTTTTGAAACTGGCCCATACATTAGCCGTACACACATACTGTAATATATTAACTTGACTGTGGCAGAAGTCCTATTTTAATGACTGAACCAGAAATTAGTTAGGTATTGTAGGAATTTTTTCTAAACTTTCAATCAACACATATCCTGCTATACTTAGAATTTACAGGTTCTGGTGCACTAGCAAAAATAAATTAAACCCTCGTGAAACCTTCAAAATGAAGAAATCGCGAAATTTCAGCCACGCAAAAATAAAGACAACCACAGTAGCTGAGAGAGGGCAGTCATATCCCCCAGGCCCACTGTGGACAAGTGATGCCCTTAACCCCACCTGATCTTTAGGGCAGCCTATGTATGATAGAGGGGAAGTGAGTAAGTCCATCCACTTTAGTGGCAGGTTAAAAAAAACTGCGATGTCTTACATATAAACTGACGGTATTGCTGGCCTGTGACTGTCAAAACAATATTTGTAGGTGATTTTACACAGTAACTTGTGTATAACCATGACACGTAGTGACCGGTGTGTCTGGTAGAAAGGTAAATGGTTTGATAATTTTATTTATATAAATAGAAGAGTCATGATCATTATGAGCCAGCTGCTAGGTATTTTATGAATACACATGAGATCACATCAGTAAACACAATAGCATGTCACAGCAGTGAGTCACATCAACCTGGTTTTATATATATATATATATATATATATATATATATATATATCAATACACATATAAAAATGTGCTGGCAGCACATGGCTGGCTGTAAACAACAATATATATTTACCCATTGTAAATAACAGGCTTGTTGCGTAGTTTGTGTTCAAATTAGGCTGAGGCGTATGATACTGGTCAAAGACCCATAGGCCAAGGGGAACAGTGAAAAATCTAGCAGGTTCATAATATTTTGATCATATTACCTTTTAGCAACTTTGAACAGACAAACAATTAGAGAGATTTGGAAGAAAACATAACAAACATGTGTCACTAAGACCAGTAGCTTAATTACTATATACTGTAGTAAATAAACCTGAATAACATTTTAAACACTGACTGACTTACTGTAAATCTCCCCTCAGTTTGTATGACATCCCCGTTAAGTGTCCATGTCACTGCTGGCTCCGGGTGACCTTGAACTTTGCAGGTGACCTTGACCTTATTCCCTTCATCAACAGTGGAACCCCTTGGTTTCTGAACAAAGACAGGTGGGCTGGCAGTGTCTTCTGAAACAATTTTTTTTTCCAATCTGTATATTAATAAACTGCATTCTTTTGCAGGTAAGAAACAAAATATATATTTTCAAAATAGAAAGTAGTCATTGAACAAATATATACTTAATCAAATATTTATTTGAATATTATTCAAAGTTTTGTTTGAAACACACAAAATGTGTCTCATAGTTCATAAATTCCATGGTTGCATCATAGGTCAGCATTGCTTACAGAACAAAAGCAGCCACTAATACCAGTGAATGACTCTTTCTTTGCTCAGATAAACAAACTGCCTTATATAAAAATTTATTCTAAAAATTTTATGGATTTTCCTAATAAGTATTACCCTAACCCTCAACAAAACCGGCATCCATATAGGTCTGCACATAACTGTTTTGAGTAAATTGCTAAAAGACATTTCAGTGTGTTAACTAGCCATGCAACCAATCAAGTAATAACAAAAAGTGATAAACATTATACCTCGTGAAAAATTAAGGTATAACCAGATTCAGATCTTGGCTTTGCTTACAATTTTTGGTACATAAACATTTGCAATAATATGTGAATTTTCTCACGTCATCTGATTTTCTTTTTATTTAATACAAATGTTTCAGAGCAGATCCATCCAGACACTATCTAAAATTCCCCTATTTTATATATTGATATGGTTCTATGTGTGAGTAAACAGTTAATCTATATGATTGTTTACCATTACAAGTCTGCATAACCTGATCATGATATTATGCATGGGTTACCATTAACTCCCAAACAATTAAGGGGAAATTATTAAAATATAAGAAGACACACAGAAGAAACCACATTTGGTAGACTCAAAAATCTTGGTTTGAGAAATTGTGCCACCAGGTGGCATGCACACTATGTTTACATTTTTGCACCACTGATTGCTCCAGGTCCAAGCTTTTTTCCCACTTGCCCAATGCACACAGAAGTATAAGCAAACCAGTTTTGGAACACATTATTGGCCAATACCATAATATCTTTAGGAGGAAACACTATAATATGCATATCTTACACCCCTGGTATGTGAATAGGCCCCTTTTATGTAATCTATGGGCTTACCTTTGAGTCCTGAGTTTAAACTGGAACTGTCCTTCTGGTACAGACTTCCTCCAGCAGATGAAGTTTTACTCGTCATCTTTGTATCTGGCCTGTTTGGTTGACTAACAAATGGTGAGTTGTTTTGTTTTACAAATCTTCCACCTACAATAATTAATTTACATGTTTCAAAACATGGCAAAAAAAATATAAAAGCACATGTAAAGACACTAATTAATTTTTTAACTTATATTTGATCATATTTGATTTAGAAAACAAACTATAACTAATAAATTCTTTAACTAACATGTAATCATATTAAGTTGGTAAAAACAAGATATATGGGAAGATTTTAAAATAGATGTTATTTATAATAATGTCAGTTTTTATTTATTTCAAAAGTTCTAACTCCCTAGAGCCCTGGATAAAAGCTCTATCCCAATATTTTAGATTAACAAGGCCTACAGGCCTAATGCGAACCTGTGCAAAGTTTGTGAGTATGAATGGAGGTTTATTTTTAAAATTTAATATTGATCCTTTTAAATATGCATATCTACTTAAGTCATTATGATTTCAGCAAAATGGACATTTCGGACCTGCAAGTTTCAGACCATGACATTTTATTACCAAAATATTGGTAGTCAACAAGCGACTATGTGTATCCGCAGAAATCAGAGTGGGACGGGTGAAGTGAGGCATGGATAAAGTGGCAAGGGGAATAGAGTGAGGTGTGTTGCATATTAGCATGGATGTCTGCAGCATAAACGTGAATGTAGGTGGTGCCACCTGCCATAAAATCGAGAAAATTGTCCAGGATGTATAAACCTGACAGTGGTTGCAGGTGGCGCCACCAGTTTTGCCTATGATGATGAGCTATGTGAGATCTATACACATGCTAAATTTTGACCCAATAGGTTAAACGGTTCCCAAGATATGAGCTTGGATGTCTGCAGAGTAAACGTGAATGTAGGTGGCACAACCTGTCATAAAATCAAGTAAGCTGTCCAGGATGTATAAACCTGCAAAATTTCAGGTGGATAAGTCAAACCACTTCTGAGATATGAGTGATTTTATCCCAAGGCAGATGAACAGATGGATGCTGTGCATAAATGGTTACAGGTGGCGCCACCAGTTTTGCCTATGATGAAGAGCTAATTGAGATCTATACACATACAAAATTTTGGCCAAATCGGTCAAACAGTTCTGAGATATGAGCTTGGATGTTTGCAGAGTAAACATGAATGTAGGTGGCGCCACCTGTCATAAAATCAAGAAAGCTGTCCAGGATGTATAAACCTGCAAAATTTCAGGTGTAAAAGTCAAACCACTGCTGAGATATGAGTAATATTATCCCAAGGCAGATGAACAGATGGATGCTGTGCAAAAATGGTTTGCAAGTTGCGCAACCAGTTTTGCCTATGATGAAGAGCTATGAGAGATCTATACACATGCAAAATTTTGGCCCAATCGGTCAAACTGTTCAGGAGATATGAGCTTGGATGTCTGCAGAGTAAACGTGAATGTAGGTGGCGCCACCTGTCATAAAATCGAGAAAGCTGTCCAGGATGTATAAACCTGCAAAATTTTAAGTGGATAAGTCAAACCACTGCTGAGATGAGTGATTTTATCCCAAGGCAGATGAACACAGGACGCTGTGCAAAAATGGTTGCAGGTGGCACCACCATTTTTAGTTTATGTTATAAAGCTATCAAAGGGTTACATTTGTGCAAAAAGTTTAGCCTGATCAGTCAAACGGTTCCCCAGATATGCGGGTTTATGTGTGGAAACAGACGCACAAATGGACGCTGGGCAGCGAAGGTCAGAGGTCAACCAAAAATGAGGGCGCAGCAGTTCACATGTGACCTGATGATAAACCCATTTCGCTTAAAATGCAAACCAAGATTTTTCAAACAGTTGAAAGATATAGTTCCAATAATCTGGGAATTCTGCATCTTAACATTGTGTCTAGACGTCTAGACGCTGTGTCTAGACGTCTCGACACATTGTCTAGACATTCCCCCAGAGCCAGTCAGTTGCCATGGTGAATTCTGGACCCCACCTGTTTGTACTGAGTGACCTCTTGACTTGGCTGCTGAAAGTCAGCATGTTGTTAAATCTGTTTTCAAATACAGAAAGCCTTTTTCAATTGGCTACAATGTTTTTTTAAAACTGTATTTACCCAATCTATTCTTATAAAACGGGAAGAATCCTACCATAGAATAATTCTTGTAAAGTTTAAACCAATCAGCTTAACAGTTTCATCATAAATCAGTGTACAAGCTAGAAGAGTTTAAAATTACATTTTGGCTTGTAAAAAACACATCAATGTAGGTGGCAACACCAATACCTCAAAATCAGATGTGACATATGTGACAAACATTGGTATGAAATTTGGTGATTACAGCTCTAGCCGTTTATTTTATTTTAATTAAAGTTTGCTTTTTTGGACAGATGACTAAGTTCAACCTCCTGTAACTCGGCCAAAAATCTCCGAACTGGAACCATTCGAACAAACTTGAGAGAGATTGTTCCAGGGATCATTTCTGTGAAATATTGGACAATTTGGCTGGACGGTTTCAGAGAAGAAGATTTTTTAAGGTTTTTAAGCCTTTTTCTCTAAAAAATCTAAATTAATGCAGATACCCAATAATAAGCTCCAGGGCACCATTTGGAGCTGCTAGCTCCAACGGTTTCTGACTTACAGCCATGGACGGCGGAAAGCCAGCCCTGGATGGTGGACGGCGGACACGAACGGCTGACGATGGACGGACGACGCTGCGCCATCGCATAAGCTCACAGGTTCGCCAAAAATAAAATAGGAATAAAAAGTGGCAGCTCCAAAATTCTATAAAGATTCACAAAAAAATTGTCCTGTTGCCAATAAAAAAATGCATGAATTATTCAAAGTTGGAAATCTGAAAATAAGAAACATGCATTCATTACAACATATATCCACAGTCTGTCATAAAATTAGCTTGAACATACTCAGTTAGTACAAATATGCTCTATACTAGCCATGCATAGGACACTTAGATCATATAAGTTCTAGCAGTGATGTAGTCAAGTCCACACAATCCAAGTCTAATACAATGTACAAGTCCGAGTCCATCCCGCTCAAGTCCAGGTCCAAGTCCAAGTACTTGAAGTTCTATAGTCCTATAGTCTTATTTTTTGTAATATTCTGTTTTTAGTTTACCCATGTGCATAATCTTGATATAACATGTGACTGAGTTTTCTTTTCTACTTGACTTTAGATGGACTTGGCCTGATTTCTTGAGTCTTTATGTCTGAGTACAAGTCTGAGTCCTTAAAAAAGTGGACTCAAGCCTGGACTTGAGTCCAAGTCCGGACTTGGAATCATACATCACTGAGTACTAGACTTCGTTTTAGACGGGGGTTTGATAAACGTAATCATCCCCCATTTTTCTGAGAGTGAGAATTATATACTGGAAATAAAACATTTAACAGTAAAAGTTAGGATTAGAGACTTTTGTAACATTTCTATACTTTACTGCTTCACTAAATATTTAAATATTATACAGGGTTGTAATATCTCAAATATTTTAAGGTTCACATGCATTATATATATAATTTTTATTGTCGCTGTTTTGATTATACTGGGACACAAGCTCTCATTGGTCTGATTCTTGGTCCTTATTGTCATCCGACCAATGAGAGCAGGTGTTTCATGTTTAAAATATGGAGCTGGATGCACAATGCAATGCTATGCTCTCATTGGTCTGATTATAATTATTTGCTCTGTGCCCACCCTGGTCTTCGGATCCCGAGTAGCTTGCTTTACAAAGCAGCGGTTACACAAAAGGATGTCTGAGATGACTGCAGTGTGTACCCACTACATGAGGGGCGTTTTTAATATGTGAGGCTACCTAATTTAGTCAGTTGTCATAATGAACAATCATGCTTTTTGCCATACAATCTATGATGATCTTTGCAGTTTGTTTAACATTTCAAGCATAAGAGTCACTCCTTTTATTTGATCTGCCATATCAACAGATTGAATACATGAGCCGCAGTTCCTGACGACTCCTAGAGACACGCAAGTTGATGTTTACATAGGTAATTGCCTTCCTGTGAAATACTGAAGGATGGTTCAACACTCAATCATGCAATGTGCCATGTATTTTACTGTATTTTATATTTCAAATAAGCTGTATGAATGATTAACATATCCTACTTTATTTGATTAAGAATTATTTTACCATACAGGTGATTTTATGATGTCAATAAATGAATGATAAGTATATATCATTACAATCATATTAATTATAACTTATACACTGAAACTTGTTTATATTTAGAAGTGACTTTCAGTGATCCCCATTAATGTTTGGAGTAAAAATCATAATTATATTTACACAATCATCTTACAGATAAAATTAACTAACTCAACATAGTACATATTTTACATATCAATCCATGTATCTTAAACATATTTATTCAAAATAAATATACAATTGAGAAAAAAATATTTTTTTCTTACATCAAATCATTTTTAATACGTATTTAATATGTATATATATTTCTCAATTATCATACATAAGCTACTGTATATTATTTTAAGAGTTTCACAAATCTATGTATCATAAATATTTTCATTCAAAAATATAAAAACATTTTTAAAAAATTTAAACATTTTATCTTACATCAAATTATTTGTAATATTTATATTTCTACATTTTGATACATAAGCTGCTTTATACTTACTAATGTTTTGAATACTAAGTTGAGAGTTTAAGGTCAATGTGTATTTGACATTTGTATATGACACAAATGTTTTGCTGAATAAGGCATGTATAAAATTTACTATAATGATATTTGTCATGTTTTAATAAATATTGACTGAATGAATTAAGAAATTTTAAAATATCAAATTAGAACCTATAGCTAGCTTCTAGCCAAAGTGTTACAAACTCTCCTTACAGCATTTGATGAAGATGCCTAGGCAATCAGATGGAAGAATATTTGATAGACATTTTATGGCTCAGAAGACTTTCAGTTAGCTGAAAAAATCACAATTTTTCTTAACTGATTTAATTAACACTTGGTATCACATACCTTGAACTGAGAGTTTAGCTGTTGTCCTTTTGATCCCTGCAGAATTTTTGGCTTCACAAATAATCTCTCCAGAATCTGATAGTTTTACCCTTGGAAATCTTAACTTTGCAGTTTTTCCATCAAATGTGATAATCCTCTCATCAGTCAACAAAATTTCTTCATTCCCATGGTACCAACACAAAGTAAAATCACTGGTCCCTCTGACTGAACATTCAAATACTGCCTGGTCCCCAACTTGGACTGCCAGGTCATTCAGTGGAGTGATGAACTCTGGTGCACATACAATTTCAGAATCTAAAATACAACAAAAAGCTGTGGTAAGGACCATTCTAAAAAAATCCTCAAATCATAACTTTTTTAAGGAACTTATATTTAAATATATTTATTTAATATTATATTTAAATAAAAAATTTGATCTTTTTATCCTTGAAAAGCCCCCCCCCCTTTTGATAAAGGTGAAATCAAGGAAATAATTTTTTTCTTCTGTATTACACATACTATTGAGCACTTAATTTCTCATGTCCTTATAAGTATTATTATTTGTTTATATTTATATAATATATTCAACTGAATAAGCATATATGATTATTAGTAGATTTTCTGATTTTCTGAAATATTATCAATAATTCACAAAATTTTCTAGAATTTTATGGGGTACACATACAGTTGTACATCACATAAATCACATGACTGGAGGCAACTTGTATTCAAACATTAAACAATATAAACAGATGCAGATCCAGAGTGGGGCTCTAGGGGCCGGGTCCAGACCCTCCCTAAGTTTTCAGCATCCGCAACCTATATTTTAGGGTTTCAGACCAAATTTTGCACCCTGACCCCCCCCACCTTTTCTAGGCCAGGGACCATTTTCAGGTTTTATTATTATACAGTCCTCCATGATTGAACTGTGGTTAAAAAATTAAAAAACATTATAGTTTTCATGTCAAATGTCTATTAGTATTTATCAGTATTTACAATAAATATAGTTACCATTTTCTTTCATTGAAGATCCTTACCTGATGTATCCTTATTGGATTCTTTGTCTTCACCCTTGTCCCTGACCTTTTCTTTGACCTTGACCTCATTTACATTTATTTCTGAGTTGAACGTGGGATATTTTCTCCTGCTTCTTTTGGGTTTTTCTATGATAAATATGGCAAATATACTTCAAATTCTCAAAAATTATATCAACTGTATTCACTCTTATTATATGAACTATCCGATGGGTTGAACATAACAATTATCACTGATAAGAATATAATCATCAAATTAGAATGAAATGTAGTGATCTAAATTATCACATGTACACAAGACATATTAGCGACACCAAAAAATGTCAATGTGGCCACCCATCAGAAGATCCCAACCACTACCTACTGCAAATTGCCACCTCTATAACTCCACTAGGAAAACATACTTACCTAGTGATACCCCACTTAAAGTTCTACTTTTTGGCGACCCAAACATAGATGACAAATCAAACAAGGAAATATTTGAATCAGTAGCAAACTTTATTGAAAACTCAAACAGATTCTAACATTAAACTAGACATTTCTTGGCACCGCAGGTGCCAGAGTATCCCCAGACATAGTAGCCCCGCCCCCCCCCTTTAAGAATAGGCCCCCGTTTTTAGCAGCATATACTGTGTAACTGACACTTGGCATATTTATTGTTTCTTCCATCTATCAATCCATAATCTTGTTGAAGATGTTGATCCTGTGACCTTGATCTTTTTAAAGATGTGTCCTGTGACCTTGACTTTTGACCTCATGACCCCAAAATCAATTCGGGTCTTGCTTTTCCAATGGGACATATACAAGTCAAGTTTGAAATCTATACATCAATAAAGCAGGAATTATCATCCAGAAACTAATTTTTGGACAGATGGCTCCTGTGACCTTCACCTTTGACCTTGTGACCTCAAAACTGATAGGGTTCTTCCTCTCTTGGCAGGTGAACTATATGTGCAAGATGAAAGACCTGAGATGAAATGTTTGGCTGAAAATGCATCCACATCTTTTTAAAGATGTGACCTTGACCTTTGACCTCATGACCCCAAAATCAATTTGGGTCTTGCTTTTCCAATGGGACATATATAAGTCAAGTTTGAAATCCATACATCAATAAAAGCAGGAATTATCATCCAGAAACTAATTTTTAGACATATGGCTCCTGTGACCTTCACCTTTGACCTTGTGACCTCAAAATTGATAGGGGTCTTCCACTCTTGGCAGGTGAACTATATGTGCAAGATGAAAGATCTGAGATGAATTGTTTGGCTGAAAATGCATCCACAATCTTTTTATAGAGGTTTCCTGTGACCTTGACCTTTGACCTCATGACCCCAAATTCAATTCCGGTCTTGCTTTTCCAATGGGTCAAGTACAAGTCAAGTTTGAAATCCAAACATCAATAAAAGAAGGAATTATCATCCAGAAACTAATTTTTGGACAGATGGCTCCTGTGACCTTCACCTTTGACCTTGTGACCTAAAAACTGATAGGGTTCTTCCTCTCTTGGCAGGTGAACTATATGTGCAAGATGAAAGACCTGAGATGAAATGTTTGGCTGAAAATGCATCCACATCTTTTTAAAGATGTGACCTTGACCTTTGACCTCATGACCCCAAAATCAATTTGGGTCTTGCTTTTCCAATGGGACATATATAAGTCAAGTTTGAAATCCATACATCAATAAAAGCAGGAATTATCATCCAGAAACTAATTTTTGGACATATGGCTCCTGTGACCTTCACCTTTGACCTTGTGACCTCAAAATTGATAGGGGTCTTCCACTCTTGGCAGGTGAACTATATGTGCAAGATGAAAGATCTGAGATGAATTGTTTGGCTGAAAATGCATCCACAATCTTTTTATAGAGGTTTCCTGTGACCTTGACCTTTGACCTTATGACCCCAAATTCAATTCCGGTCTTGCTTTTCCAATGGGACATATATAAGTCAAGTTTGAAATCCATACATCAATAAAAGCAGGAATTATCATCCAGAAACTAATTTTTGGACAGATGGCTCCTGTGACCTTCACCTTTGACCTTGTGACCTCAAAATTGATAGGGTTCTTCCTCTCTTGGCAGGTGAACTATATGTGCAAGATGAAAGATCTGAGATGAAATGTTTGGCTGAAAATGCATCCACATCTTTTTAAAGATGTGTCCTGTGACCTTGACCTTTGACCTCATGACCCCAAAATCAATTTGGGTCTTGCTTTTCCAATGGGACATATATAAGTCAAGTTTGAAATCCATACATCAATAAAAGCAGGAATTATCATCCAGAAACTAATTTTTGGACATATGGCTCCTGTGACCTTCACCTTTGACCTTGTGACCTCAAAATTGATAGGGGTCTTCCACTCTTGGCAGGTGAACTATATGTGCAAGATGAAAGATCTGAGATGAATTGTTTGGCTGAAAATGCATCCACAATCTTTTTATAGAGGTTTCCTGTGACCTTGACCTTTGACCTCATGACCCCAAAATCAATTTGAGTCTTGCTTTTTCAATGGGACATATATAAGTCAATTTTGAAATCATTACATCAATAAAAGCAGGAATTATCATCCAGAAACTAATTTTTGGACAGATAGCTCCTGTGGCCTTGACCTTTGACCTTGTGACCCCAAAATTTATATGGATCATCCATTATTGGCAAGTGAGCTATATATTCAAGATGGAAGACCTGGGATGAAAGTTTGGCTTAAAATGCATCCAAAGTATCTTTTAAAATGCCAGACCAGTGACCTTGACCTTTGACCTCATGACCCTAGAACCTATAGGGTTCTTACTTTAGTGGTGGGCCATACATAAGTCATGTTTGAAATCCATATATGGCTATCAACACTGGAGATATCATAAGAGGTGTGTGATTTTCACCATATATGGCAATATTCAAGGTCAAGGCCACTATCATAGGAAAGGTCATGACCCCAATTTAAATAAGCATCATCCCATAACCCATACCTATGTATATGCATAATATAAAAGAAATCTGTCCATTAGTTTTTGACTTATAATGCTCACAGTGCTGTAAGGTGGCAATTTAGGGGGTATTAAACGGCACGAAAACAAGTAAAGAATAATAGGTGGCGCCACCAGTTTCTGGAACATGACAACCCTATCCATGATCTTCCATCAACTTGGTTTTTGGATAAATCCATGCAAGATTTCTTGAGATATTAAAGAATTTGTGTGATTTTCCCCAAAATTGGACCTATTCAAGGTCAAGGACACTCTCCTAGAAAAGGTCATGACCTCATTTTAAATAGGCGTCGTCCTCTTACCCATATCTATACATATACCAAGTTTGGTAAAGTTCCGTGAAATATTTTTTGGGTTATCGCGCCAACAAGATTCATATGCGGCGGCGGCGGCGGCGGCGGCGGCGGCGGCGGCGGCGGCGGCGGGACCGGTATGAAAACATAGTATCCCCCGACTTTGTCTGGGGATACAATAATTTGATGTTTTTGACAAAATCATCCCACACCCACCAAAACTCTCTCTCTCCTCTCAACTGGCACCTTACACTTTCCAAATCAAAACTAAAAACATACTGCATTATGCTATCCACATCTTCCATGATACTTCAGTCATCCATATGTTAACATCACATCCCTCCTGCCATGCATCAGAAAATTATCACTTTAGAATTCAGGAGCGAGCTTCATAAGCTTTAAGTAGCTTGCGTTCAATCTATTGATACATGTTTATATTTATATATGTGTTAGGCAGAATACCACATGACTGTACTTACTATGTATTGTGTCAATAAATCATTCAAACAAACAATAATTATCAAACATCCTCTCAAATAAGGCATACTGAGACGGAATGTCAGAAAAAAATCCAAATAAGGCCCATCCATAAAAAAGTTATTTAACCCAAATATAAAATACCTGTATATAGAAATAAACTCATCAACCAGTACAAACCTCCCCTTTGTAAGAGAGGCTTGAAAACTGAGTTAATTCAGTCTGAAACAAGTGAATTAATTTACTTTTAAGTATCTTTCATAGAAGTAAATATAGAAAAGTAAGAAAACACATAGGTAGCTAGGATGTGCAAAGATATGTTAACATGCAGTGCAGTACCATAAATTATCAAGTAAATTTTAAATAATATTACCATAAACATCCAGGTCTGCTGTCCAGTCTGTAGATCCAAGTGAATTCTCTATCACACACGTATAAGTTCCCTTATCTTGGATTGTCACATCCACTACTTCCAGATAGTGAGCTCGACTGTCAGAGTATATCTGTAAATAGCATATACATGGTGACCTAAATTCATTCAGAG
The DNA here is from genome assembly GCA_026874595.1 of Sipunculus nudus. NCBI lineage: Eukaryota > Metazoa > Annelida > Sipuncula > Golfingiida > Sipunculidae > Sipunculus > Sipunculus nudus. The sequence goes on from CM049321.1 coordinate 22,165,146, forward strand.
CGCCCATACTGCCAACAACACTTTTTTTTCATTTTCAAGAAGCTAGAGATTCTTTTTTTTTTTCAGAAGACCAAATCCCCCCAAAAGCTGTAAGAAATGTGAAAAAGATGTACTTTGGAAGAATATTGCATCTTAAAACTGACAAAATTACTTAATATAGAATTTAAATAGTCAAGAAATGTAATAAACCAAAAATATGCCTAAACATAATTAGGGTTAGAAAAAATTGCAAAAGAAGATATATATATATATATATTTACCATTATTACTTCTAAGATGTAATGTTTTTTCCCTTTGTATGTTACCCTAACATTCCAACAAATTGAACCAAAATCCATTAATTCCTTTTCAACTTACTGTTGAAATTGCATGCTACATGACAAGCAAACCGAATAACCAACTAATGATAATGAAAGCATAATAAACTCTGGCAGATATATAAACATTAGGTAAATATTTAAGGGGTCTAATCACTTATAAACCACTGATATTTAATTAACACTGAAAATAGTGTCTTTGCCTTGAGATATATATATCAGAGGACATGAAGGTCTATGTATGGACTAATTTGGACTAGTCCTTGTTTGGGATCTGTCACGAATGTGCAAAATATTGGACCTCCAGTGAAAAAAATATTATTAACATTAGTTACTTGAACTAGAAAACTGACAGGTCAGTAAGGGCCCCGCGAAAGATGCAGTCATTATAAATTGAAGTACTGTGAATTTGGTGTACTTTGGTAGCATGGGCTGAAAGTGTGATATTTGAAAATTAAAGAACCTGTAAAGAACAGCTGACATGTATAAACTGGAAGAAAAGATATGGTAAAGTGAAAATGTTCAAAGCTATCAAAATAATGATATAAAAGAACTGCATGCATTTTTAGTTTCTGTATTTCTGTATTACCTGTGCCAATTATCCTTGGTTGAAGTCTTGGCTGGGCTGTGTAAAATATTTTTCCAGTATTTGTATGTTGAATTGGCCTTATTATATGTGAGGCTCGAGTCTTTACATGAACCTTGTAGTATTAATTTAGAGAGAGTCAGCTGTTGGTTAGTAGTGATAAAATGATCATTCTCTTGAACTGACATTCAGCTGTTCTTGGGCTTGGGTCTACAGATGCGCAGTGATGTGTAGAATGGCTACATATGAATATCAATGTAAATTTGTTGATGGTCGCTATAATAGGTCCAAATTCCTTGAGATGTTGGAAGTGGAGATAGATTTGTCCAAACATGGTCTAAATGAGAGCCACTGTGGTGCGTTGGGCCAGTGTATCCTTTTCTGGGGAATCTACAAATTGTCTGTACAAAATATGCTGTGAAAATGTAATGCTGCTGTACACGAGTGACTCGAAAAAGATTCATCCATTTCTGGCCTGCTGAAGGAGACAATAGAAACTGAACACCAAACTGTGTATTACTTTTTTTTTCCTTCTGACCCAAATATCAATAAGCTTCTCCCTTAGGCCATGGGTGATACATCTTATGTTTGAATCCCATCCATCATATGTTAGGGGAGTTATTATGCAGAAACAAATTTGATCGTTCATCAAATTCTTTGCGGGTTATTGCATTAACATCATTTGAGAATTATCGCCTCTGTCAAGGTCATCCATCTTTGAATTTGACCTAGCCCTTCATAACAAACATTACTGGTGCAAGTTCAGTGAGTGTTAGTCAAATTGTTTGCGAGCTATTTGGTTAACATCATTTTAGCATTATCACCTTAGTGACCTTGAAAATCAATCAAGGTCACCCATCTTCAAACATGATGTAGTTCATCAAAAGGTCCATCACTGCCGTGAGTCTGGGGACCTTATATAAAATACTTTTTACGAGTTATTGTGTTAACAATGTGTGTCCTTTTGCATGCATATTTGCTAAGAGAGTGCAACCTTACTAGATGTTCAGTTATGGTTTTTATAGCATAACTTACAGAAAAATGGATGACTATGACCATATATAGCATGCCTCATTGCTGTTGACATGAGGACCTGTCATACTGTTAAGGTGGAATAAACAATTATGGTTACAATTATGATTTCTACCCTGCTGAAAGAGGGACCTAAAATTTAACATCTAACTGAGTATAACTTTTTTTACCTTTCTCCAGACCCCAAAATCGATAGGGATCTTCCATAACTGATGGTTAATACATATTTAAGGTTTGAACTCAATCTGTCCATCCTAACTGGAGTTATCATCTGGAAAAGAATTTGTGGACGGACGAACGGCAAGACGGACAGACGGACAGACAGACGGCACAACAGACAGACAGACGGACAGGTTGATTACTATAGGGCACCCGCTTTTCAAGCGGGGCCCTAATTATGATTTTCAGGGGCCAATAAGCAATACAATAATGATAAATTGATTTATTTGATATATAAAACCTAACAAAAAAGTTGTTGTTATGGACTAGCTTCATTACTTCATGTTTGTCAGTCTATGTTAAACTCCATAGCTCAGCAGCAGGTTGGTGAATCATGGTGAATCTTGAAATTGTTTATCTGAACAACTGTTCATCTGAACAAAAACCCTATCCATCGAGCGTTTTAGATAAACAAAGTTCTACTGAGCCAATAAACCATATGGCCTTCTGTGAGCGATTTCCCTCAATCTGACTGTTATTTCCATGTCAGCAGATATGTGAGTGGTGTGCGTGTCATAAATCGTACTTAAAATTTAAAATTTCAAAAATTAAAGCATGAAAATAAAATTTTACAAAATAAAAATACATCCTGTTGTTGAATCTTAGATGTGTTATTATGCCAAACCTCAACTTACCTCAACCAACATGACCAAAATAGGATGCAAACAGTGCCTGAGAAAGCAAACTCTTTATCATTTTGCCTAATATTAATAATCTCTTGTATCTGTTGGGTTTTTATGCATAAACCACTGTTTCAATATTGATTCATATAACACTCCATGTGATAAATGTCAAATGCTAGTATAGCATTGTCAAATCCCACAAAAACTTCACAACTAGTGAACATTATTTACATTCACACACCTGTTGCTGGCGAGCTGAATTATTCTGCATAAACATGTGCCTCATAATTTTTCCAAAAAATCAGTATCAAAGTCATGGAATTATGTTTCTGTTCACTTTATAAAGTGTGTTTGTTGCCAGCCTTATTTGTTTCAAATTAGAAAATACTAGTTGTTTTTTTATAATTTTTCAATTGGGCACAAAATCATAGCTTTTCCTGATACTTACAAAGAAAAACCCATCTGAAACTTGGTAGAAACAATTTGGGTATCAATTTCAGGGGAAGGTATAAAGTTCTTCAAAGTTATGGGGCTCACCTAATCCAATATTTTTTTACATATCTTTTTTACAAAGTCTGCCAAGAGCATTGTGACAGTGTTAAACCATAGGATATCTTTAAACAAATAACTTCTCAGTTCATAAATACACTCTATAACCATATTTTGTGTCCTGATCCCTATCTGATGGCTAAATCCTAAATCATTAATCCAATTTCAAACCTTCTGACTACACAATGTAAACATTTAAGAAATGTTTACCTGATGAAATATATATTTCTTTATAATATTTCTAATACATGTATCTGTCAATGAATTTATAACATACAATAATTCAGGTTAATGAAGGATTGATACTTTAATGAAGACCTAATCTTTAAACAATATTCATGAGAATTGTGCTACAATGAATGTAACAGTTGCTATGTTTCAAAATTTAATAGAAAAAAAAATTAATTTCAAAACAGTTTTTTTCTCTTATACCTATCAATAGATTTTGAACATAAACACAATTTAGGTTAAGAAGGAAATGATACTTCATGAAACAATTATTCTAAAAACAATATTCTTGAGAGTTGTGCTTAAAAAAATTACTAAAAGGGACAAAATAATTAGCCTTATAAGGCTGTTATATATGTAAAAGGTTTAGTTTATGTACAAATGTATTAACAGACAATTTGATACTATTATTCTTTTCATGTCTCAGTGTATGTATTAAAAAAATATACCTGCTGCTATATTTCAAAATTTATAATAAAGAATTAGAATCTATATTACGTCATGGTACCTAAAATTTCAAAACAATATTCATGCTAAAATGAATAAAACTGCTGCTATACTTAAAAATTTAAAAGAAAGAATTGAAAAAATATATCACTTTCAGTTAAAAATAGGCATAATTAAACATACTTAATTTTACCTTGAAAAGTAAAATGACAGTATGACATCCTCAGTGTCAAATTCAGCAGCTAGATGAGGCAGAGTAGGTTTACCAAAACAACACGCAAGCAGAACCAAATATTGACATGGATGACTCAAGTTTAAAATATTGGTAAAATAGAAAAGTACGTCATCAATAAACATAAAGTATCTATACATGAACATTACAGATAGATATGCCTACCTTACAAGTATATATATCCACTATACTCACAGAGCCCTGTGTTGTACAACTTCCCTTAAATGTACTAGGTTTGGTTACTTTCCTCTATGAATGTTTGCTTGCTGGGCGCACTCACACCTATAACAGCTACTGTGGTTGGGCCTTTGAGAACACAGCATGGCTTTGTTGTGAATATACAATAGCCCTGAGGGAGGTACTTTATTATTGATGCATTCTGTGATGAAACTAGCTCATGAATAAACATTTATGCCCATAGGTAGTGAATCATGGTCCAGGAATGCTATTTTAAGGGTTCTGTGACCCTTGATTGACATTAATTGTGAACAATTATGGCAACTGCACTTTTCTTGTGGTCAGTTGTCATGTGAGTGACTGTCTTATCAAAACTTACTGTGGGCATATTGGGGGGTGGGCAGTCAAGGAGTGGGCAAGTGTCAAACCATCATTTTGACAATTGCATGACTGGTTGGGCACTTATTGTGTTGGCAACTGATCTGTGGGTATTCCCTGTGTTGCAAACTGATTTGTGGGCAACCCCTATTGGCAACTGATTTGTTAGCAAACCATCCTGTGGGCAAATTAATTCTTGTGCATCTGCAATCATCATTTTGGCAATTGTGTCATGGGCAGTTAATATGTGGGAAACTGTCTTAATTGTAGGCAATCATCCTGTGGGAAACTGTCTTATGGGCTATCATCCTATTGGCATTTGTTTTGTGGGCAATCGTCCTCTGGGCAATTGTCTCTTGGGCAAAGATTCTGTGGGCAACTGTCTTGTGAGCAATCATCATTTTGGTGACTGTCGATCCTGTGGGCAGTCAACATGCCGGCAACTGTATTGTGGGCAATCATCCTGTGGGCAACTGTCTTTTTGGACATCATCCTGTGGGTAAATGTCTTGTAAAAAATCATCCTGTGGGCAACTGAGTTGAGGGCTAGATATCAACATTTGGGCAATGGTCTTTGGGGCAATCATCTTGTGGCAGCTGAATTGTTGGTAATTATATAGAGCTCCTATAATCCTCAAACTCTCGCTGGAGTACACACGTTTGACACAGTTCATGCACCAACCACAGACTCTTCTTTCTGGGCGTTGAACCAATGTCCTTAACAGCTTATGTCTTCTGGAATCATCCAGTTCTAGGTAGCAAAATACACCTCCACACAGCAATATTCAGTAGCTCTAGAGTTATGCATATAAATAATGTCCTTGGTCTGTTGATGGAAGCACTCACCACAGGTAATTAATTGCCAGATTTACCAGTCTGTTGGTAAATGCGATATTGCTCTGAAGTCCTTTTCAGAGAAATCACTGTGGCCTACCCAAGACACTGACTATCTACACTTGTAGGCATCATATCTCAGCTGTCTCAACTGATACATGCAGACCTGCCAGTGGACTGCTGCAGATTTCATAAGGCTATACCTATCACTAGTACACTGCTCAGGCACTTCCAGAAAATGTCCTCCTCATGACTCCCGCTCATCTTCTGACCAATCACCACTCCCAATTATGCTGGCCCTCAATTACAGAATGAATTCTATTAAGGATAAGACTCCAGAGACAAAAATCCTGGGAAAACTTAACTTAGCAGGAGGTATTCCTCCTAAAACAAACAAACAACAAACTTCTACAACAAACCCTTGTTACTACCAAGACCACCAAACAGAAACAGCTCTGACAGAATAAAGCTGTACCAAGATTAACATCAATTGACACACTTGTGTTCTCTATATAACCAATAAACTGTTTTGAAGTTAACATCAAATGAGACAAGTGTTATCTTTTTAACTAAAGTCCTCTAAACATGATACTCCACATTAATGAACAAAAAATTATCAAAACAATCATCTGGTTATATTCACTACCAGAACTCGCAATACAACAACTAAGTTCCAGTCCGCTGGTGACACTGATGATTGAAAAATAAAAACGACCGATGATCAATTATTAATCAATAATTTTATGTACTCTTTCTATATTACCTTAAAATCTGTTGTACAGTAGTACCTAAAACATTGACCCCAGTAAATAGTCTGACATGTTAATTGGTATTCATAATGAAAAGATCAGTGCCCCCCGTATCTAAAGTCAACCAGCCTCAGACGGTTGTAATAGCTGCCCAAGGTTCCATTTTGATGTTGTTTGTTACTCAGGTTCTGTAGATTCTTTGGATGTGCACACATAATGGTTTTTAATCAATTGTGCAAAATGCAATCAAATTAATCAATTTAGAAAGAAAATGAACAATCATCAATTTAATCAATTAATTGGCAAACCACTGAGATATATACATATATATATACACACACACATGCATACATGTATATAAGCAGGAACTCTACAGATTACCATATGGCCAAAGACATACCTGACCCTCTGTCTAGGTAAGGTGTTGTATGTAATAATCCAAATAACATTCTATTGATGGTTATGGCAGATAAGATCATTAATCCATGTCTCATATTACAATATCCTGAGTTACTGATGTGACAGATAACGCCCTGAACAACTTCCTGCTCTATAATCAGTACACAACACTCACTACACAGGCATCATGTTGTTTGTTTATAGCTGTGTGGTAAGTGTACCCCCTGGGGATAAAACAAATATCAAATTTACACATAGGTGTTATAGGGGATAGTATAGTATTAATCTACGTAACAGCACAGTGGAACTTTTTTAAATATGCACAATATGGCAGGACTTGTGTTTCTGTAATGATTCCAATAATTCCTCTGATTCTGTGAGGGGTCCAAGAGTTGTCCATAATATGCAGGTTTCCAAGACACATGTATTCATTCAAGTGAGGAATCCTTTTCAGACAGGAGTAATTCATTTATTTATTTTTTTTTCTTTATTTTTATTGGAGGTTACTCCTCATTACCTGTACATCTGCAGAATTCTTTTCTGGTTTCGGATTATATATGACAGACAGAACACAGCACAAGTACCTTCCTCTAATTTTATACCCTGGTTTTTAAGAGGCTATATGACTACTGCTCTCTGTGTGTTATTGTCCCTATTGCTGAATTATACCACCAAGGACCCCCCTAAAGGTGCACTCATTTGTGAGTGAAACACAGCCTTCCAATTTCAGCCTACTGAGCATTCATCCTAGCTGGAGGCAAACATTAAAAATCTCATCACCTCATATTTGCATCCTTAGCTTTAAGCCTTGTGATTTATGCCTAGACCAGATTCCTTGATAGAGTAAGACTTGTATAAGAAAGGTGGTCATATAAGAAAGATGTCCATAACTGAGAAGTTTCTGTATTACAGAGGTGCTCACAGGAGAGGTTTACTGTAAATGAATTATGTACATAATTTTATATATAAAACTTCTTAAAGGGACCTATTCAAATATCTGACATCTGTTAACTAAGGATAATTCCTGGAACCTTTTATAAAAGTAGACTAGAAAATATATCAGTTCCACTACACACAGGCTGTAAGTTCATTTATATCCAGGTGTTTGTAACATGTGGGGGGGCTCATGAAAATAATCCAAATACATGAAACAAGGACATCTGGTGGCAAGTAAGATGAACCAAGGTTTCTTAAAGGATGATTTGCAACTAGGGACCTCTCAGCTTCTGCACTTCTCAAACCAGATACCCAATAGGTCACCTGGTTATTCTGCTTGTCAACATTCACTAATATTTGGGTTCACCAATATATTTGCAGAGGTAGCAAGACAACTGAACATAAATTAAACAGAAAAGATAGTTAAATAGCTGGCTGCAAGTTCCTCTGTATGAAAAAGCATAAGCTGCCTCGATATTTTGTCATTTTTTTCATTTTCTTGAAAGTCTTCTTTTGAAACAGAATGTATCAGAATTGTAATTTGACTTTCCTACCTCATGAAATATCATTTTGAGCAAGAGTTTTATTATATTTCCTCAATGGGAGTTACCTACATCCTCAGACCTTTCTTTCATCTCATTTCCCAGCCTTGACATGCATGTATACTTCTTTCATTTATTTATGTCCATTATGCTGGGTCACACATGTATTGTTAATGTGTGTATATGCCGGAGCTATTGTGCGGGCCAACAATAAATGTATAAAACACAGTCAGAACTATCCTGGTACGTGTACCGATTGCAATGTGTTTGTTATTCTGGTACCAATGTGATGATCTGCCATAACAAGTACACCAGATGGTCTGGCCAAAAAAACTACTTCCAGGGTAGTATCCAAATAAATTTTCAATTTGCATGTCAAAATATCTCTCTCTGTCTGGGTACTGTCTGTCTTTATATATCTCTCTTTGTGTCTTTCTTCCTATCTCTGTCTCTGTGTGTTTGTGTCTCTCTATGTGTCTGTCTCTCCGTCCGTGTCTGTCTGTCTGATTGTCTGTCTTTGTGTGCATGTCTCTGTCTCACTCTCTGTCTCTCAGATATCTGTATGTTTACTTGTACCTGTCACCCTGTCTTTATGTCTGTCTCTCTGTCTGCTTGTTTGTCTGTCTGTCTGCAGTGGCAGATCCAGAGGAGGTACAGGCAGTGTGGGAAAAATAGACACAATAGTGCCTGAGTAATAAACATTTTGTTTAGCCTCAGAACAATTTTGGATAGATAAACTGTTATGACAAAAATTACACTGAGCAGGTCTGTTATTTGATTTCACCTGTACAGATACACATTTATTATAGTAGCAGTGTACCCATGATTTCTCCATGCGACCTGCTACATCCAGGGTTCCATGTGGATGCAAAATGGCAGCTCACATGAATGTTTCAAGAAACTGGGAAAGATAAACCTGTCAGGATTCCATAAAGACATAGGGTGCACTCCAAAATTACTCCAAGGATAGCACCCAGGTGAGAAGTTAAGTGTAGAATAACACTTTTTCAGACCATGCCAAAATCCTCTATATAAAGTGGGTTTATAAAATTTAAGCAAGTAAACAATCTAAAACATAAAATCCTTATAAGCTTACCTTGTAGTGATCTCCATCTTGTAGAACATTCCCATCAAACAACCAGCTCACAACTGGTGTGGGGTAACCATCTAGTGTGACCTTGAATTTTGCACTTTCACCTTCGTCTGCAAATTGTCTTCTTGGCTTGATAATAAATGATGGCTTAGCCTCCCTGTAATGAAACAATCCTGTCAGGGTTCAACAAGGCCACATGGATGTGAAACAAAAGTAACCTTCTGAGTTTGAGTCTTAGTTTGACCGCAAGGGGCGATCGAGACATGTATCAGACAAGTTTAATTTGGAATAACACTTTTTTGGACCACATCTAATCCTCATGTTATAGTAGAATAATCACAAGCAGTCCCCATTTAACCTTTATCCCAAAAGAAACCTCTTTTATTTGGCACTCTCCCCTACTACCAATAATTCATGTGGCCCTAATTTTGGCAAACAAATGAGACTTTACTGTATATAATATAATTATAAGACATAATAATTGTAAATAGAATATTTGCAAACAGCAAAATGTACCCCATGACACACATATGACGACCACGTTTATGAATTATTACAGTACAACCAAACATAATGCCACCTCTGTATAAAAAGGTTGTTTACAGGGAAGTACACGATATAACAATTCATATATTATATAGATCATACTCATAGTTTATACCCATGGTTACAAGGTTATATTTTACATATCATAAATTTATAAACTGCACACATCACAGTGCTGATTGTTTAGTCCATTATCAACCATTTAGTTCAGAAATCACCCACCAGATGGATGCATCTAGCATGAGGCAGTCAGACAATGTCAACAGTGCCACCTGTTGGGGTTTGGCTTAACTAAAACTATTTCATGGTTGATCACATGATCTTGGCATAAACATGTTTCATTCATTATGTTTCTGCTGTAAAGTTAAATATAGTCTGCCTCATTAAGTTACCTGTCACTTGAAACTCTTTTTACATACATGAAAGTAAGAAGTCAGGTTAAGGGATTTCATTTGAGCAGCACTTACTAACAACCAGCAACCAAGTGGAAGTCGGGGCATTCAATGCATTATGGAAAGGGGTACTACCATAACATGAATATTCATTAGAGTTACAAATATCATTTGCAAAATATGGATAATATCTCATGATATTAGTTCATTTTGCCTCTATATAAAATTTTCCAGCAAAACCATCCAGGCACATAAACTTATAAATTAATACAGTATAATCACCAGTTCACCTGTTTTGTATGTTTTTATGGTTCCGTGTGTTAGCAAACACAGACCATGACCCCACATGTGTTGAGATCTGTTTACCATAACAGAACTGAGTGACCATGCTGAAGCATAATCTTGAGCATAAACAATGACTCAAAAAAGGAGAAAGAAATTAAAGAATCAAAACATATAAATTTACCCAGGTTGGAAACTTGAAAAAAGCTTGATTTGTGAAGATGCATGGTAAAGCCACCAGGTGACATGTGGCCTGTGTTTATGTTTTGCTTCACTTATTGTACCTGTGCAAGCTTATAACCATTTGTGTACAGGAGTTGCCAAATGGTTTCTGAACAAACACTGGCATACAACATAGTAACATTATACAGAAAATGCACTATACTTCACTAAATTGTATATATAACAGGTGAAAATGGAAACTGGGCTGAATGTGGATTTGAACCCTATAACCAGTGACACACAAGTGAGACGTTCTACCCGCCTCGCTAATAAACTGTTTGACTGGTTACATATATTTAACCTACATGGCAAATGAATAGCCCCCTTTAATTTAATTTGAAAAATACTAACCTGGGTGTCTTAGTATGCAAAATATCTTCTACTGATCTATCTAAAAATAAAATAGAACATCAACAATGCATGAAGACAGAAGGACAGACAAACATGCACTGGCAGATATGAATATACAGTAAAACCTGTGTTATGAGACCCCGAATGTGACTTTATAAAAGTTGTTTTAAACTAGACATTTCTTGGCACCGAAGGTGCCAAAGTATCCCAAGACATAGTACGGCCCCCCCTTTAAGAATAGGCCCCCATTTTTAGCAGCATATACTGACACTAGGCAAGCAATTATTGTTTCTTCCATCTATCAATCCACAATTTTTTTTTAAGATGTTGGTCCTGTGACCTTGACCTTTTGGCACATAACAAGGCTACATCAATAAAAGCAGGAATTATCATCTAGAAACTAATTTTTGGACAGATGGCTCCTGTGACCTTCCCCTTTGACCTTGTGACCTCACAATTGATAGGGTTCTTCCTCTCTTGGCAGGTGAACTATATGTGCAAGATGAAAGATCTGAGATGAAATGTTTGGCTGAAAATGCATCCACATCTTTTTAAAGATGTGTCCTGTGACCTTGACCTTTGACCTCATGACCCCAAAATCAATTAGGGTCTTGCAATTCCAATGGGACATATACAAGTCAAGTTTTAAATCCATACATCAATAAAAGCAGGAATTATCATCCAGAAACTAATTTTTGGACAGATGGCTCCTGTGACCTTCACCTTTGACCTTTTAACCTAAAAATTTATAGGAGTCTTCCACTCTTGGCAGGTGAACTTTATATGCAAGATGAAAGATCTGAGATGAATTGTTTGGCTGAACATGCATCCACAATCTTTTTAAAAGTGTGTCCTGTGACCTTGACCTTTGACCTCATGACCCCAAAATTAATTGGAGTCTTGCTTTTTTAATGGGACATATATAAGTCAATTTTTGAAATCAATACATCAATAAAAGCAGGAATTATCATCCAGAAACTAATTTTTTGACAGACAGCTCCTGTGGCCTTGACCTTTGACCTTGTGACCCCAAAATTGATATGGATCATCCACTATTGGCAAGTGTGCTATATATTCAAGATGGAAGACCTGGGATGAAAGTTTGGCTTAAAATGCATCCACAGTATCTTTTAAGATGCGATTCCAGTGACCTTGACCTTTGACCTCATGACCCTTACTTTAGTGGTGGGCCATACATAAGTCACGTTTGAAATCCATATGGCTATCAACACTGGAGATATCATAAGAGGTGTGTGATTTTCACCAAATATGGACACATTAAAGGTCAAGGCCACTCTCATGGTAAAGGTCATGACCCAAATGTAAATAGACCTCATCCCATAACCCATCTCTCTACATGTGCATAATATGAGAGAAATCTGTCCATTAGTTTTTTACTTATAATGCTTACAGTACTGTCAAGTGGCAATTATGGGGGTATTAAAAGGCATAAAAACAAGAAAAGGATAATAGGTGGCGCCACCAGTTTCTGGTATATCACAAGGCTATCCGAGATCTTCGGTCACCTTGATTTTTGGACCAGTCCATGCAAGCTTACTTGAGATATTTAAGAATTTGTGTTAATTTCAGCAAAAATGGACCTGTTCAAGGTCAAGGTCACTCTCCTAGCATAGGTCATGACCCATCTAAATAGGCTTCGTCCCCTTACCTATATCTATACAAATGTAAAGTTTGAAAAAGATCATATTAAAGATCAAAATATTTTTTGAGTTATCCCGCGCACAAGGTTTTTCTGCGGCGGGGGCGGTGGCGGGACCGTCGTGAAACCATAGTATCCCTGTCTGTAATTGTCTGGGGATACAATTATTTATAGGTAAGTTACAACTGAGTGAGTGCTTACAGTTAACACAAGGGTGGTCTTATCAGACATGTCGTCTTAACAGGTTAGTGGTCTTAACAGACATGTGGTCTTAACAGGTTGGTGGTCTTAACCAACATGAGATCTTAACAGACATATGCTCTTAACAGGTTGGTGGTCTTAATTAACAGACAGTTGGTCTTAACAGGCATGTGGTCTTAACAGGTTGGTGGTCTTAACTGACAGGAGATCTTAACAGACAGGTGGTCTTAAAAGGTTGGTGGTCTTAACTGACAGGAGATCTTAACAGACAGGTGGTCTTAAAAGGTTGGTGGTCTTAACTGACAGGAGATCTTAACAGACAGGTGGTCTTTACAGGTTGGTGGTCTTAACAGTCAGTTGGTCTTAACAGACAGTTGGTCTTAACAGGTTGGTGGTCTTAACTGACAGGAGATCTTAACAGACAGGTGGTCTTAAAAGGTTGGTGGTCTTAACTGACAGGAGATCTTAACAGACAGGTGGTCTTTACAGGTTGGTGGTCTTAACAGACAGTTGGTCTTAACAGGTTGCTGGTCTTAACAGACAGGAACCTCTTAACAGACAGATGGTCTTAATAGGGTGGTGGACTTAACAGACAGGTGGTCTCAACAGGTTGTTGGTCTTAACAGACAGGAGGTCTTAACAGACAGATGGTCTTAATAGGGTGGTGGTCTTAACAGACAGGTGGTCTCAACAGGTTGGTGGTCTTAACAGACAGGTGGTCTTTCAGGTAGGTCCCACTGTACATACATGAATGCCCAGTTGAACTTGTTAGGGTAGCATCCCTGGCAAAATCCCAATATTTATACTCAATCAAAAACATATTAGTCTCCATAAAGTATCTGAAAAGTATCAGTTACGTAAAGGATTTGTAGTCAAGAAAGTTACCTGACAATATTTTAAACCATTTATTTTTTTTTAATTTGGAAAAAAATTAATTGAATAAAAAAATTTAAAGTTTCAGTTTTAAGGTAGGTAGGAAAATGATAGAGGTAAAATAATTGTGATATTGTGATATTGTCACGTAGTGAATAAATTTTGAAAATCTGTTCACTATTTATGATTTTCAAGAACCATAGTATGAACAAAAGGGTACACCCGAAGTTCACGCAATATGCCTCTTGTGACATATGGATTTTAGTGTGTATGTAAAACGGCTGACCAGAAGAGGAGTTTGAAAAATTGGAAGAAATAAACCTTACAGAGTTTGATAAGAATGCAGGGATGCAACAGATATACTGGAATAAATCATGTTGTCAAATATTTGAAATTCATTTAAATATTTTGAAATCTCAATAAAATCAACCAGTTCAAAAATGCCGAAAATTCTATAAACCACCATGTTAGAACAAATCTCAGATTTTAGCATATGTACATGACAAGTGATCACAGACTAGTAATTTACAAAATGTTAAGGAAAAACTTAAACAACATTTATACATGCTCATGGACAAATTCTTGGACCTTAACAAAGATTTCACAATTTTCACTTTGATGGGTTCAAGCCAGGGACCTCAATCAAGCTGGATGCCCAATTAATTATATTCTTAGCATTAAGAGATGTACTACGTATAATTTTTTAAAGGTCTGTTGCGTTTTGAAATAATAGGCATGATAGTGGACCTAGGGAGGCAATGTTCAAATGTCTGCAGCCAAGAAACACAGCCTACCTTAAAGAGTGCAGATTCCCATCTACATAATGGTACACAACATTCATTTCATAGCAGTACACTGCATCTCGAGCCATAAGAGACAATTAAGAGTATAGCACATATATACTGTGCAAGTATGATAACTGGTCGCCAGGACAACGATGTGATAAATGAGCATCTAACTGTCAAAGAATCTGTCATCTCCTGAACATGAAATGCTGGGTGGAGGCTGCAGTCAAGTGCTGGCCTACAGCAGGCATCTCAAGGTCAAGTGAAGGTTATGTCAATGGCCTACACAATGTATGACCTTGCTGACTGAAGGAGGAATACTGGGCAGAAGGTGTTGATGTTAGGAGAAGCATTTTCCTTGTTCTTACCTCAGCAATGGAGGTTATGTATTTACTTATAGCCAGCTGTGTATGTTTGTTTGTTGCTTCTGCCAAGAGGGTATGCGTTCATTCCTGTTTGTGTGTGTGTGTTTGTTCACAACATAACTCACACAACCTGGAATGGAATCCCATGTCATTTTCAGGGCACCTCATAAATGGACCAATAAAGAATATATTAGATTTTGGTGTGGATCAAGCACATGACTTGGATCCAGGAAGGACTTCCAGGAATATTCACACTGATTGAACATGGGAATATTGGCCAGATAAGTGTATGCAAACACTTTTTCTTGGAAGGGGGCGGGGGGGGGGGGGGGGAACATGCACCAATGAGCCTGGGAATACGTGCTAATGAGTGAATGAAAACACAGGTTGCAGACCTCCTTAATTTACACTTTTAAGGACTATACCCACAATCTGCATTCCTAAGAATGTATTTTTCTAGTTTAAGCATATCATTATTTGCAGGATAACCTAAATTTAACCAAATGAATTTCTGTCAACATTTTTAAGGGTAAAGGGCATGGGAAAATGAATAAAAATTTGGAGCAGATATGCCAGAAAACCTTCATACTAGTATCGATCTAGCCTGTGACAGTTATGCATTCAGAGACCTTGATTCTGTAAGCCACTCATATGTCTATTTCAAATCCAGTAAACAATACACAGTTCAAACACCGTCTGAAAAAGTACACATGCACCAGAAAAGAGAGGTTTGTATGGCTTTATTTGATTGGTCAAACTCTCCAGGTAACCTTTCTGGCAGTGCTGAACATTTGAACCAAATAAAGCAACAGAAATGATTAGGTAGCTGTGTAAAGCAATTGTACGCAAGTCATTTGATTGGTTCAATTGTCTTGTTCATTGTTCATGAAAGAGACACCACAGCATCTCAATGAAGCAAGGTAGGTCTGACAGCACACAGCACCCAGTTCTTTGCTGGTAGAAAGATGATACACACTGACATCTGCTGCCACCTGCCTGCTGCATTTTACATTAAATGATAAGGTCTTCATTCAAGAAACACATTATGCCTCAGTTTTTGGTAAAATAAAATTTTATAAAAAAAAATAATTATGTTACAATTAAACTGTAATCAAAGTATTTCAAGTAGTCCTAATTAACATACCAACAGCAGATCTGGAACCATAGGTTCTCGCCACAGATGTCATTTTTTCTGGCAGCGTGTCACTTTTGTGTGTGCTACTGTAGTTTCCTGAAACAAGAAAACATTTGAACATTAAATATAAGATCTTCAGTGGTAATTGTATCCCTAAAATAGATATTAAGCTACTTAGGTATTTTGAGCTCTCACTCTGCAGAATTTTATTTTTTCAAGAAAATTAAATAATAAAATTTTGATATTTTTCATTTCATTATGATTTGCTTTACCTGTTTAGCAGAAACAATTATGTTATTATCATAATGTCACGTGACTATATGTTTTATTTATAATAGTCTACTAATAAAAGGTAAATAAATTCCCTACCTTACACCAATTTCTGAAAAACAGAGTGCATTCAAACCCATTCCTCTTTCAGCCTATTATTACTATAGACTTCTCTCCCCTGCCTTCCCCCTAACCTAGGTTTCAGTGTGCATGTACACAAAATACCAGCCATCATAAAAGAAAGTTCTATAAGGACAGTCTCCATGCAAGAATCTATCAGCTGGGATCTAGTTTGGTAGCCAGCAGATGAGCATCAATAATGTTTAGGGCAGAATAACATTTTTTTTAACCACATCCAAATCCTCGAACTGTGGTAGAATTTTAGCATTGATAAATGCATAAGTAATTATGTAAATTTAAAGGAACTTCATTTTCTGGAAAGCCTATGTATCCTAGATATTTTTTTTTTTATTTTTGCTTTTCTCAAGCATTTTCTGTACAGTAGGCAAGCCTAGTTAAGAGTTAATGTCCCATCTATTTTTAATTAGATCAAGATATAACCATTCACTGCTACAGTGTCATGTCAACAGGCTGTCAACATGGGGGTAACTATTTATGCTGACTGCCTGTGGTGACTTCTACCACACTTGTGAGAGATTTATGGGTAATGTGTCACTGGTGTTATCAGCAAGGGTGACAATGTGACAAAATCAAGTGGAAAGCACACAAGTACTGAGGCAAAAACAGTCATTTATCTCCCGTCAGCTGGTATGCATACAACACTTGTATACACCTGTACGTGTATGCATGTTTTTCCTATGGCAGGAGGATATATATTTATCCCTGTTCATGTGTGTTTGTATGTTTGTGTGTTTGTTCATGACATAACTCACACAATCATGAACATAATCTCATAAAATGAAAATTAATTAGATTTTGATGTGGTTCCAGCACATGAACCAAATTCAGAACGTCACTGAGGAATATTCACAAATGTACAGTGACTTATGCATGAACGAACCTGAAACATACCAGAAACAGATACAGGGGGGGGGTCCAGGGGGTTAAGACCCCCCCCCCCCCCTGGACCCCCCACCCCTCCCCCCCTTTTTCATCAAAAGCAACCTTTTTTTAAGGGTTTCAGACATTTTTTTGCCTGGTCCCCCCCTTTTCTTGACCTGGGGGTCTTTTTTAAGGTTTTTCATTAGTTCTGGGTTGGACCCCCCCCCCCACCTTCCTAAATCCTGGATCCACCCCTGCATACAACACTTAATTGTTTACACCTGTATGTGCTTCCATGTTTTTCCTTGGCCAGGAGGCAGTGGCAGATCCAGCAATTTCTTTGGGGGGGGGGGGGGGGGAGCTAATATGTCTGATTATTGTCGCAGAGTGTTAATGGCATCTAAATGTGTGCAAACCTGGGAAGGGGGTGGGCATACAAAGTAGGGTTAGTGGGAAGGACTTTGTAGCTTAGAATGAAATCCTTGCGTTGAAGTACAATCTAGCATTTTATTCATGGAATGTACAACTATGTAATATTCATAAACTTTCAACTTTAAGTTTATCTTTACACCATGGACCTACTGCCTAATGATTTTTTCCCAGAGGCAAGAACCTTTGGGGGGAGCTGTAGCTCCCACAGCTACCCCCCTGGATCCGCCACTGCCAGGAGGGTATGTTTTCATCCCTGTTCATGTGTGTGTTTGTGTGTGTTCATGAAATAGCTCGCACAATCATGAACAGAATCTCATGAAATGAAAATTAATAAGATTTTGGTGTGGATCTGGCACAAGAACAGAATTCGGAACATCACTGAGGAATATTCACAAATTATTCAGTAAATTATGCATGAATAAACCTGGGAATTTGGGCCAAGCAAATAAATGTAAACACCAACATGGGAGGATGCCATAATAAGGACCCCTCACCCACATGGCAGAGGCTTGCATTCCTTGGAATGCAGATTTCTAGTTTGTCACTTAATTTGTAACAAATGAAAAATAAATGTAAAACCGTTCATTGATCAGAACACATATTGACTTAATGTGTAAAAAAAAAATCATTTTATTTTGGTATCAGGTCCTGTAAAGTATAAAGCATTAAGTTTTCATTCAAATTTTGCAAGTCACTAATATGCAAGACAATAGGTCTCTGTTTCAATTGAAGTAAGTTTCAAAGTTTCAGACTTTAAACAGCCAGATCAGTTAATTATATGATTTACAGAAACTTAATGGACATACTGTTTACCAAACAAATGCCATTAACTTTTAATATTTTAATATCTGACATTATTTCAAAAGGTTCATTATTCAGGAAAGTGTGACATACTGTGGTTGCCTTTTGTTCGCGAGGGTTTTATTTTCGCGATATTCGCAAATGGAATATAATCGCGAACATGAAACCCTCAGGAATAAGCTGTCCTTTTTATCGAGGTTGCAAAATAGCTAGGGTATGATGCATCTGCACAAATGGATAAATTATCACACCTCCAAAAATATGGTTTATTAATTACCAACAACATAATCTGTGGATGGTATATCAGAACAATCTCATGCAAACACGTAATAATAATTGTCAAAACATCAACAATGATACAGGTCATAATACAATTACTATAACTGTATTGAGTGACGTATTGCAGGATTTATTTTTATATTATAATAAATGTAAATATATTTGTACTTCAACAACAAAGATTCTGGTGCAATCGCGAAAATTATATAAACCCACGCAAAACTTTCAAAATGAAGAATTCGCGAAATTTCAGCCTCGCGAATATGAAGCCAACCACAGTATCTCTGTATTTTAAGTATGTTTACACATGCATGGACATGTCAATTCGCTAGCAGTTCCAAGAGTTTACAATTCCATTTTAGGTACAGTTTACTATACATAGTGGGGGTGGTGGTGTAATGGTTAAGGTGCCGGGCTCATGATCGAGAGGTCGTGAGTTTGAATCCCGATCAGACCCCCACCGTGCCAAGACCCTTAGGCAAGGTCCCAACCGCAAGTCCCAATGACAGGAGGGTGTCCAGGGGTTCTGGATATCCCACTCCTGGACACTCCCTTTTTTGAGCCACAACCTTTTGTTTAGAGTTTGACACCAATTTTCCAGCCAGGACCCCCCTTTTCTGGACCAGAGTCCCTTCATTCTTTCTTCTTAATTATTAGTCATCCTGGAGTGGACACCAACCCTAAGGCCCTTCTAAAATTCTGGATCTGTAATTTAAATCATACCTAACTACAGCATATACATTACACAAAAACCCCAATAGTAGGTTCTAAGTACCCAAAACACTGCAACAAGTACATTTCTTTGAAAAATATATATATCATACCTGCTCTGAGCTATGATAAAACCCTCTATATCCTGAGCATATTACCTGTCTTGTTCATAATGAGGGCACAAGTAAAGTCAAATTTGTGCAAGAGCACACTGATTAAACATTCTGAAGGAATTCTGGTCCATGCATATCACCAAACAAATTCTATATATAAACACTCGAGTTAGACATGAGGGTGTAATAAAACAACTTGAGATCAACATTAAACCCTGCACAAAATGTTATACCAGGCTTTGATAAGGACACATGTTAAGCACTTTGTGAGCATGATGTAAATCTTTCTGGAGACAAGTGTGACCAACAGGTCATGAAGCTCAGCTAGTTTTCTCTGAAAATGGTTGAAATATACTGTTAATTATAGGTTACTAACGGTACTTATCCAGTGAACTAAAGTAGGTAAATTATCTGACAGATGAGTTGAAAAAAATGGACTAATTGATCAATTTTATGCCATATGTGAACATCAAGCCTGTACAAAATCAATTTTAAATTTACAGAAGACCTTATTTATTTTATTGAAGTCTTTTTAAAGGGATGAACACAAAAGATCTACACATCTGTGGTTCAACAAAGGCGTAAAGACCCTTAACTAAAATCACTTTGCAATTAAGTACAGCTACCAAAGATGCATGGACAGACTGAAATTTCAGGCCTATATATCAAACTTCTCTTGAGTTAGGTGCACTGGGCTGACCAGGCTTATATGAGGAAGGCAGTTGCCCCAGTGAACAAGAACGAACTGCTCTCTGCAGCTTCTGCATTAAGTGAACCCTTGACCTGCACCTGGCTGCACAGAATGAACTCCTGACCTGTTGCATAATCTGACACAGTTGGCACTCTACAAAAGCTATAAATAGATCCAGACTGACCATTGGCCTGTTGCCAAATCTGAAACAGTTGGCAGTCTGCCAAGCTATTTATAGATACAGACACAATCTTGGCCTGTTGGTAAATCTTTTAGTAAATCTTTTCTTATACAATTGAAAGAACCCTACCCTAAGATACTTCTTGTGAAAATTTCAATGATTCAGCTTGAAATTTTATTCATACATCATTTTACACTGAAAGAGGCTAAAACTATGAGGTTTTTGTTTGTTAAAAACAGGTTGAATTAATTTTTAGATAGAATTTTTAGAAGACTAAATTTTTGCATAAAACTTGGTAATGACAGCTCCTACCGATTTTGAGATAGTATGGGTTAACATACAGACAATGGCTGATGGATAGTGGCCGTCGGACAATGCCACACCATCTCATGCAGATTCGTTAAAAATGATTTTAAAACTTAATTTATCCTGAATTGCAGAAATTAACCTACATGGGCTCAAATGCTGCTTTTAACAGCCAGAAAAGATTTCATTACCAAAATTATTTGGGGAGTAATTTTACCATAAATTTTAATAAATTGTCATAGATATGACACCTACCCCTTCTCCAGCTCATGATTCACAAAGTTCAGTAGAACTGCTGGTAATAATCCTTAAGTAAACACCATAAAATGGTCCTGAAGTTCTGAGGAGTGAAAGCAGGAAAAGACACCCTCTGAATGAGAGCTCACAAATCTCACTTACTATAACAGTTCTACGTGTGTACTGAGAATATGAGACTATGAATGTAAAAGAACGTGGCTGTTTCTGTAGTACGTGCATGCACTTAATCGATAACCATCACATAACTGATCGTGACCAGGTGAGAAACTCATGCTGTGGGCCAGCATGGCTCCCCGTTCTGTATCTTCTGTGATGCAAATGACCAATGCATGGCTCTGTATGGTTCATTACCTGTTTGATGTCTTAAAAACTAATGTGATGTATAGCAAGTCACACTGGTGGTTAACATTATCAAAGTCTTGCCAAATGTCCATGGTTCATGGGAAACTTATGCAGTGCCAGCTCAGACAGGTTTCTTCCTATTATATCAAAGGCGTTTAGAAATATATATAATATGGATATTATCAGGATTGTTTTTTTTTTTATTTGGCTGAATTTATTCAGGAAAAAGTGTCATCTGTATTCATGACAGCAGTATAAGTAGTAAATAAAGTGGTGCTGTTGTTGCTAATTAGAAAAATAATAATACTGTTTAATATTCACAAATATAAAAGTTTCCCATGTATATACATCTGTGGATTGTTACTTCTGCGATAAGAATAATGATGATAATAATAATAACTAGAAATCTGCATTCTAAGGAATGCATGCCTCTGCCGTGTGCTCGCATTCATTTATTAGGCCCATGTCCCTAGGTTCATTCATGCATAAGTGATTGTAAATTTGTGAAAGTTCCTTGATAAGTGTTTGCATCCTTAATGTGTGCCAGATCCACACCAAAATCTAATTGATTCTTCACTGGCAGATCTCTGAAATGCATTGAAACTTTAGTATGATTCTGTTAGAGATTGCATTAGTTATAATGGGAACAGACACACACACGGATGGGGATGAATTCATACCCTCCTTGTGGAAGCATTAATTATAATTATAATAATTTTCTTATTAATATAATGTTAGTATGATATATTAATAACATATTTTTCTGCAATTTTTAAAAATAAAATATTCTTGTCAGAAACATTATTATATTAAAAATATCAATCCTCATCAGAACTTAATGACTTTATAATTTGTTATACGAGCCATCATTCATTGTATCCGAGTCAATTCTAATCAATGTCATTGATAACTTTATCAATTCTTTAAAGAGCTATGGATTTATAACTGTATCAGCTTATCCTTGCCAGATCCACAAATCATTTTATCAATTCTTATCAGAGTCATCAAAATTATATAACTTAATGCTTGTCAGTGTTGCTGATAATAGTATCAGTACTTGTTGGAGTCATTGACAATGGTATCAATACTTGTCAGACTCTTTGATAATTGCATCATAATTAAAGTGTTGTGCCTATTAATCTATTATATATCAACTAGACATTTCTTGGCACTGCAGGTGCCAGAGTATCCCCAGACATAGGACACGCCCCCCCCCCCCTTTAAGAATAGGTCCCCATTTTTAGCAGCATATACTGACACTTGGCAAGCAATTATTGTTTCTTCCATCTATCAATCCACAATCTTTTTGAAGATGTTGGTCCTGTGACCTTGACCTTTGACCTCATGACCCCAAAATCAATTGGGGATTTGCTTTTTCAATGGGACATATATAAGTCAAGTTTGAAATCTATACATCAATAAAAGCAGGAATTATCATCCAGAAACTAATTTTTTGACAGATGGCTCCTGTGGCCTTGACCTTTGACCTTTTGACCCAAAAATTGATATTGATCATCCACTTTTATATATTAATCAATAGAGGTCTAGATTTATTGATGGGCCATATATAAGTCAGGTCTGAAATCCATATATTAATCCAAGCTTGAATTATCATCTTGGGAACTAATTTTTGGACGGATAGATGGCTCCTGTGACCTTCACCTTTGACCTTGTGACCTCACAATTGACAGGCGTCTTTCTCTATTGGCATGGGAACTGTATGTGCAAGATGAAATATCTGAGATGTAATGTTTGGCTGAAACTGCATCCATCATCTTTTTAAAGATGTGTCCTGTGACCTTGACCTTTGACCTCATGACCCCAAAATCAATTCGGGTCTTGCTTTTCCAATGGGACATATACAAGTCAAGTTTGAAATCCATACATCAATAAAAGCAGGAATTATTATCCAGAAATTAATTTTTGGACAGATGGCTCCTGTGACATTCACCTTTGACCTTGTGACCTCAAAATTGATAGGGGTCTGCCACTCTTGGCAGGTGAACTATATGTGCAAAATGAAAGATCTGAGATGAATTGTTTGGCTGAAAATGCATCCACAATCTTTCAAAGATGTGTCCTGTGACCTTGACCTTTGACCTCATGACCCCAAAATCAATTGGAGGCTTGCTTTTTCAATGGGACATATATAAGTCAAGTTTGAAATCAATAAAAGCATGAATTATCATCCAGAAACTAATTTTTTGACAGATAGCTCCTGTGGCCTTGACCTTTGACCTTGTGACCCCAAATTGATATGGATCATCCACTATTGGCAAGTGAGCTATATATTCAAGATGGAAGACCTGGGATGAAAGTTTGACTTAAAATGCATCCACAGTATCTTTTAAGATGTGAGTCCAGTGGCCTTGACCTTTGACCTAATGACCCTAGAACCTATAAGGTTCTTACTTTAGTGGTGGGCCATACATAAGTCACGTTTGAAATCCATATGGCTATCAACACTGGAGATATCATAAGAGGTGTGTGATTTTCACCAAATATGGACACATTAAAGGTCAAGGCCACTCTCATGGTAAAGGTCATGACCCAAATGTAAATAGACCTCATCCCATAACCCATCTCTCTACATGTGCATAATATGAAAGAAATCTGTCCATTAATTTGACTTATAATGCTTACAGTACTGTCAAGTGGCAATTATGGGGGTATTAAAAGGCATAAAAACAAGAAAAGGATAATAGGTGGTGCCACCAGTTTCCGGTATATCACAAGGCTATCCAAGATCTTCAGTCATCTTGATTTTTGGACCAGTCCATGCAAGCTTACTTGAGATATTTAAGAATTTGTGTTATTTTCAGCAAAAATGGACCTATTCAAGGTCAAGGTCACTCTCCTTGCACAGGTCATGACCCCATTTTAAATAGCTATCCCGTTCACAAGGTTTTTCTGCGGCGGCGGCAGCGGCGGCCGGACCGTCCTGAAACCATAGTATCCTGACTTTGTCTGGGGATACAATGATTGGTCATTTTTCTATATGAATGATCAAAGTGGTCACATTTTCTGTAATAAATCAATTATGCAGAGAAGTATTGCCCAAACAGCAGAAGATCGAGAGAAAACAAGATCACCATATAACTGCATAATACGCCTGTCGTCATTATGGTGACCTCTGACCTCATAAAATATGCTTGGATTTCACTGGAATTCGAAGTTAGATGACATATTTTGTTGATTAAAATTCTGATGAGTTTTAACAAAATCCTCAATATTCTTCATAAGTTATCGCGATGACACCACAAAGTAGCTGAGTGACCCGTGACCTTATTAAATATGCGTGGACGATGCCCATAATCAAACTTGGGCGAGATTCCCGGGTGGCTAGTACATATGGTGAGTTTCGCGAAAAATCCATCAAAGCCTTGGTATGTTATCACAGTGACACTAAAAGTTAATGGACGGTGGGAAAACCACGCATAATACCACCTTCATAAGACCAGCATAAAAAAGGAAAATTTATGAAGGCAATGGTAATGCACTCTGAAGGACCTGAGATAGTCAACTCATGTTTTACCTGAATATATTGACACAGCCACATCCTATAAGCCTAACATCCCCCCCCCCTATCCCTGCATGTTAATTGGATGCTAAAATTATCATTGGAATTAACTTAACCCAGCTCTGGCAGACCTGGTGACCGGAGCTAGTAATGGCTATTAACATATTCCATCAAACACAGAGGAACAAAAATAGAAACAACAACTAAGTGATGTATTTGCCAATTAGATGAAGGAATGCTATATAGCACCAACCATTCACTTATATACAAGATATGTTCCCTGTTCGAGACATTCCAATGCCTCCTAAACACTGGATGTTAAACACACCCAGATAAATGACATCCACACAAACATACCAAGATTCACTTAATTATTTTATAATTTCATATAGTTCCATTGTATAATTAATTTAATTACCTGTATTTCTATCTCTCATTTTTTGTAAAACAATATCCAGGACAGAAGTAACTGTGAATTGCTTGGAATTCATGAGACCAAAATGTGAATGATGTACTTATATGGCTTCATTGGCTTTTTTTTAGATGTTTTATTGTGGTATTAGCCTCCATTTTTATGCTGTCTGATCTAATTCTTAATCTTAGGATGTACGTCTTCAGTTTTCCTTTTCAGTTTAGGACGTACAATATGACAATGCACTTAATTCCTATCATTATATATATATATATATATATTGTATCCTGGTGTCCCCCAGGCCTGGTGTCTACTGCACCTGTGCATGGGTTAAACAAACATTTGACCAAATTTATTGTCTATAACATGCAATAAAACATTCAATTTTGTCATGTGGAATAATTTCTTTTAGTGGATACAATAACTGAATATGTAGGGCAATTGAAAATTCATGTATGGCAAGTAGAACTTCCATGTAACTTGCCTGGCTTGGCAAGAACTTTCAAAGGTTAATTAATGTCAAACCCTAGACAATAAGTATTACATGATAATATGAAGGGAATTAGAAATTATGAATGTTAATTATATCTGTGAAACCAAATTCACTAACAACAGTGGCTTTGCTTGACAACCTCTGCCATCTGGTGACAATCCAATAAACTACTGGGAACAGCTCTTTCAGAAAAACATATTGGTTTCACCTTAGGCCACAACAGAAGAAAATTAGTTGTTCTAATTATTCATCACTCATGCTTTTTGGGGATTAAATTTCTTTTACAAATGAGGACCAGGTCAATCTTTGGGATTTATTACTTATCAAATATCTAGTCTCGATTCCTAAAAAGAATTTTTACAGATATGGAAAATACATTGACTAAGTATTGTGTTGATTTCAAGCATCTATTCAAGAACTGAATTGAACTTTTATGTTCAATAATTTGTTTGGTGTGGCTTTGTGAAAAACAGTAAATATCTCTGCTTCCTTATTAGCAATAAACATGTTTTTACTGCATTATGCAGACTAGATCGTATCAGGAAACATGTTACTTATTATAATACCAATTCATGCTTCACAAGCACATGTGAAGTATGTTCCTTAATTATTATGGGCAATGTTATAGTGTGAATGTTCTACAATAAATGAAACTGTTCCCAGACATATGCACCCAGACACAGTTTTTTGTGCACATATGTTTTCCTGTACTCCGTATTAACCTTGGTTTTCAGGAGGACATTCATCTAACCCTGGTCTTTGGTTGAATTATTTTCCACTTTAAAGCAAGGCCCATGCCAAAAATTAAGCTCCACTGCAAGAGACCTTGCTCTGGCAAGCCGCTGTACCAGCTATTTTATATTTAAATATGTTGAAAACTATGAAACTTATCAAGTGACTAATACATGTTTATACTTACTATGCCCAAAACAGGAATTTTAAGTTTTAATTCAACAATTTATTGAATGAAAATCTTAAATTTCAAATTAAGGGTAGATAGAATCATGATAGAGGAAAAAAATCATTTTTTATATATTGACAGGTAGTTTATTATCAATTCATTAATAAGAGGATTTATGTTACTGGGGGTTTAAAATAGTGTACCTTTTAAAAATTTTAATTTTTTTCAGATGTTACATAATCATGTGAAAATAAATGAAAAGTTAAAAAATAGGTATACTATAAGAAAGATCACAGTAACAGGTTTAAAATAATGTATACTTATTTCGGTCTATTATTAATATAAACCATGCACTTTAGAACTGAATGCAGATATAGGGGTTTCAAACAGTAAAGCAAACTTAATCAGCAAAACAGTTGAGTCCCTTGCTATTTTCAGATAAGCAGTCTAGCCATATTAGAACATTATAAAATTAGAATATCAGCAAAAGCGGACAAAATTAAGCCCTCAGCCAAAAGAACAGTGTATATGGGTGGTAACGGTAACAATTAGTTTAATATCTGTTCTCACATGCATGTATGCATATCTGTACATGTCTCTTGTTCAAGTTGTAAATTTGAACTAGAGATGTGTGTAGTACCTTTGAAAGTCTTGTAAATGAAGTAATATAGAAATAATGACACCATATTTCATTATGATCTGTTTAATGGTTCCTGAGAAATAAGCTCATAGGTTTTTTCTATAAAAATTAAGCTCTATAAATTTAATTCGAGTCACCCATCTTCGAACTTGAATGAGATTTTGTTAATATACATATGCACTGTAGAATGGACATTTCTGTGTTGAATCTTTTTTGAGATATCTCGCTCACAAGGTAAAAATTAACATATGCCGGATGGATGTACGGACAGACGGATGGCTTGGGTGATGACAATAGCCAATCAGCTGATATGGGGTGAGGGCTGAAAAACTGTAGGTGGAGGCACCTCTCTTGTGTATGAAATAAAGGTATCCAAGGTCTATGGACATTAGGCCAAAAAAAAAAATAAAAGGTATGGTTCTCAAGTACCGCCCGTGTCAATTTTAACTCCCCACATCGAAAATTTTTATTTTGATTTTCTTCTCTCAAGAAGATAAAATAATACAATTTTGATAAGATTTCCTATGTTATGTAGTGCTTTTACCTATTTAGCAAAAAATCTGTTATTATCATGCTTTTCCGTGATTATATGACATTTTTATCAAAACATACAAAAAAGGTAAATAAAATAAAATAATTCCTGCTTGCACCGATTTCTGAAAAAAATGCCTGAGAATCAAACCTTTTTTGTGTGAGCAGATTAATCGATTAAATGGATGATTTTCTTTCACAATTGATTGAATTGATTGCATTTTTGCATGATCGATTAAAAATGATTATGTATGCACATGCAAAAAAGCTAATCCTGTCAAAGATATACAAACACAAATTAAAGTAACGAACAGTATCAAAATGAAACCTTGCGCAGTCAACTATTGTCCAACGGTAAGTCAGCCTTGGATGCAGGTGGATTGATGGTCATCATGAATACTGAAGTACATGTCAGGCTATCTACTGGGGTCAATATTTTAGTTACTGGTATTCAGTAGATTTCAAGGTAACATCAAAAGTACATCAAATAATTAATTAATTATCGATCATCAGTCAATTTTATTTTTAAATCATCAATTATGATTTTAAAACCAAAGTCTACCACTAATGGACAAACATGTAATTTCAGACTCATACCTCAAATTGTATACTGATGAGTCAGGCTTTTTTCCCCAAAAACAGATGCACAGATTAACACACCTCATGAAGCAATTGTTTCCCAGTATAGCACCACCATTCTTTTAAGGCACCAGTTCACAGATTTATTTCTCTGCCAGGAGGGCATGCATTCACCCCTGTTTTTGTGTTTTTGTTTTTGTTTGTACATGATTTAACTCATGCAAACATCAACAGAATATCATGAAATTTTCAGGGCATTTTGGGAATGGGTCAATGAAGAATTTATTAGATTTTGGTGTGGATCCAGCAAATAAAAAATTCTGGATTTAGGAACATCGTAAAGGAATGAATATTCATAAAAGTTCAGTCACTTATGCATGAATGAACCAGGGTTGGACCTTAAATAAGAGAATAAAAACAAATCTTTTACAGCATCCCACAATAGAGACTTCCCACATGGTGGAGGTCTGCATTCCTTAGAATGCAGATTCCTATAGTCTTATACTTTTTTTGCATGGGCAAAGCTCATTTTATGACATGAAGTCTGCCAAAACTGGTTCTTTATTTTCTCAGTGGGATAAGTATTACTTGTGATAGTTCACATTTATCTTCAGAGGCAACAAGCCATGTAAGCACTTAATTGTTGAAATGCCTGACTAAACAAGCCATCCTTCATGGGCACATTCTCACAGCTGGGGTTAATAACCCATGTGAACTGTAGTCATGACTTATTTTGGTCTGTGGCCATTGTCATTTACACACTATATGTTATATGTCATTTAGACTGACATCTGTTTTACAAATTTTTATTTACAGGGATGATTTAGGTACTGGTAATATAATTTTTTTAATAATATTATAACAACTTACAGTCTGAGCTCTTGATTTGATAATACATATGGTATATTCTTTAATCTGTATTATTTCACTAAATATATGAAAAAACATGATCATATTGTGACATAAAAGGGATAAAAGTTATATAAAAAGAACTAGAATTAGTAAAAGTATATATCATCATTCTCAATTTGTAACAATTCTGCACCAATTATTTATGCATCACCAAAGCTAGCACTGTGTGATAACAGATACTGACACACACATACACAGGACAGGACAGTCTCTGTGATTATTACAAAGACGGCCAATTTGCCTCAGGTAATGGTAAAAAAGTCCTTTTAGCCGATCTCTACCATATGTCCTAAAATTATGTAACTAATGGTCTTATCCCCTACAGCTTGACCAGTTCTGTAGCTTTTAGCACTGTTTATCATAAAATAAACAAATAATTCATGGTTACAAAAGACCTAATAAATAGGAAAATAATTATTACCCATTACTTTTAAGCACAGGAGGTTATAATTATCAATTATGCCAAAACAGTATGGAAAGGAGGTTATGTATTCATCCATGTCTGCCTGTCCATATGTATGTTTCAATGTCTGCATCATCCCCTTTTGTTCATCTCAATGGATGAGGCATCTTATTCGCAAGGGTTTCAACTTTCATATTCGCGATTATTTCTTATTCGCAACCATCACAAAATTAAAACCCTCCTAAACAAAAAGGCAACCACAGTAAATGAAACCAAACACCTTTTCAAGCTAGGGCATCCCACAATAGAGACTCCCAACATGGTGGTGGCTTGCATTCCTTAGAATGCAGATTCGTAGTCTTATCCTTTTTTTTTTTTTTGCATGAGCAAAGCTCAGTTTATGATGTGAAGTCTTACTCTCCTTTATTTTCTCAGTGGTGTAAATATAAAACCTCCTCCAGCACCACTTAAAACCTAAACAAATATGTAATGGTATATACTTGTGATAAATCAAATTTATCTTCACAGGCAGCTTGGGGGCCATGTAAGCACTTAATTGTTGAAATGCCTGACTAAACAAGCCATCCTTCATGGACACATTCTCACAGCTGGGGCTAACAACCCATATGAATGACAGTCATGATTTCATGGTCTGTGACCATTCTCAATTACACACTACATATATATATTATATGTTATTTTATCTGACATCTGTTTTGAAATATATTATTTCATGGAATGATTTAGATGATAAGATAATTGGTATGGTATATTCTATATATTAAATATAGGTCTGGGAATTGTGAGGGCCCTGAGGATCAATTCTATTATCAATTCTTAACCTTCAATTAAATTCTTGATTCAATTCTAACTTATGTAGTAAATTTAAAACTTTTAAAAAATCAAATCAAATTTACCAAAATGGATGTTAATAAATTTCATCAAATAAAGTACAGTTTTCTCTCTCTCTGTTTGTTGTCCCCATTTATATATCTATGGGAGTCTAGTAGTCAACCAGTGAATGTTTTTAAAGCAGAGTTAGGGCACTTACACTATAAAGAGCTTACACATCGTAAACTGCTGTATCAAATTTGAGATCACACAGAAGACTTCGGGATGGTAAAAACAAAAACTTATAATCAAAATAAATCAATTTAGAAGTTAATAGTTAATCACTATTTAACAAGGGCTTGCAATTCAATGCATTGATTCTTAAATGCACTGTTACACCCCAAGTGTTTATTTACCATATATGAGAAAAAGTATGATCATAATGTGTCAACAAAGGATATGAGTTGTATCAAAAGAACTGAATGAGTACAAGTATATATCATCATTCTCAATTTGTAACAATTCTGCACCAATTATTTATGCATCCCCAAAGCCAACACTGTGTGATGACAGATACTGACACACACATACACAGACAGGACATAAACATTATAGCTGCCAATGTCACAGGGTCAGCCACAAAGAGTCTCTGTGATTATTACAAAGACGGCCAATTTGCCTCATGTAATGGTAAAATGGTCCTTTTAGCTGAACCCTACCATATGTCCTAAAATTACGTAACTAAATGGTCTTAACCCTACAGCTTGACCAATTCTGTAGCTTTTTGAACAGTTTATCATAAAATATACAAAGAATTCATGGTTACAGAAGACCTAATGAATTGGAATGATTATTACCCATTGCTTTAAGCACAGGAGGTTACCTAATAGTCAATTATGCCAAAACAGTATGGATAGGAGGTTATGTATTCATCCATGCCTGCCTGTCCTTCTGTATGTTTCAAAGTCTGCATATCTAGCTGTTTGATGGTTAGGGATTATGAGTTAATTATCTATAAAGATAATAGACTATTTGTAATAGAATTTTTGAGATGCAGACAAGGAGAAAAAAGAGCACCTTAAGAATACATGTGAAATATTCTACTCCTTCCTATTATTATTATTATTACACCACTTTTTCATCCAATTTCATTCATGTTTTAGGATGTACCTTACCATGGTCCAATTAATTTGACCCATTTTCAGTGACCTTGACCTATTTTTCAATGTCACAGAGGTCACAAAGTGCATTTGTTTTTAATTTTCAATGTAGATTTTCTTCTAATCTGTCAGAGATGTGGACAAATGGATAAATATGCCTTTATCAAAGCTGGTTCCCAACATTTCTGGGAGCTAGCTTTGAACTCACTCATGCAGGACTTCCATATGAGATAGGTGAGACAGCAATTTTCAGCTTGTCAATGAAAACTCAAGATGGAATGAGCAAATTTAATTACAGTTTTACAGAATATTAGTTCTTCCAAAACTATTAGAGATGGATAAAAGATCAGTGGGAGAATTTCAGAAGGTGGTGGGTGTCAGAGTGGGGGGGGGGAGAGATAGTTGGAGATATGTGACTGTATAACATGACAGTTACAAGTATAGTTTGGGTAACTTTGTAAGGAGACTATTTAACATGTGCATGGCTTGGTACAGAGCCTAGAGGTGTGCTAGAGCTTTCTCCTATTGTGGTTGAGTTGTCAGTGCAGGAAGATTTATCATGTATATACTGAACTTGTTATCACAGCACCATCAGAGGTACCCGAAATAATTGCATTCATGGTGTAAACATATAATTGAGACCTGAATTGCAGTGGCCTTGCACAGAACAAAGTGTAGATTTGTCATGTTTTTGACAGATAAAATATGTTTCATCTGTGGTTTTATTTGTTATTAGCATGATATAAATGTCTGAGCATGAACTGCAAATATGGTCTGTGACATGCAAGTGTACAATAAAATTATACAAATACAACACACAAACTGTTAAAATATTCTGTTGTAACCATGCAGCACTGTTTTACAGTATGTTTATGTCTATTTGAAGAATTTCATGAACGGCTATTTGAATGGTATTTGCATATTATTTTACTGAGCAGTTTCAACTGACATAAAAAATCTGAAACAATATAGTTACCTTAATTCTCTATGCATATACATTTGCTATGAATTAAGGTTTAACTAGGCCTTTTATTAAGGACAAGCTGTAGTGCAACATACTATTTGTAAAACCTTAAACATAATGCTAAATTTGGTAGCTGGGTTTCTGAAAGTCTACCTTTGATTGTATATCCATTTCTTGATCTCAAGAGAAAGAATTTTTTGAATTTGGAACAATATATTTTACATTGTGGGCAGTGATGTTAAGGACTCGAGTCTTGGACTCAAAGTCCACTTTTTATATACTCGGACTTTGACTCGAGGGTAAGGGCTCCATAAATCAGGCCAAGTTTATCTCAAGTCCAACAGAAATATAAACTCTGTGACATAATATAAAGATTAATGTACATGTGTGAACTACTCACAGAATATATAACAAAATAATAACACTCTATATACGGAGTTTAGCACATCATCTGCATTTATAAATGTAAATGGCCAAATTTGTAAAAGCATGTGTGAACTATAACTTTAAAATGTATATGATAATCAGAAATTTCCATTTAAAATTGCTCTTTGAGGATATTTGTATTGGACTTGGACTAGAGTGGTCTAGACAGGACTCAATATAAACTTTTGAAAGTACTTTCCCAGTCCGGCAAAGTAACATCTAGCTTTTACTTGCCCTTCATGAATTTTTTACTTGCCCTACAAGTATTATTGATTGTATTCAAGAACCTTTTTCAAGCCTTTACTTGGGACTTGCTTGCCCAGTCGGGCAAGTAGGAAGAGACTTCAAGTTGCCCTTCCACTATTTTCTGGAACATTCAGTTGCCTGGGGCAAGTGGTTGACCATTAATGTGGAGCCCTGTCTAGACTCTGACTTGCACTTGGAGTCAGATGGTATGGACTCCACTACATCTTTGATTTTGAGACTGCACAAACACCTTCAAAAATGAAATATTTTTTAGGTCCTGGACATGATTGGTGCCCTTGACCTGAGTTCATCAGGGATCACCATATTGTCAGGATCACCTTATGATGATGCAGATGAAAGCAACAAGGATGCTGTCAAGGATGCTGCCTTGCCATCCTCCCCATCATCTCAAGTATAAGGTCATCCCCTCTACAGGGGAGTCAAGTACAACGAACTATGCCTGACCTCTAAAGCTGAGAATATACAGTCCAGTGGGGACACTATCATCTTTCAGAAAAAATTGCTATGTATGGACCCTATCCTGTAACTTTGTATGAAAGAAAGTAACATAAAACTGAAGAATACTGAAGGTACATTCTATCAAACTGCTTATCTACTGACACTTAAAATGACTCAGTTCAAAGGCTATTTAAATTATTAATGCCACACTTAATAACATGATTAAATTTTAAATTAATTAAATATATATATATAGATATATGTATATATATAGATATATGTATATATATATATATATATATATATATATATATATATACTATGAAGTTGCAAAGAGACTGATGCCACACCGTGGGAATATTTCACAGGTGAACTAAAACTAAGATTAAAATGAAAGATCACAGATATGATCAGAAGAATGAATGAGAGAGAGAGAGAGAGAGACAGAGAGGCAAAGAGAGAGACAGATATACAGCTGGATGGACAGATGGGTAGAGAGCTTGACAGAAAGAGTGACAGTGAGAGAGACAGAAAGAGAGGTGGCCTGAGTGAGAGAGAAAGATAAATGAGAAGCGATAATGTAAATGTAAAGAGAACCTCAGGGAAGAAATAGAAGGGGACAAAAACAGAAAGGGAGATACATGTATATGGATTGGAAGGGTGAAAATTGAAAGAGTGTGATATAATGAATGGCATGGATTGAGCACATAGAGAGAAAGAGAGAAACTCAGAGAAAAGTGAGGGAGAGAGAGAAAGAGAGATACTTAGAAAAGGAAAAGAGGCTTACCCTAAATCAGAATCTAACTATATATACATACAGTAAGTTCAAATTAACATTTAATCATAATGTACTCTTTAATCATAAATTAATGTGCACATCAATCAATCACAACTCACATTAACCTATTATACTCTCTCTCTCTCTCTCTCTCTCTCAAATAAAAAGTCAATATTTTTGGACTTACCTAGTTGTATGTACACCTTTGAAACAAAAGTCTTCTTTGGATCACTGGTACCTTCCATTTTCACACACTTTTAAATATTTATTATAGCAAAATACGTCAACTGGTAGATGTAATCAGAGATGTTCATATATTATTCAGCACCCGTCTTTCTTCTTTCATAAATTAACTACACTCCCCCGGAAAGAGTCAGTTTAAACAGGATTTCGATCAAATAAGTGTAAAACGAAACTTCAGTTTAAAACATCGCACGCTATCGTCGATTGCTGGACTGG
The DNA here is from genome assembly GCA_026874595.1 of Sipunculus nudus. NCBI lineage: Eukaryota > Metazoa > Annelida > Sipuncula > Golfingiida > Sipunculidae > Sipunculus > Sipunculus nudus. Next base: position 22,200,398 of record CM049321.1, read on the forward strand.
GTGACAGCTACGCAGTACTGTAAGTGATTTCTATCTCTCTGGCTGCCAGTATTTGCAGATGACAGCCATGACTCGAGTTCAAATGTCACATAATGTAAACTTGCCTGATCTAAAACGTGATATTTTGTTCCAGATACCACCAGCGCGATTATTTGTATAACATCCCAGTTTCGGAGTTAATTATATCCAAGGGAACACGTGCGATCCCCTGTCAGAGCGCGGCGCAACCGTTTAAATACCGGTAGAATAAGGTCTTTTCACTTGTCGATTTCACATCCCATGTAATGGTGTTGATTAACTACAAAGTTGCGAGATGTCAATTTCAGGAATCCTTGTATATTTCCCATCACGTCTTGGTTACAATTGTAAGCCTTAAAGGAGTGGTTCGTCCGAGCATGGTTGTACATACATATAGATCTACTGACACACGATTCAATGTTCCCCTCCACTAAACTCTGTGTAATACCATTACAAAGGCCCTCTGGTTGTTGTATTGTGTGAACACTGAAGCGTGACTCGCGGAGTCGGGACAGTCCCCTCTTAAGTAAATAAATGACCTGGCGTATTTTTCAGGGACCATATAAATAACTTAACTCTCCAAATAGATACCAACGGCGCTTATATTGCTATTAGTGTACATTTCGGTTAAATTTGTTAAATTTCTGGTTCATTTCCGTATAATTATTACTTATATCTGACATTTTCTTAGTGTTTTTCACATTCTATGGTCAGTCTCTTTATTATTTACTTAATATTTGAGATATTAAGTTAACAATAAAGAGATATATAGTGCGATAAACGCTAGGAAAATGTCAGATAAGTAATATTTATAAGGAAATGACCCAGAAAAGTATCAAATTTAACAGAAATCTATACTAATAGCAATTCAAGCGCCTGTGTCCATACTCATGTTGCAATGCCCAAAAGGGGGCGGGGTCGTATTAAGGAATACCTCTTTATTATTATTATTTATACTGTTCCACAATCATAAAGGCAATTGAATAGTTCACAACTTTACTTTGTAGGCCAAAATAGTTTGTCCTTACTATTGCTGCTTATACATTATTTATTTTCTTTATATTTGGTAGGGTTAATTATTTTGATTTAACGTTTTAATATCGTTTAAAATCATAAAATGTTCATTTTCAAGAAAAATAGTTTAGGCCTACCGCAGAAGCGGATCCGGGGGGGGGGGGGTGCAGGTGGTCCGGACCCCCCCCCCCCTTTTTCACCCGAAGCAACCTTTTTTAAAGGGGTTTAGACGAAATTTTGCAACCTGGACCCCCCCCCCCCTTTTTTTTCGGACCTGATGACCTTTTTTTTTAGGAAATTCATTAGTCCTCCTGGGTTGGACCCCCCCCCCCCTTTCCTAAATCCTGGATCCGCCCCTGTACCGTAGGTCATTTTTATACTCATGCAGCTGGTCACAAAAAATATGTTATTGGCAATCTGGTCCATCAATCAGAGAAAAAAGAATTTTAACCCCACGTCGGGTGTATACTGAATTACATGTAGGGCCTATACCAGGGAGAAACAACACATTCTTCAATAACTTATTGGCTGGTAATATGGAGCTATCTATTTACTGATACCCGTGATTATGGATTGCAACAACAGTCCTACTCCCATGAGTTTTAGCACCCTTTATTTATGCAGGCCTGAGTTCTGGGACCATACGCTCCAACTTCTCCTGAGTTTGACACTCACAGACCTTATACATTTGGCATCAAAATCACTTTTTAACAATGAAAAACAGTTCACAAAATGAGGCCTGCAGGACCAGCTGCATTAAGAAGTTGAATGCCAAGGGACCTCACGGGTGATGATACGGACTGACTGACTGACTGAAGATGTGTTTTCTTTATCGAGCCACTACAGGTTGCTTTAGTCTTGGAATTCAGGCCTGCGCGCTCTTTAAGTGAAATATTGATGGAGCCGATAGACGAGACGATACACAAGTCAAGCAAAAAACCACGAGAGGCCGCCACCGTTTCCCCGTACCGGTGACCAGAGAAAGCTACAGCATTCACGGGACCAAGCCCCAAGGCAGGATACAAAAAGGCACTGACGTTAACGATAGAAACCCACCAATCCAGAGAGCATGCAGAACTCCTGCGAAAGTAAGACTGTGCGATCATTATTTTCATCATCCGCAATGATATGGACAATTGGTGCTCCATTTAATCAATCATATCGATGATTGGTTGTTTTCTTTCATAATCAATGGAATCGATTGCAATTTTGAATAATCGATCACAAACGGTTACTTATGCACATCACGGACAATTTGTTAGAAATATTTTTTCGATCGCAATGATGTTGTCAGGAAAGCTTCTCATGGCCTACATGAGTACGGCAAAAGAGCTCATCTGGGAGAATTCCGATGGTCCCTTAAAGGGAGCGAGCACGGCCTCAAATTGATATACGGTTTCACATACGGATGATGCCGTAAGGGGTACGGAGTTCCACGATTTGGACGGTCTTGGTAGGAATCATTTGAGGAAGTGCTACGGATTCTCACGGATCCTCGCGATCGATCAAGCACGAATGGTTGTATCACGATCTTCCCGCGCATGCGCACCTGTAGTCCGTATTCGGGCTCTGACGATCAACAAGGGAAGAATCTCTGGTACCACTGGTGCGGATCCAGAGGGATCCCCCCGCCCCATTGAGCTATTATATCTCTCATTTTCTCTATTTATTTTCCCTGTTATTCATAATGAATTTACATTTTTCCAGATACCCTTTTTATTCCTTAGCAATTAAATAATTAAGTTACCCACAGTTTATTACTTTCTAATTCATTAGTTGAGGATATAAATGAACAGCTCCTTGATATGTTATTTGGGTCAAAACACCGATCCTCATCCTCCCCCCCCCCCTCCCACCCCCCACCCCCAATAAAAAAAAACACACTCGTCTGTTAGTGAGACAGAACCTTCTCATACACTGCGGAGCGCTCAGTACGGGTTAGGTTCGACCGTCAATATTCTCAACGGCTCCCCTGCTTGTAGTCAAGCTCACGATCTGTGCTCTGTTCAACCCAGTACACTGCATATAGACCACAGAAGCCGACAAAATGCAAAATTAAACATGCGATTTGAATATATCAATTATTTTACCATTTTGAAAATTATAAACGTAGATCGTACACTACACGACAAGCTAGCTAGGCTTCAGACACCACTTGTAGACCGTGAGTGAAGAAAATGTTTACACTCTCGTGATAGCGCTAGTGCGGTCCTCATTGAATGGTGTAAGGCCACCCTACCGCTGACTATACGCTGGCCGATCATAGATGCCCGAATGTTAGAGCGCCGAATTGGGCCGAATAAGCGTCCTTCCTAGAAGGGGGAGGTCACAGGGATTGCAGAGTTTATTTCTATACCAATAGTCAGGTCATTTTTTTTTGCGGGACGAATTTCTACGCCCGACGGGTGCAAAACTATTAATTACAAACTTCTTTTTCTTTTTCTTCTTCCTTTCTTTCTTCTGTTCGTGTTTGCGCAAGATTTCTATTATGGGTTATTTAAAAAAAGCTGACCTTTGGACAGAACTACTATGTTTGTTTGTGAATTTTTCTCTTTGCGGCCACATTATTCACTCCAGTCAAAAAATACTACAAAATGTCCGCCCGCTTCATGAAGCTGGTCAGCTGAAGCATCATTACACACCAGTGTGCATAGGGCCAAGCAGTGCTGGACTGCAGAGGGATGAGCAGATAAGATAATAATGAGGTATTACTAATCACCAAAGCCTCTGGGGACCCATCAATGAATTTTCCTCCTGGAAAATAAGCTGATTTGAGTGCTTGCCCTTTAAAGGCTGCGACTACGAGTCAGCTCGGCATAGCTCGACTTGAACCGGTCTCGGCTGGCAGCGCGGACTGGGCTCTGTAATCTAAGTGACAAGATACTGAATTATCCGAGTCGTTTTTTTTTTCTTTCATCCTTCCAGACCAGATCGTATTACATCTTGCCACCTGAAAACAGACTTGCAAAACCGAATCGACAATGCAGTGAATAAGACGTTATAATTCCTCCCGCTGACAGAGCCATTAAACTTGCCCTTGTTGTGGCGCAACGCATTGAACAGGCACCGCCACCTCGCGGCAAATCATGTAACTAAAGAAAAAAAAAGGGGGGGGGGACCTCCAGGCCTTAAAAAAACTGGCCTGAAACACTTGAAAAAGGTTGCGGCGGCTGTAAAATGGGAGGGGGGGGGGGGGGGGGTGGGGTTGCCAGTGTACCGATTATGTGATTTCCACAAAATGTACATGTGGTGCAACCTGGTTCTTGAACTTCGGAATAGTTCTGAAATTAAACACCAGGTGACAGCAGAGTATCACTCTGGTTTTTATAAACATGTTTTTTTTTTGTGGCAAGGACTTATTCCATGGAATAAGTAATATTCTGTAAGCATGCGCTTGCGGAATGTAAACAGAAGGTGTTTCCTTGAAATATAACAGATTTTAAAAGTTTTACAATTGAGACAAGCAGTCCCACAGTACCCATACAGAAGAGATTCTTTTCGAGTAGAAACGGAAGGGTGTTTCGATGTTATTGTGCCCCCCCCCCCATCGACCCCAACGATTCCATACAATCCAAGTGGATACTTGACATGGTAAAAACAAACCTGCACAGTAAAATGAAAACACATATACTATTCCGTAAAGCATCTATTTTATAGTTATATCTGATCCATAAAAAGTATTAGAATGTTGAACCGAAATTCCTATCGAATCCGCTTTGTATCACTAATATATTTGAGTATATGGCTAAAAATACAGAATTATATGTAGCAGTCAGGAAGCAGCTGTCGTAGAGTAAAATGCTATTGTTTTCCTAGAGTTATTTTCAGTCGAGGTATGTGGAAATACTAAATGGAAAAATTCTTTTGAACTTGCAATAAGTTCAAGTGTGCGTCTTTGCTTGTGGATATAAAGTGGGCAGTCTAAGAAGTAATTTTTTTTCCCGTAAAAAAGCCAGTTGATGTAGGTGGCGCCACAAAAACTAAATTTTTAAATATGAGTCATGTGACCAACATTTGCACAAAACTTGGTAATGCTATAATCCTGTCGTTTCTGAGATTTGTTATGTCAATATGTGTAATTGGCCAATTGACTGAGTTCACATTCCTGTAACTCCATCAAACCCATACCATTTGAACAAACTTGAGAGAGCTTATCTCTGGGATCATTTCTGTGAAATACTTAACCATTTTGCTGAATAATTTAAGAAAAGAAGGTTTTTCAGGATTCTTCCCACCATAAAGTTAAGTTATATTATAATGCAGATTGCGACACAAAAAGCTCAATCGCTAAACATTGATATGTGACAGATTTTTGCATAAATTTTGGGGATGCTATGTCCTGCTATTCCTGAGAAATTATGGGTTAATGACTGATGACCAATGACACTCGTATAGAAAAGATCGATGCAGGTGGCGCCACCAATATCTCAAATTCGTACATGAGTCATGTGACCAACATTCGCATAAAAATTGATGAAGATTGCTCCAGCCGTTTCTGATATTGTCATTTTTAGTATCCCTTTTTTTTGCCAAATGACTAAGTTCAGCTTCCCGTAACTCGGACAAATTCGAACAAACTTGTGAGAGATTGTTTCAGAGATTATTCCTGTGAAATATTGAACAATTTGGCTGGACAGTTTTGGAGAAGAAGAAGTCTTTTTTTTCTCTATAAAATCTAAACAAATGCAGAATCCGATAGAGTTTTTAAATGACTGATTTTTTGCATTAAATTTGTTGATGATAGCTCCAGCCGTTTTTGAAGTAGTATAGGTTAACGTACAGACGACGGACGCCGGACGACGCCACACCATCGCATAAGCTCACAGGCTCGCTAAAACTGAAATATACCCGAGATGAGTGACCATTTATAGACACAGATCATACTTAGCTTAGAATCCCACCCAAGTGCATACATGGGGTGGTGATTAAATTGAACTCTCAGATATATTTAACATTTAATCACTCTTGGTGGCTAGTCGCATGGCACCAGTTGATCACCCTTCATACCACTTTCAAGGTAATGTAAGCTATGCCAGACTGAGATTTTCGGCGTTGGTGTGTTATTTGGTTAGTAATTTCCTGGTTTGTCTCTCAATGCTCGGCTGTAGCAGTGACTTTGGCTTTTACTGGTGTAACTACTGGTAGCCCTGAACTTGCGTACTTCACTACTGCGTTGCCCCACGACAGATCGTGCAGCGTCAGACCTCAGGCGCTTGAATTGCTATTAGTGTAGATTTTGGTTAAACTGGGTACTTTTCTGGGTCATTTCCATATAACTATTACTTATCTGACAGTTTCCTAGCATTTTTCGTACTATATGGTCCATCTCTTTATTATTTACTAAATATCTCAAATATTAAGCCAATAATAAATCAATCAACAACAACAACAAAAAAAAAAAATACCAGTAATTTTTTGTGCTTGGTAGTCAAATGTCATCAGAAGATAATTTTAAAAAAATAATTTAGGAAAGAATACTTAATATTTTATTTGACAATGTATAAGTTTATATAGAATAGGCCTACAAAAGGTCACAATGAAGGGCGGGGTAAAATGCGTAAGGTATATACATGTATATACCAGCCTATACAGAGGGGTTAAATTCGCTAATAAATCAAAAGCTTATAAACACTAAATCATCAGAAACAATTTACATACGGAGACGCCGGGCGTCCTCCATCTTCGACATACGCAAACTTGCGAACCTGAAACCGTCATGGATCATAGAGTCAAAATCTTGAATCTCGAAGCGTGGCTTTTGAGCCGCTATGCGGTTACAGTTATAGACCGGCACCCCGCGCCTAACTAAATAGTCTAGTACCTGCTCATCAAAAAGAATTACAAAAAAAAAGAGATAACATACTTGTGACAACTTGATTTATATTTTCATGTTGCAGAATGTAGGGCCAATTTTAAAGACATTCAATAATTTATTTCTAGATCTCTTGATGATATATTTCAAGATCCTGAGATATTTCGTTTCAAGATCTCAAAATAATACTGACCCCACATACATACTCATTTTACTGTAACAGTCAATCATTTAACTTGTTGCCAGAGACCTTCAAACGCGGGTTAAACAATTTTTAAGGCTCATAATCAGGAGAAATATTATGCCTATACTTTAACACTATGACTCTTGCATTCTACATAATTTTCCCAGCAAAACCCTCTCAGCACACAGTCTAAGTACATTTCATACAGCTGTTTAACACATTGCTATGGTTCTGCCTGTTAGTAAATTCACGTCACATGTATTTGTTTACCATAACAAGGCCGCGTGATAATGCACGGTCTACTTATTTTAAGTTAATCATCGCAGCTGTCAGATATCGTGAAATTCCCAAATATCGATGGTGGTCCCAATCCTAAACATGAACTAATCCTAATCCAACTGAGCCCTAATAACATTTTCCTTTTTTCTCTCTTTCCAGAAAGTGTCATTCAGATGGATACAAGTATGTCCAAACTACTAGACGTGGAGAGATTGAATAAACTAGAAAAAGCTGAGAAGTATATCCAGGGTAATCAACAAAATGAGGGACCTGGCATTGTGATTGGCGGGGAGGATTTCATGAGAGCTGAAGAACATCATAGTATAACCACTCCAGGGGAGGGCACCCCTGCAAATGGTTATGTTCAGCCAGATGAAGAGGAGGCAGATAATATCACAGTTACAGAAGGCCAGGAGTACTTTCACGTTAACCAACAAACACAGGTACCTGGCATTATCGTTGGTGAGGAAGATATCTATGAAAATGAAAAGGAAACTCTTGATACAGCTTCAACTGGAGAACCTCACACATCCAAGGGTATTCTTCTGTCAGGTAAACAGAAGAAAGATGAATTTATAATTAATGTAGAGACTGTGATATCCAGTACATGAGGTGAAGAGTCAACCCTGTGTCCAATTAAGCGCGAAATCAACAGTCCACAACACATGATAGCCACCGATGCAGTCACCCCTTTTAACTGCCAGTATTGTGGTATGTGTTTCTCTGAGGAAACAATATTGAAAATGCATATTGAAACCCATTTAAGGAAAACTGTGGAAGCTCTTGAATGTTACAAAAGTCCTTCAGAATCTAATGACTTCACAAAAGGCAGGAGAGCAGAGTTTCACTGCAAGATTTGTGGCAAAAGTGTCTCCTGTGTATCTGACCTGATTACACACCGTATAATTCACACATGTAGGAGAAAAACGTTTCAAATGTGAACAATGTGGCAAATGTTTCTCCCATTCTTCACAGCTGACCAGACACAACAGAATCATTACTGGGGAGAAACCGTTCAAATGTGAACAATGTGGCAAAACTTTCTCCAAGTCTTCTTATCTAAATGCTCACGTAAGAAATCACACTGATGAGAAACCTTTCGAATGTGAACAATGTGGTAAACGGTTTTACACATCTGCTTATTTGATTCGTCATAAAAAAATCATACCGGAGAAAAACTTTTCAAATATGAACAATGTGGCAAGTTTTTCTCTTCATCTTCACAGCTGTCAAGACACAACCGAATACATACTGGAGAGAAACCATACACATGTGAACAATGTGGCAAAACTTACTCCCAGTCTTCTAATTTATATGCTCACATAAGAATTCATACTGGAGAGAAACCTTTCAGATGTGAAGAATGTGGCAAAAGTTTCTCCCAATCACAAAAGTTGTCTAGACACAAGAAAATACATACTGGAGAGAAACCATACACATGTGTACAATGTGGCAAAAGTTTCTCCTATTCTTTACAACTAACTAGACACAACAGAATCCATACTGGGGTAAAACCTTACAAATGTCTATAATGCGGCAAACGTTTCTCTGAATATTATAATCGGAATAGGCATAAACGAGTACATAAAGGAGAATAAATTTCAAACATTAATGTGAATCATGTTCAGATATGAACAATGTGGCAAGTGTTTCCCCTAAACATTACAGCTGGCCAAACACAATATATAGAGTACTCACTGTAGAGAAGCCTTTCAGGTGTGAACAATGTGACAAAAGTTTCTCCCAGCCTTCTAATTTAATTGTTCACATAAGAGTTCATACTGGAGAAAAATATTTCAAATGGGAACAGTTTGGCAAATGTTTCTCCAATTCTTAACATCTAACTAGACACAACAGAATAGAAACCTTACAAATGTGAACAATGTGGCAAAAGTTTCTATCAGTCATTTAATCTGATTGCTCAAAAAATAGTTGACACTGGAGAGAAACCTTTGAAATGTTAACAGTGTGGCAAACATTTTTTCCTCATCTGCTTATCTGACTGCTCATAAGAGAAAACCTACTGAGGAGAAACCAAACACGTGAATAATGTGGCAAACGTTTCTCCGAATATTATAATCTGAATGAGCACAAATGAATTCATAAAGGAGAATAAATTTCAAATATTAATGTGAATCATGTTGTAAAATATTTCGGAGATTAATTATAAAGAACTCCCCCCCCCCCCCCCCCGGTGAAAAAAACATTCAGGGTCAATAATGTGCCAACTGTTTCTTTAAATTTGTCCAGATCTGGTACATATAAGCTCCAACTGTAGAGTAACCTTTAAAACATGAAGTGTTTCCTTGATCAGCTGAGCTGACTGGATAAATTTTAACGCTGAATAACTTTCCCGATGATTTTAAATATGTCTTATATATCAAATGTCTTTCCACTAATCCTTGTCCAACAAATAGGAATAAATGAAAAAAATGTCTATTTATTTGCTTTTATGAGCTATGGTGATAGCTTTTTCTCTGTCGTGTGTGGGCCCATTAAAAGGGCACAAACCAAAACTGTGTTAGTTAGGGGCAAAAACTATCATACCCCAAATTAGTCAATGTGACCTTATTCGTTTAATATATTATGCAAAAACCTCTTGTTTTCCGTTGACGGAATACTGTTACTCTTCAAGATGGTCTAATGTCAAAACCGCTGGTCTGGATTTGTTCATATCTGGCTTGGTCCAAAGAATATATTTTTCTATGAACATGTAAACAATTCAGTCAGTATTATCACCGGTTGGAATTTTATGCATGTTTGTTGTTCGGGTATATTGTTGTTTGGGAGTTCCAGGAGCAGCAGATTTTTTGTGATGAGGTTACTATGGTTTATTACTTTTTTTATGTACAAAGTTTCTGTTATATTTCTAGCAACTGACTTGATGATAATGACTTTACTTGCTGGCAATGACACTAGCTATGTAAAATCTCTTCCCTATCTAAATGCAGCTAAAGGTAACTTTTACCTCCAAACTGTATCTTGAGCTGCCTGTCTCTGTCCTATGTGACTCATATATATAGAAGGTAAAGACAATACAAATAAAATGAACATTTCTCACTCTCAGGTGAATTATACCCTGATGATTGTTCTTCCTAAGATTTTGCTAATCTCGATGTGTCAAAGACAATTCATTAGTTAATTAACCCTTGAGAGACTACCTTAACACTCTCACTAATTAACCTTTACATGAACAATTGTGTATTCAACCATGAAAAGATTCCAGACACATAATAATACATAATTGCAATAATAAATGTTATGATGGTAAATCTGTGAAATACCTGGTTTGCTATATTATATTGAACTGGCCATTTGAAATGTCTGAATGAAGTAAGAACATATATGAATAATAAGATAAACTAATAACACTAATTTTAGTTACATCAATGAACTAAGTAAGGATTACTGAAGGATTTATCATAAAGTTGATATTTGGATTCCTGTTATCTAAGATCTTATTTTCAGTATTTTATTACTTGGTAATTGTTTAAATGTGGATGTTACAGGCTTGAGCATAATGTACATACTAAAAACAGACTGAACAACAAGCGTACACCATAAATAAGATTAATATTTTAAAAATATTTTCAAAATTATTAGCTACAATGTTTAGCCTCACTTTGACAGTTGTACATTTTCCCCTGTACGCATTGTTGATTTTATTTTCATCCCATGCACACATAAGGATTTCAGCTTTTCTAATCTGAAATTTAAAAGAAGTTGATCAGAAACTGCAGCGTTTCTTTATGTTTTAAGAAGAACATTAAGTCAGACAGTGTAGAGATGCGATGAGAAATAGTATTATGTTAACACTTTAACCGTTAACTTATACAGTTATTTTAGAAGAAATAACTAGTTTTAAGTCGAGATCTAAATAGACATTGGCTATGAGGTAAGAATTATGTGAATTTGTTATTAGCTTAAATGTAAAAGCGAGAATAAAACTAACTTCCGTTTAAAAGTGAACACAGGTCTTTACAATTAGCTCTTTTGATCTATGTCATATACATATATGTGTAAGCTTATATAGATTCTGAATTTCAAAAGCAAAAGCCCATACTTGGACAAGATTTGGTACTTTTAAAGGAGGGCCACAGCTTAATTGAGTGTATTGATGACAACACATTCGTGACGTCAAAAGCAAGTCATATAAGCTAATACTGCTGTTTTCAGCGGCCAGGATAAAGCTGTGAATATACCCAATTCAGTACGGATGCCTATTTGGCACACAAACCTAACTTGAGCCTCGACACAAACCATATAGAGGAATGTACCGCAACGGTCATCCATCCAGTTACATTTGATATCGTGGTAATCAGCCGTTAACCTTAAAATTAGCCTAAGAGCTTCAGAAGGCTGAATTAACATGAAAGAATACATGTGCACTCACAAACCAAACTGAAAATCAATCTCTAATGTAACGACTCATTTCTTATATATTGTGCAATTTGGCTCCTGCCCAGTAACCTGTGCGAGCCATGCTTGTATTCACGCGGTCAGAAAAACAACAAACGCGCAGAGGGATCCCAAGATGCCGAGTTAAAATAGAATATTCCCGCACATGGTCAGTGTTGTCAGAAAGTATACTAAAAAACTATTAAACGATTGGAGCAAAATTTGCCAAGCTTTTTCTATTTGAAGTTTCTTCTCTATAAGCTAGCACTTTCATTCTGGATTGATAAAAACAAAGGACCCGTGGGTCACGGTGCTCAGCTCTCTATAAGGTTACATAATTCTAGCCTATGGGAAAAAAAGAGGTCAGGAGTTTTCTCCTAGTAAATAGTTAAGCAAACAATTTCTCAAACACTGTATATTTGATTTTAAAAGGAGAACCTATTATTGATTGCCTCTATAGGTAGCAACAGGTTCACGGTCCAGGTGAAAATACAATATTTCCTTCAGTTCTTAATGTCACATAAGTAAATAATATTTACATACAGTAAATTTATTGAGAAGTCCTGATGGGTCTATAGTCACACGAGCTGACAAAATACCAAATTTCGATCTTATCATATAACTGTAACAGGTTTGAGAAGAAACATCGTTAACATTATGTATAAATTTTGCAAACGCAGATGGATATCTGACCATGGAAATAGAATTAGGATCCTATGATTGAAACTCCTTGATTAGTCCAATAGTTTTACATCACACAGAATAAAGGTGTGAAAATAAATAAAATCTTTTAATGAATGGGTCTACCTGTATTGCAAAACTAGCGAAATTGGCATTAAAATATTAGTATGTTGTGTATTATATATATATAAATATATATATATATATATATATATATATATATATATACATATTATATATGTATGAAGCGAAAGTTAAGATAAACAGTGACGCCTTTTAGATAGACTAACTAGTTTATTATCACACGAGCTTTCAAAGTACAAAGACTTCTCCGACTAACACGGCTATACCACTAAGTACTATATATATATATATTTATATACACAATATACATGTTGTTACATGTGTCGGTTGGCATTCTGATTCGTGTAGCAGGGGTGTTACATGTGTCTGTTGACATTCTGATTCGTGTAGCGCAGGCATGGTTCGTTGCTGGCATGGTTCGTTGCTATGTGAACATCGCTCGCGTGTGGGGTCTGGAGAGTAGAGACATAGCGTTCTTTGTTCTATAGATGTGTCAGGTCTGTTCATGTGCGTGTGTACACTGTGAAAAATATGCGTTAAAATACGAGACAACGTCGCGTAAATTTAACGTGCCATTTTAACGTATTCACTATTATACAAGAATACGCGACTTAGAGGCGTGACAACACGTGTATGTGTCGAGTTATCATGGTTTAGGCTATACCGTATCACTTTACTCGAGACTGAAGCGGTAATTAACTCCTCCGTGGAGATTGCTAATGACACATACATCCCTTGACCATGAGCCCCCCCCCCCCCCCCCCCCCCCCCCCCGCCCCGGGATACCAGCATGTCCGTGCAGCAGCGCCCGGCAGGAGACCAGAGACAGTGCCCTGGTTGATAAGAGAGCTGACCGCACAGAACTGGACGGGCCACTAGATAGGTTCAAATTCTCCCGCCTGCAACACCAGTTTACACAAAGGACCAAGCTCTTCGTGCATGTGTGCAGTGTTATGATTCGAGATGAGTAAAACAGCTTAAAGATATTTCAATGAAATTCGGTTGTGAAACCAGCGCAATCCAGTTTCTGTAGGATGTTATGAATGGTAAATTCAATATACTATGTAATTTATAGTCATATGAATCAACATAGAACTGCATCGGCAGTATTTGTATATATAATTTTTATGCCTCTTTGGGATTTATTTATTATCAGTGGGGTTATACTGTCAGGCAAGGAATGGCCCAGCCTGCTCATGTTTATTTTACAGCTCTGCGTATTTATATATATATATATATATATATATATATATATATATATATATATACTATTAAGAAATGATTAAGAATATTCGACATTATATTAAAACATATCATGTTCTGTTCTATAGTATATTAACTCAAATTATCATATTCTGTTCTGCAATTTTCATATACAATGAAATGTTATACAGAACATTCTATGTTTTCCTCTCAACAGGAAGCCACTACAGCATATGAAATTGAAGATGAAGAGCACCTGGCCTATGCACCACCCACATGTTATATTCGCAGGTAGGTAAACAAAATCAGGCTTATTTCTTAAGAGACTTCTAAGAATATCTGATGTTGAATTTCATGACTCACTAAAATACATCTAGGCATAAATGAATTACATCAAAGTTTGACAATTATAACATAATATCATATATGGACACGGACCAATGGCCTTGTTTTATACATAAAAAAATCATGATATGCTCTTTCATTGCTTCCAGGATGCAGTTGTGGAAGGATACATCTTAGACCAGAATGACAGCCTTTGAACCTATAAGGAGCTTTCTTAACCTGGTCTTTGAAGCTTAAAATACCTTTAACATTCACTCTCCAAGTTCAGTGGGTCAGACGTTTAAATTCATCCAAAGGTATGTATCACTGAATATATGATGGTATGTGTGTGTATGTGAGAATTTACGCTAGAGATTTCAGTAGGTGTTAAACATGTGATGGGGAAAGGTAATATTAATTAATCTATCACTTTGGATTTTATTATTGTTATTATTATTATTGCAGCAATTATTAATACTGTAAACATACTGTAACCATTACTTTGAAAAGCGGTAATGTTCTATAACTGTGACCTTACATATTACTGTTCCTTCATCCTTGGTTAGAATTGATTTCAAGCTAAATACTAGATTATCATTTCTGTATAAAAAATATATTTCATACACCGTGATAATATATTTCACATCAGTTAATCATAAAGGCCAGCTTCATCTTGGTATTTCAAAATTTGGTATAATGACCTTACAAATGCCATAATAACCTTACAATTACACTAAAAAGTGATTTTCTATGTTACAGGAAATAAAAGAAATATAAGTTAATACAAGCTGTAGAGATAATTTTATATTAATGGAAATATTTTTATCTTTTACAGAGTCTTGGCTGGCATCAACCCGATCAGGGGATCAAAGGTCAAACAGAGAAGAAACAAAAGAGACCAGCTACCAGCAGCGAGGTCCGGAAGTTGTGTTACAGCGTCTGGACTTCGATAATAAATGAACAAATTGAGGAAAAACCAAAAGACTGCGTGTCGGTGAAGCTGACGGGGGCTTCAACTTTTTGGATATATTCATGTACACAAATGTATTAGACACTATCATATTCTATTTATTGCAAAACTTATTTAAAGGATTGAAGGTGATAACTTCTTAATATACCTAGATGCACATGTGGGTGAAATATTCTTACTGAGTTAATTTAAAGTTTTTTTGTGACACTTCCTCTGCCTATGCAGTATCCAGCTACTTTTTGCAATATATCAGAGACCATTTAATGGCTTGCTTTGTAATACCTGGATAAACTCTGAAATCTTGCTGTAATGTTTACAGTGTTATAAAGGATAGGAAACCTTATTTTGTTTGCTGTAGAGGTTTATGAATACTGCATATATGTTTGATATAGATTCTTTTCAGAGCTATTGATCGCCATTTTAATTCTATATATACTTTTCTGATCCATCAATTAATGTTTGTATCGATCTTTTTGCATCTATCGATATATCGTGGCTCCCTCCTTGATGTAATAAAATGTTTGTATACATGAATAAGATTAAGTGTCTTCTTTTCGATCAGTAAGGCCATGATAATGTCAAATGACGTAATAAAAACGTAACATCAAATGTAAAATTACGATCTTAATCACGTAAAATTACGATATATCTTAATGCCAAATAAGCGTAAAATCACGCATTTAGTCGCGTAAAATTACGCGAATAATATGATCAAATGTGCGTAAAATCACGCGACTATGCAGCGTCAGCTTTGCTGCCACGTCATTGTCGCGTAAAATAACGCACAATTTTTCACAGTGTATTGTTCTTTTGATTTCTTTGATTCTAGAATTTTCGGGTGAGAAGCTATAAATTAGGGGCTGTGTTTTGAACCGGCAGAGAGTAAAATACTAGCGAGCACTAAGAGTTACTTTCTCGTCAGGTTTGGGACCTTTTCAGAACTTACAGATCTTAAAAGGATTTTATATACAGATTTAATACGGACTGTCTTCAGTTTGCATTTGGACTATTACTATTTACGAAAAAGGACTCTTGTTGAGCAGTGAAAGTGGTGGTATCCAGAAATCAAAGCCTAGGATCTGGACACGCTTTTACTGTACATTTTATCTGTTATACTGTGTAATTGTATTGATTTAGTGTATTGTAATGTTAGGATTGTTTTAAGAATAAATTATAATTATTTGTTAACAAAAAAACACTGACTTTTTTATTCATTCCCCTAGACATTTCACGCTGCCAAGTGTTACAGAATCTGATTTTTTTAAACAAAATTTGTGCTGATCACGATTACGTGATCTGTTGTTATTAGGTTTCGTTACAAATATATATATATATATATATATATATATATATATATGTATATATATATATGTATATCTTATATTTAAATATGATAGCCATATATGTATAACATAAGTGTATTAACAATTTATGTGTATTGCAACAAGTATTGTCAGAAAACATTAGGCACAAAAAAAGGTTTGGTTTTCAGGCACTTTTTTTTCAGAAATCAATGCGGGCGTTTTTTTTTTTCATTTTTATTTTTGTTTGTTTCGATAAAAATGTCAAATGATAAGCGAAAAGCATGATAATGACAGAGTTATTTTTCTTAACTGGTAAAAGCAAAACACAACAGAGGAAACTTTATCAAAATTTTATGATTTTATCTTATTTAAAGCAGCTGGAGCTCAAAATTGGTAAGTTTCTATTGAAAATAAAAATTAAAATTTTTGATGCAGGGGTTCAAAATTGACGGGGTCGGTGCCTGAGAACCATAAATTTTATTTATTTTTTGCCTAAAGACCAATATCCAAATTATTATCGACGAAATATTTTGGCTTTATAATTTAAATCTATATTCATAACTTAAATATTCAGGCTACGAGCGTGTCGAATACCGTTTACCCATATAGACATCAACATAAGGTATTCGATACTCTCCGTGTTCCTGTTGGACATTCGGTAAGGTATTCGATTCGTCACGTGTATACACACTGAATACGTTTATAAAAGGGGGACAAACTATAACCCGGGACCAAGTTTGGACCAAAGTGTGGTGTCTTTTATACATGATAACGCCTTTATATAAACTAGATATCAATATGAATGAAACGTTTACGTTCTACCGATTACATTAAATTTATAAATTTAAGTGTATTTATAAGCAGTATCCTCCGCCTTATGCTGAACGCATATTTTAAATACATAATATACTTGCAGTGTATACAGAGTATATAATAATAATAATAATAATAATAATAATAATAATAATACTAATAAATGTATAATATAAAATATATTGCCGTTCCACATCATCATAAAACACCCCCTCCTGGATAATATTAAAAAAAGTAATAGACAGGTAACCCATACATATACATGTATGTCTAATGTTTTAGTATCTATACACCATAGATATATAGTATAATATATAATATATATAATATTATATATATATATGTGTATAGAATAATTAAAAAGAAAATATATATATATATTTACA
Organism: Sipunculus nudus; assembly: GCA_026874595.1. Classification (NCBI taxonomy): domain Eukaryota; kingdom Metazoa; phylum Annelida; class Sipuncula; order Golfingiida; family Sipunculidae; genus Sipunculus; species Sipunculus nudus. The sequence goes on from CM049321.1 coordinate 22,217,868, forward strand.
ATGTTGTAATGTTTAATGATATATTAAATTGTAATGTCATATATATATATATAAATATATATATATATATATATATATAGAGAGAGAGAGAGAGAGAGAGAGAGAGAGAGAGAGAGAGAGAGAGAAAAGAGAGAGAGAGAGAGAGAGAGAGAGAGAGAGAGAGAGAGAGATTGCTTGGTCTCATATTACTTTCCACTCTAGAACTGGTTTTCTGTTGTTCCTGCAAAAAGATATACAGTCAATTAAAATATGCTTGTTTAAAAAGATAAGTATTTAAATGTTTCTTAAAAGAGAAAAATGAGAGTTCATCTCTGATGTCACTAGGAAGTCCATTCCGTCATATGGAGCTACACTTCTTAAGGATCTGTTTTCATAAGTAATCGTCCTTGACTTAAGAACTTTTAACTGTATATAAGAGGCTAGCTTTGAGCTTTTGCTATAGTTGGAACCCTATTGAACATTGTTACAGGTGCTCTTTTTATTGTGTGGCACGGGCGTAGCTCCAGTGTCTGGCCGTGTGTTGCATTCTGTGTTTAATCCGTACTGGTTGGACTCTCGTTGTCATGTGAGCCTTGAGCTTTCACGCCTGCTCGCGAGATCACGTTTACAACATGGTGTGTAGAGGCACGGCGATGTCTTTCTGGAGAGTTCCTGAAACGCGTGTTAACTGTTGAGTAGGGTCCTTATAGACTGTTCGAGAAGTGGAAAATTCCTGGCTTGGGTGTGAAGGTATATAAAGGGGCTGTTTTTTAGAACCAGAGGGCATACAGCAGAGCAGATTCCATTGGACGTAGAAGCGTGTGTAAGATTCTAAGACCTTATCCGACGAATGCGGCAATTATACATTTTCAAAGACTTTCTCCTGGATTTTATGCATTTGGACTTCAGTTAACTTTCTGGATTATTACAAGAGCTTTACGCTGGACTGTCATTCTCCGAGAGGATACTTATAAAAAACGTATCGTTGTAATGGTGTTGGTATCCAGTTACTGTACCATTATCTTTCTGTGTGATTGTATTGACTTGTTGCTATACCGCTGTTTAACTGTGTAATTGTATTGATTTAGTGTATTGTATTGTTAGGGTTGTTTTAAGAATAAATTATAGTTATTTTTTAACAAAAACTCACTGACTTTATTCATTCCCCTAGACATTTCCCGCTGATTAGTGTTACAGAATCTGATTTTTTTTTAATCTTCGTTACAGAATTTGTGTTCATCACGCATACGTGATCTTTTTGTATTAGGTTCCGTAACAACATATGCACTGGCAGGTTTATATCTCTCAGTTTCTCGAAACCGCTCACGGGGGCTGACATTATTGCGAAAACGCTAAAAACCCGGTGTCGCCGGTGGCATGTCGACATTTTGGCTATATCGCTAGATTGATTAATCAAGCCTCCCCCATTGAGGAACACCTTTCAATTAAATGACGCTTCCAGTAGTTCACAGTGATTAAAGTTCGGCTTGTTAACCCCTATATATGAAACCAGAAGCAGATTGTGCTCACCCAGTCCGAATAAAGCTGTATAGTTGAAGTAAGTTTGAGGGAAATTCGTTCTTCATATAGTAAGTATATATCGTTGCCTTAGTACTGATATGACCAGGTGAAACCAATTATCACAAAGTGACATTAAGTATAAGTTGTAAATTATACGGGCTCCCTGCATGTTTATCGGCCTTGAGCACTCCCCTAGCGGTCCTGTGGTGGCCTACCCAATGTCGTTTAAATATCCCGAGCATGCTCCTGTTAATTAAATCACCGGGGAGCGTGAAATTGGTTTAATGGATGCCGGGTTCTAAAAGTCTGGTAGGTGCTCCTTATATTTTCCGATCAGGTTCTATAAGGGCCTTACCGTAGGTTACGATTAACATTACAAAACCTTCTACAAGTTTATGCGAAATGGATAATAAAAGTTTCAATTTTCACCCCAAAATAAGTTATTTATTAATATATATTTATGAAAAAATATCTGGATAGACAATGACATAAAATCAGAGTGCCGAAACTGGTAATCGTGCAATACAACGGACCCATCTTACATGGTCTCACAAAAAAGTGTGACCACATTTCAATGAAAAAACTGTTTCATGTAAAAGTTGAAGATCTGGCGCATCTAATGATACAATATTTTTGTATGTTTGATATAAATATATTTTGCTACAAACTGTCGAAAAAGGGTAGTTTGCTGAAAATACCCATAATGACGTCGTGTCAAAGACGTTCTCAGCCGACGTCATGAATCCACAGTACTGTAAGTGCATACCATGTTAAACAAAAGGATGATGTCTAACAAAAATTACAGTCAATATATCTTTTTATGCATAGATAGAGATACAATTTTACCTCTAAATATCCATATTTCCCAAGATTTAATAAAAGTTGACGACGCGTGCCGCCAAAAACATAAACATGCAACTGTCGTCTGTGAATGTATTCGACTGATCACGTTAATTCTTGCTCTATTCAGCTTTGTCTCTATGTACGTTTTATATGTCAAATAAATATAAATTGTGTTATGAACAGTCATTTTTGTGGACAGAGTATAAAGACTACATTTTAGACATGTCATTTATCTTATTTATTTTTTTTGTCCTGTTAGACTACTTTATGTAAGGACAATCAGATGGGAACATCCCCTCCCCATGAGTAACAGACCGGTAGCCCTTAAAATCGAGACGAACGCGGGAGAAACACGGGACCATGTTGGGCATATCATCCATATGTGACCACATTTTATAATATTATATATATAATACAAACTTATATGGCTGGTCAAATAAAATGTGGTCACACCTTATTTTTGTTGATATTTATTGGTAATAAATGTGGTCACGCCATATGTGACCATATTTTATAATATTATATATATAATACAAACATATATGGCTGTTCAAATAAAATGTGGTCACACCTTATTTTTGTCAATATTTATTGTAAAAAATGTGGTCACACCATATGTGACCACATTCTAAAATATTATATATTTATTACAAACTTATATGGCTTGTCAAATAAAATGTGGTCACACCTTATTTTTGTTAATATTTATTGTAAAAAATGTGGTCACACCATGTGACCACATTTTATAATATATTAAATATATATATATATATAATATATATATATATATATATATATATATATATATATAATACAAACTTATATGGCCGGTCAAAATGTGGTCACACCATTTGTGACCACATTTTATAATATTCTATATATATAATACAAACTTATATGGCTGGTCAAGTAAAATGTGGTCACACCTTATTTTTGGCAAAAATTATTTTTAAAAATGTGGTCACACCATATGTGACCACATTTTATAATATTGTATATATAATACAAACTTATATGGCTGGTCAAATAAAATGTGTTCACAACTTATTTTTTTATTGGTAAAAAATGTGGTCTCTTGGTTTGAAAAAAAATCAGGATTTAATTTATAAAAAAATAAGGGATATGATGATGTAAGAATATATTTAAATGTGGTCACAACACCTTTTTTACTATTTCTAACTACTAAATGTGGTCACACAATTTATAAAAAAGAGATCACACCTTAATGTCATTAATTATAACTAATAAATGTTGTCACACTTAAAAATTATTTTATAAAAAATAAGGATATTATAATGTTAGTATAACAAAAAAATGTTGTAACATAATGCGGACGAAGGTGTTTCTCCCGTGTCTCTCTTGCTTTTAAGTGCATGACTTGTCACGTGACACTCGACATTTGTTTACGTTCTGGCGGCAGGGCGTCGTCACCTTGAACGTACATCAAGTGAAATGTGGATAAAAAGAGGTAAAAAAGTATAAACATATATGGGTAATATTATATATTGACTGTAAATTTTATAAGATATCATCTAAATGTTTAACATGGTATATATGTATATTACTGTGGATTCATGACGTCGGCTCAGAACGTCTTTGACACGACGTCATTTTGGGTATTTTCGGCAAACTACCCTTTTTCGACAGTTTGTAGCAAAATAAATATATAAATAACATACAAAAATATGATATCATTAGATGCGCCAGATCGTCAACTTTATCATGCAAAAAAAATTTTAGTGAAATGTGGTCACACTTATTTGTGAGAGAGAGAAATATGGGTCCGTTATTTTGCACGATTACCCCGAAACTTTACGAACCATTATACGAATATTATATTCTGTCAGTTTACAATAAAAATAATAATAATAATTTTATAATCATCATCTTCCATATCATCAAATACATAATTTGTGGTAGTTGTAGTAGAAACATTTTATCATTATCCATTAATATAATTAATACATTGCATTTTGATTATTATTTTATTAACAATTAAAATTAATATACCACAATTAGATCGTTGTTATTTATATTAAATGTTATTATTGATATATTGATACCACCCCATATATATATATATATATATATATATATATATATATATATATATATATATAAAGTACATGTATTATTCATAACAGTCAGCTAAGAAAAGGTGTAACGTAACAGACTGAAACATGTTGAAGAAATGTATCAAGATATCCCCAACGAAAGGACAAAGCGTGAAGGAACAAATAAATGAACAACACGTGCTTCAGCCAGGTGGGAGTTTGTGTATCTCACACATGTTTAGGTATGTAAGAAGTAATCGTTTCTGACATTTGGGTTCTCTGCTCAGAGCTCTGCGCAAAATATACCACACCGTGACCTGGCCCCCCCTTCGGCTCGTAAAATATTTCCAGCGTATGCAGTGATCACGAGCGACCGCAAATGCGAAATGCAGGTTGGTGTCACTTTGTGGAGATAGAAGCAGGGGCCGGGGGTATATATCCCCATTTTTTAGCAACTGTAGGGGGGAGGGGGGGGGGGGAAGGGTCAATGTGATCACTGATATAGCCTTTGGTTCGATTTCTGCCTTTCTCCTTGATGGACCGTTAAGAGGTGGATTATAAATTATTTTGAATGAAGTCAACCACATATCGTACAGATGTTAATAATAAATATATATATATATATATATATATATATATATACACTTTAAAAAGCTAAAGGATATTTCAGTATTAGCAGGTTTATTAAAAAAGGTGATCGGGCCTAATTACCCTATGCCCCTGAATTATCCCGCCCAAACATTGAAGATAAACTGACGTCACAGGGAGAGCAATAGTTCCTGGATTACGGAAAGATAGAAATATTTGCAGCGGACCAAATAGGAATTCAGGTGATCTGGATGCCACTTTTTAAATCTAAGTACCTTTTAAGCCTTATAAGTTGTTCAGGGTTATATGGAATCCACCCCTCTCTGAATTCTGAGTCCGCCCCTCAATATCTTGCCCTTGTGTCATGAATGCTTTGAGATTTAGGTTATGATTATATATAGATTGATGAAATGTTTATATTTATTACACAGTGAGTTCCGTTTTGTTTCATGAAATCCAGCGATGATGTATTTACAATAGGGCGATTTAGGCCTATATATACTTCATGCACTGAAGTCATCCCGAGTACGTTTACACGCACGGATTTATAAAACAACCACCGGCCCGAACAGCAGTGAAGAAAGAGGATTGCCCCTTTTGTTCCCGTGCCTCTGTAGTCTGTATATAATTATTTACATACATGTATACGCGGTCGTGCGTACATTTAGTGATCTATAGCGCGCAAAACACCGCATCAGTAAAGTAGCCTTACTTTCAGGTACAAGTGCTTTGAACTGAACACCGTTTGTGTTTGGGGCCCCTGTACGTGTAGAACCGTGAGTTAATTTTAGCACAGACAGACTTTAGTTACATACATGTGCGCACGATATACTGGTGTCCGTGACCCCGCGCACTGACCGTGGCAACTGTCACATGATCTTGAGCAGACGACTTTTGAGTCCAGCGCAGAGGACAGGTCAGTCACTCAACTTGTGAAGCTCTCTCAAAATTTGAGGTAAGAAATAGTGTCAGCCACGTGTGTTTTTATTGATTGCAACGGTATACACGTGCTTCATAGGTTGCGGATGTGATTAGCTCTAAAGTTAGTCAGTACAATATAAGTGTAATACGTAGAATGTACAGCCATTGTATATTCATAACATCTGCTTACTGTGTACAGTAATTTGTACACATAAGGGCCCGTTGGACCCATGTACTGCAGTGGCTACGCTTTGTCCAGCTGCGTACCATGTGTATGTGTGCTTCATTGGCAAGATTTGTGAGCTAGGGACAGGGCGATATGAAATATTTTCTATCAGGGATGAGGGGTGGAGATTACACTTTAACATATCATATAAGGCCTATACCAAACTCATTTCGGCAATTAAAAGAAAAAAATGTCAATTTGCCATAAAAATACAATATAATCTCAATCCATAAAATCATTTTTTGAGCAAAAATGCACATCTTCTCAAATATCAATAAACTGCAGTCTTTCAGAAATGACTAGAGTGCCAAAAATTGACTTAAAATGTGAAATGGTTCAACCGTTTCCACAACTTTACAGAAAACTCAGCAGTTGATCGCTTGAATGAAATAAATAATTCCGGTTTTAAGGTTTAAATCCTAAGTTAATTCTCATTGAGAAATAAATATAGTGATGGATCCAATGGATGTACCAGGAGCATAGATTTTCATTTGTTGTTGGTTTCTGGGGCGAAAATTCCCCCTGTTATTTTCTACCTAAATCGTTTCTAAATAGCTCACATTTTGACAGAAAATCACTAAAAAGCCCCACACAACAGGAAGGGGACACCCCCTCCCCTCCAAAACACCCAAACCTCACTGGCCGATACGTACCTCTGCCGGAATATTATCCTAGTATATATCCCCCTAAAATTTTTAAAACTTAACATATATATGTGTCAGGTTATTGAATGAAGTCAGATTTGCCTGCGGCTTTAAAATACCGGATCCTTGCATAATCCATGCACCGACGCGAGATTTTATCTTAATGCACATAAATCTAAAAATAGAAGCGTACGATGATATCTGCAACATAAGCAAAACTAAATAAATACCAGTTAGAAACATATGCGGTTCACAAACAGATATATGTATATATATGTGTGTGTGTGTGCACTTAGCTGAGGTGAAGGTCTTTCTTGCGGTATGCTCCCAAACCGAGTTTTCATTCATTTAATTATTCGGCTCATATTCCCAATTTCATTCATGCACAAGTAATTGTATATTTCTGAATATTCCTCGATGACGTCCTGAATCCGAATCTTGTGCCAGGTCCACGCCAAACTCTAATCAAGTCCTTTAATTCCGATCTGCCCTGAAAATTTCTTGAGATTCCGTTCATGATTGCATGAGATATGTTGTGAAAAAACACACAGAGAAACACACAGGCGAGCGGGGATGAACGCATACCTTCCTTGCGGAAGCAAAATAATAATGATATACAAATTAATACAATATCCTTAAAACAATTAGAGTTCCGTTTTCAACATGTGTGACATATGTTAATGAATAAAGATGATTAAAAGGCGAGAGACCTTCACCATAGTTGTTAGAGCTCAACCTGATTCTAAATATTCTTTTCTAATCATAAATAAGACAACTCGAATAGAATAGAATAGAAAAGAATATAACAGAAAAGAGCAGAATAGCATAGCTTAGTATTGCATATAGCATAGTTAAGCATAGAATATTATAGAATAGAATGGAATGGAATAGAATAGCACAGCATAGAATAGCACAGAATAGAATAGAATAGAATAATTAGAATGGAATAGCATAACATAGCATTGTATAGCATAGCATAGAATAGAATAGAATAGAACAGAAAAGAAAAGAATAAAATAGAATAGAATAGAACAGCATAGCATGTAGCATATATATAGCATTAAACAGAATAGAATAGAATAATACTTTATTGTCCAATGCTTAAAATATACATTAGGATAGTTTTTGTGGAGAAAGCTAACAGATATCGTGGTTCACTACATTCACATGCACATCGTCAATCATCATTTTTATGACATGCATTAGCACCTATAGTTACATAAAATGAAAAACACCAATGCAGTTATTAGCACGTATTCAGACCTATGTATAAACAATGCACAAGTGTTGTTGATTATTATACTAAGTTTATTACAAATGGAGTTCCAACTCTGGGAAGGCTGCCAGGTTTGGCGTGTCAGTCGTGCGCTAATTGCAATAAAAACATGATAAGCCCATTAACACTATTGTGTGCCTATTGCACGCGATATCAGGCGCAGCCGCGGCACTGATTTTGATATAGTGAGGTTCTCGGATGTTACCTGCTCAGTCCACTGAAGCTTGTCAGGCCGAGAGCGATATATATATATAAATATATATATATATATATATATATATATATATATATATATATAATAATGTATATAGTAATTGAGCAGTAAATCACTGGAATCAAATTTACCAGAAATATAAATACGCAGATCGTTTGTCTTGTTAAGATTTATGCGCAACAGGTATATTTAGGTCTCGTGTTGAGGAATCACTTGAGCAATTTTGGGATATAGATGCGGTCACTCTGCATCATTATCTGCCGTGATACATGACGGACGACTGGTAAGTGTAAAACCTTATTTTCCTTGAATAATTTCGGAATTCTTTAAGTTCCCTTCAGTCTTAACACTTCTGACAGGTATTAACAGTTAGCTTTGTTATATACTATTCCATGGATAACAAAATGTTATGACGCCCATGTTCGGACGACTTTAAAGTGGCCCAATCACATATAAAACATTCTGAATTTACACGAAAATAGCGTCTTCTCTTTGAAATAAATTGGTACCTGCCAAAAGTTTGCAATGAAACCGTTGGCTTACTCCTGTACACGAGTGTTAAAATCAGTGGACTGGGCGCGATCCCAGGTGTCAACATAATATAAACACAGCGCATGGGAATTCGTGCACAGCCTTGGCCAAATTATATGTCAATCAGGAGATGTTCTGACTGACTTGGCCCAAAAAATGTAATACATGTCCCTCTGGCTGAAACATCGCATTTTATCTGTTGCGCATGCGCAAAATCGGACCTATGTCCACGCGGCCTTGTTATTGTAAACAGACACACATGAACTGTGTTTACAAACAAATACAAGGTGTTTAACAGCTCAATGGGAGGTACTGGAGTGTGCTGAACTGATAGTGTGAAAGAATATATATAAACTTATTTATTTTACATGGATTGTACAAATAGTTATTATAACTAATCGAGGCACTCTCCATGGCTCCGGTGATGGCGTTCGGTAGTCTGCAGAGGTGGAGGAAACCGGAGTACCCGGAGAAAACCACCGGCCTTGGACGGGCAACTACAACCCACTCTCATAGCCACGCCGGGGATCGAACCCGGGTCGCCAGCGGAGATAGCCAAGCGTTTTACCACTCAGCTGTCCAGGCCCCTAAGGTGAAAGAATATGCAAAGTATAGCTCCTGATTATGTCCTTTAAATGTTCATTGATAACTGTAAGCCATTGCACGCTGCCTCATTGATGGCCAATGTTAACTGCTACCCAGCGAGAGCTCAGGCGTCATTAGCAACGACGGCTTAACACGCGTTCTCTTGGCTGCCACACGATGTTTATATGAAAATATATTGTGTAAACTTACGATTGTTCCAATATTTACTTTCAATACTCGAGGAGATAAATTCGCAGAGAAACCAGCTTAATTGATGAGACAGCGTTAGTTCACGTTTGGGGTCTCCGGGAACTAACGAGCCGTTCCGAAGTCACGCCGAAGGGGGATTTTCGCGTTGTATCAATTAGCACCGGGCTTATAAGGGACATCTCTCTGTGCCTTTGAGCAGCGAGTTTTATGACTCCCGTCAGCAACATTCGACACGGCCAGACTCCGAGTTGGAACTCCATCTGTTATTTACTCCTTGATTAAACATATCACATAATTTCCCTGTAACTAACTCCATATCAATATGATACAATTTCATCCAAGAGATAAATAAGATTGTAGAGATTACACATGGTTAAATGATTTGATTGCTTTACATACAAATGCATTTTAAAGCAATTTGCCCTATAATTTATGGCAAGGCTATCCTTTATCCAGACCGCAAGAATTAAAATAATCCATATTACAAGGGATGAAATTCATCTTTCATGATCTTGTTTACCATTTTCTGCATGTAAGTCTCATATCAATCATTTAATAAGGTAGCCTTGCCACCAATCTTCCTATAGATTATTGGACAGGCTCTGTCACCATGGACCCACGTATATACACATAGCAACTCGTTTGAGCTATTTATACGTTTCGACAAAATTGTACTAAGGTTCGAGAAAACTCTGCACGGTTCCGGACACGGTTCCACAGTGACAACAAAAACATAGCCCGCACTCGGTAATGCAGTAGCACTGGGGTCACATGTTCACATTAAAACTGGAAAAAAGGCAAAATGGCATCGATTGTAAGTTTATAATTGAAGCTGCATGGTTGTCGCTTTTTCGCCCGTTCCGGGCCTAAGAATCTAAGCTAGCACAACAGGTGTTTCATCAGCCAATGAAATGCCGCTCAGTGTATACATTCACCATATTAAAAACAATGGCCTTAACGTGTGGTAAAAACTCTATTCCGAACTTCCCGACGAGACGAGAACCCACAAACCCACGGGGTCATATGTCATTTTTGTAACCATTTTAACAAGATCAAGACCTATCTATCTATATCTCCACGAAACATCTTGACGACACAGCACGGGTCAGCTAGCACACGCGTGCCTCGATCAAATTCAATGAAATATATATATATATATATATATATATATATATATATATATATACATGTATATATATTAACATATTGCCCAGGAAGTTTCTCACCATATTACAACTGCATGAATTATATAAATATCTGCTCCGTTTGTTTTTTTTTTTTTTTCATGGACTAAAAATAAACTCAGTATAAGGTCCCCTGTGTATGTAGCTTAATGTGACAAACAGAAAGTAAACAGGAAATAAATATATATAAATATATAACAATACATATATATATATACATATTTATATATATATCACATATTATTTGCATTTATTGTTGGTTCTTCAAGAAACTGCAACAAGAACGCTCTATGCCATGAAATCAGAGTTTTGTATGCCATGAAATCAGAGCTTTGTTCGCCAAGAAATCAGAGCTTTATATGCCATGAATCAGAGCTATATCTGCATGAAATCAGAGCTTTCTAGCTTTATGGCTTACAACCTGCTGTTGAACTCATCAGGTAAAAATGTCTGGTGGTTGTTGCCGTAAAGGTGGCTTTGCATGTTTTTATATACATATATTTGTATAATATGTATTATACCTCTCGAAATCGCTTTGGAACACCTCTTAAAGAAAACGTGTCTCTCTGTTTGTCTATCTGTCTGTCTGTGTATCTGTCTATTTACCTGTCTATCTGTCCATCTATCTGCCTATCTGTCTATATATATGTCTATATATGTCTATATGTGTATATATATGTATTTATATATATGCGTGTATATATATGTATATATATGTATATAAACGTATGTTTTTATATACATATATTTGTAGAATATGTATTATACCTCTCGAAATCGCTTTGGAACACCTCTTAAAGAAAACGTGTCTCTCTGTTTGTCTATCTGTCTGTCTGTGTATCTGTCTATTTACCTGTCTATCTGTCTATCTGTCCATCTATCTGCCTATCTGTCTATATATATGTCTATATATGTCTATATGTGTATATATATGTATTTATATATATGCGTGTATATATATGTATATATATGTATATAAACGTATGTTTTTATATACATATATTTGTAGAATATGTATTATACCTCTCGAAATCGCTTTGGAACACCTCTTAAAGAAAACGTGTCTCTCTGTTTGTCTATCTGTCTGTCTGTGTATCTGTCTATTTACCTGTCTATCTGTCTATCTGTCCATCTATCTGCCTATCTGTCTATATATATGTCTATATATGTCTATATGTGTATATATATGTATTTATATATATGCGCGTATATATATATGTATATATATGTATATAAACGTATGTTTTTATATACATATATTTGTAGAATATGTATTATACCTCTCGAAATCGCTTTGGAACACCTCTTAAAGAAAACGTGTCTCTCTGTTTGTCTATCTGTCTGTCTGTGTATCTGTCTATTTACCTGTCTATAAGTCTATCTGTCCATCTATCTGCCTATCTGTCTATATATATATGTCTATATATATCTATATGTGTATATATATGTATTTATATATATGCGTGTGTATATATATGTATATATGTATATAAACGTATATATACATTCGTATATAAAATGCCTCTTTGTATAGTTTCACTCTCATATGGTATACATGCACTGGTCGCAAATAGTGTTATCACTATGAAAACTCAATATACTTGAAAGTGTGACAAACTTTGTATCGTGCCGTATAATTGGTTTTCAAATTAACTCAGCTCAGTTGACACTGATAGCGAACTTAGCAACGCGTTCTGCGTTCGGTATTCGTTCAGTAACAATAAGGAATGGGACCCAGTCAGTCAGCGTAGGGTAACCTTCGTTGCTGTGTCACCAATTTAAAGGTGTCTCGAATTCTGCTATCTTAACTGTAAATGTAGATATACTTATACCGGTAGGAGAACCGAGATGACAGTATATTTATGTTCACCATACAGCTATACATGATAATTTTTTTTTCATTGCAGTGAACTTTGGAGATATCCACTCTAAATATTATACACATATAAAGCGATCAGGGAGTACCATGGGATCGCAGCACCAAGGGTATATATGTCTAGAGATTACTCTATGTGCAGCACACTGAAGAATTAGGAGGAAATATACTGCTAACGAGTGATCCATATATCTGTATTCTCCATATAACATACAGAGCTATTACAAAAGCATATTCAGGAAGTATCCTCTAATGTATAAACTTGACTTATAATCAGTGCGAAAGGAATACATAAGGGAGCTGATAAGTGCCCATGTGACAGCAAGGATGTATTTGTATCGTCGTTATCTGTAGCTTGTTTACAACAAAAGGAAAGCATTCCTGTATATATTGTTGTCGGACCACAAAGGCATTCAATGAAAGAAAATCCAGGTGATCTCATCAGGCCAACAGGTGAACTATGATTGATCATTTAGTTACCTGTACCGGGATTACCAATGAATGATCTGCTAGTTGAGCACATACCCCTGCACAGACGAATATTTATTGTCATTTGATCACGATTCTCGAGAAAAGACCAACAAGGGATTTCATTTTGCCACGTGTCCAGAACTGACCTATCAGCGGGACGGATACCATTATGCAGGCTAAGGAAATATCAGATGTGGAGGAATCCGTCAAGCAAGTCGCGGGATGGAAGCGGCTGAATTTGGCCAAAGCAAAGTTGAAAGCTTCCAGCAAAACGTCAGCCTTGTTCGCAGGATTTGCAATGGTTTGTATATTCATTCTTTTTTGTATGTAATGCAGAGATTGGGCTCTTTACGATATATAAATAATCTGCCATGAGGCAAATTGTTTAATCATTTTATTACGCTCATATATATCCAATATAAATTATACTGTTGACACGGGGATATGCGTATAAGGAGAGGGTACACGCTTTATATGTTTATATACTGAACAGTCCGGTTTTAAATCAGATGCCGTACGAAATACGATGTACTATGACGAACCGGTATAACGGCCCGGTAATTATGAAATATACCGGCCGGTCCGGGGGGGGGGGGGGGGGGGGGGGCTGGATAGCTGAGCGTTAAAACGCTCGGTCTTCTCCGCTGGCGACCCGGGTTCGATCCCAGGTGCTGCCATGAGAGTGAGTTGTAGTGGCCCGTCCAAGGTTGGTCGTCTCTCCGGCTTCCTCCACCTCTCTCACTACGATCTTCAACGCTATCAGTATCTTCTATTTTCGCCTTAAAATCTAACAGTATACCAACTCAATCTGTCAAATTTTGTCGTTGCTGAGGGAGCCAGTGCAGGCCAGATTTCCCGGAGACTTGTGACTGGCTCGAGCGCCGACTTCACTTTCAGTCAGGTCCGGTCTGAATCAATGGCAGGGTCAACCTCGCCGTGTGCTTTGATGAAATTGATAATGCATCGCCATGCTCTCAGTGGACGTTAATTAATCCTGCTGAATTTTATATTGTCCTCAAAGTGTTTGATTGGAGTACTGTACAACATAAGTCTTTAAAAAAAAAAAGAACAGCTGTTTTCACTTTGATAAAAACAATTTTATTAAAAATTTTTGCGACTCTTTTTATTTAGCCTTTATGTAAATAAAATGCATCTAATGCCAATACAAAAAGCTTAACAAGTGATACATATATATTATTATCAGATAATTTTCTTACTATTCTTACTGGCCATAATCGCATAGTACTGACAATGCAGAGTATAGGGGACACAGCGGGGTTTAAAGATAAGGGCAGCGCACTTTGCTCTTATTTAATTGATACACTTATCAGTGAGGTTGAATGTCTATCACATCACTGCCATGTCTAGCTGATAAGTTGAGGCGATAAGAGTAATACGATCTGATTGATTTGCAGGTATCAATGGTGGAGGTATCATTAGAAGGCGACATCCCGCCATCCATCATGATGACCTTCTCCATCTGTACCACGTTGCTAGTGGTAACGCATCTCCTAGCACTTATGATCAGCACGTGCATTCTCCCGTTCATAGAGGCCGCTAGTGCATGGGAGTCCCCACAGACGCTCAGGGAATCCCCGCATGACGCAATGCATCTATATATAGAAATGTCATGGATTTTCTCCACAGGGATTGGTATTCTCCTCTTCATGGCCGAGATGGGTGTTTTAATATGGGTTCGCTTCCACACGTTCCAGACAACAGGGAATTATAAATACACTATTACGTCAATGGTCATCTTAGGACCGGCCATTTTAGTTTTCATTGGATTCTCACTTATGTTTTACCGTAAGCTCGTTGGATACAGGTACGAACAGACGAACACGGGTTTACTTGAACTTGAGAGAATGGCCAGGGATTTAGATGTCGCTAAAGGGTATAATCCACAATATAAATCGCCTCATGTCGTTTAAATTCTTTTATGTGAATATGTCAGATTGATACAATCAGTTAATGATCCGTCCTCAGTCACATTATATGTAATATTCGGTGATAGACTTCGTTAAAAAGGTAAGAGTATATCTGGAGATGCAACAAATTGAGCTTATATCTATGATCACAAACCAAGGGTAAGATGTCGAGTGTGTATATGTATGTGTGAGTGAAAGGGAGATACGGAGAGAGAGAGAGAGAGAGAGAGAGAGAGAGAGGGGGGGGGGGGGGGGAGGGATGGAGGGAATAATTTGATCAATTTGCCATCTGATCAAATATCACTTTATATGTATATAACAGAAAAGAAAATCGAATAATAATTTAAATTGTGAATGACATACGTGACAAATTAATAAAATATATTATGTAAATAAGGGTCATGTATGTGTTTTCATGTTGTCATGTGTGTGTGCTTAAGATGCATTGTGAGTTGCTACATCACTTGTTTGCTGATAGAAATACAGATTATTGTTAACTCACTAAATACACGTATTACATTTGATGAGAACTTTTGAGTTTATTTCTGTATCAATATTTGGGTATTTTTTATGGACTTTCCCAGGTTCCAATAGTAAAACACTTAAGATATTTTATCCTTTCATCTGTCCTTGTTTGCGCTAGATCTTAGATGTTGCTGATCTTCAAAAACTGACTTCTGGGTACTATATTTGTTCTAGGTTACATATTTGCTGGTGATGTGCCGACCAATCGAGTAAATCGATGGGTAAATCGATGATTGGTCTTTTTTTTCAAAATCAATTAAGTCGTTTGCATTTTTGCATAATCAATTAAAAACGATTATGTATGCACATGCAAAAGATCTAATCCTGTCAGAGATATAGGAACACAAAGTAACGAACGGCATCAAGACGGAACCTTGTGCAACCAACAATCGTCCGAAGGCAAGTCGACCTTAGATCCGGATGGATTGATGGTTTCATTATGAATACCGATGTACATGTCATACCATTTACTGGGGTCAATATTTTAGGAACTAGTATAAAGCAGATTTCAAGATAATATAAAAAGTACATAAATTAATCGATTAATAATCGATGATCTTTCGTTTTTATTCTATAGTCATCGATTATGATTTTAAAACCATTTTCTATCACTAATATTTGCGCCTGATTTTGGTTTCTGACCTTGACCTAATTTCCAAGGTAGTACAGTTCATCACCGAATCCCAATTATCGCTCAGTTTCGGGAGGCGGAGAGAGAATTCCAGTGACCGCTCTGCGATTGCAAACATCTTCATCTTGAGACTAGTTATAGTTGTTCATATCCAGTATGTTCACAGGTTATAATGTGTCCATTCGCGTTTCGAATATAATATAATGCAGTTAAAAGAATATTGTACCTCCCCCCAGTAGTGATATACATGTAATACGGGATATTGCTAATGAAGATACTCTCATATGTGGAGGTAGATTATCCTGTATGCTTGACAAATTGCAGGCAAACATCTAGCGTCCTTGGCGAACAGCCTGTCCAATCCATTCATTCAATACAGCTAGCTGCGTGTGTACTTAGATTTTACTGTTGTATGGTTATTAATTTTGTCTGGCTGTAAGCGACTAAAACACTCAAACACATTTTCCGCAAAATTTTATGAACGGATTTTGAACAAATCTGGAATAGGTTTAGGGGTAACACCCAAGGAATACAATTTCAGTTTTTGATGGTATACAAATGGATATAACCATGATAAAGTTTTTACTGAAAGGATTTTAGGATATTGGAAGAAATGTTTTTTTGTCCCGCCGAGGACCTGGCCATTCCTTGGTATCATGGCCGCCTTTGCTCAAGAGCTGACGTTTGTGAACCGTCGCACTGTGCAGCACATAGCTAAGTATTAAGAGCTTAGCGGAGGTTTTCGTAGGCTAAGGCTAAGTTTAAAAAAAGGGTTCATATGGGGAAGTTGGAGATGCAGATTACACGTTTTATCCATTTCTACATCTTTTGGGGTAAGATTATGGTAGCGCTTTCTGGTAGAGACAGTTGGCGTTTATTTGGATCAATGTACAGTGGAGCACAAAACTTTAACATTGGTTTTTTCTACAGATTCGATGTTTTTATAGCTGCACGAAATATTTATGCCTAGTGCTGACATCTGGCGGAGACAACACATATCATTAACACTGCTTATAATTTTTTGAATATGTGGCGGGTTATTTCTACATCGGGGATGCTGACATCTATTGGGGACTTTTGGTATCAATGGCATAAAAAAAACAACACAAAAAACTACATATCGTTTTCCATAAGTTCGTAGCCCATATCCGTGGTCCGAATGCGTATTCCGCAGAGGTCAGTTGCCAGTACGTATGCGTGGTCAGTATTCTATGTTGATAGTTGCTTGATAGCTAAGGATTTTTCATTTTTCTTTGCAAGCCATTTGATCACATTTTCCAGTACATTTCTATATATTAGCAGCAAAAGCTGGTTTGAATAAGTCATAACACAATTAATAATATCGAAAATGATCTTAGTATTTTTTACACACGGGATTCACACTTCATACATTCAGAAAATTCAACTCAGCCAAAATGATTTGTTTTGTTTCCGAAAACTGATGTCAGAAACGGCATTTATACTAGTTGAAAATACAGATATATATATATATATATATATATATATATATATATATATATATATATATATATATATATTCTTGTAGGTTGCCTGTAAATAAAAAATTTCTATTTCAAATTACATATGATTTTTCATATGATCTGTCTATAACGGTAGTTTTCGCGAGTTCGATCGTCCTCTGGGCCTGTCTCAAATTATTATAGTAAAACGCACATATTATTCAATATAATGCATTTAAATAACTGCATGGTGAGATCGCGAAAATATAACCCTCTAGAATTATCGAAAGAACGAATTTCGCAAAATTCTGACCCCGCGAATATGAAGTTTACCACAGTATCTCATAAATAATTAGATAACCGGGTAACCATGCCTTCCACGGTCTGGATCGCTTAAGTGGGTGGTATCGTCACGAGCTGGTTGACATTGGAGATGACAGGGCGAGTGATTATCTGGTATGGATAAACCAGTGTGGGCTGTCACAGGGTAACACATTGGGTACACTTTGAAAAGTAGTACAGTGGCGTCAACATATCTTCCAGGGTCGGGAGGACGGGGTGGGGGGGGGGGGGGGTATAGGGGGACCAGCTGGCGTGGGAGGGTTATCAAATTTGGGATAACTTTTTTGTAAACACCTCCCTTCACCCCCACCCATGTTTTTTTTCTCTCTCTCTCTGAATATATATATATATATATATATACACACATTTGTTGTCTGTGTGACACATGTAAAATATAATTAATTATGTAGATTTTAAAAAAATAAGGTATTACGTTTCCAGTATAGGTAAATTCTGAACCAGGTTTAGTTGTATAATGTTTCATATCAAAATGTAAGTGGAACTAACGTCTCTAATTCTAATTATTAATATATTTCATTTCTAATTTATTAATAGTATCATTCAATCTAATTAACACAGGTTAAGCCAGTGATGAAGTCGAGTCCACCACATGCAAGTCCGAATTCAAGTCCTACCCATGGCTACTAAACCCCAAGTCCGAGTCTTTGAGATTCTAGTCCAAGCCCATCTTCTTCAAGCCGAGTCATTTGGAGCCCCGAGTCCAAGTCCGAATCCGAGTCCAATATATTGGATTTATTCTTATTGAAAGAATTTTTAATGTAAATTTTGAATTTTTCATGTTTATTTTACGTATTTGCTGTTTACTTAAATGTTTTATTACATTTAGCTCCCGATGCAGAGGTAAAGCTTGGTATATACACACTTTTTATAGTGTTCTGTTAGTATTTTGCACATACATGTACGTCTTACAGTATGAGAAAGAGTTCTTGCATGGACTCGGGGATGGACTAGGCCTGATTTCTTGCGTCCTAACCTCCGAGTACTAGTCCGAGTCCAGAATTCTCGAGTCAAAGTCCGAGTAGCTAAAACGTGGACTCGAGTCCAAGTCCGTACTCGAGTACTACATTATTTGTGTAAGTGTAAACTTATATACATTATTATCACCGCCAAGAGGGATGGGGGGGGGGGGGGCAGGGGGTTGTTATGTTTTTGGTGGCGTTGGTTTGTCTCTGTGTTTGTCTGTAAGCAACATAACTCAAAGTTATGAACGGATGTTGATGAAATTTGAAGGATTGCTCGGCAATGATATAAGGAACAAATTATTACAATTTTGGGGTAAATAACCCATGAATGAGTACAATGACTACAGAGAACATTGACGTCACGCCACGTGCACTTTCCCAGAAAAGTGTCGCTTTATCAACGTACAGCATGGAAGCCTTTTTTTTATGAGGGAAAATATTGCATTTCTTACAATGCCATGTGGGGGAAGCCTAACGAACTGCCTAGGCGGAGGTCTGCGCTCTCTGAGCACATTTCTTGTTAGCCAGTTTTTTAGGTAGTCATCACTGAGAAAAGTAACGTAAAACTGTTTTATAAGACCACCCATGGGATTGGCAAAACATGGTCTCAATTAACTGGTGGTCTCATTATAGACAGGTGAGTTAAAATCAGGGTGAAAACGTCTGGTTCACTCAAGGGCGGTCTAAATAGACAAGTGGTTTTATCAGACAGGTGGTCTTTTAGAGATGTTCCTATAAAAAACACGCTAGTACTGAATTTTCCTGCTATAAGGTAAACCACATATTATACAAAGTATAACTGGAAGTTATTTGGTTATTTTTATTCAAAGATTGTATACAGAGAAAATAAAAATGATACATATATGCAATTATTTTCATTGAATTAACTTTCGTGTCCAACGTTGTTTCATACAAAAATTTAACTAATGTTTTAATTATGTATCACAAACATACATCTTACTGAATATTTTTGGAAGGAAATCCCTTATTCCTCTCTAAATGAAGCGTAAATCCTCTTCTATCAATAGTTAAAAGTATATCCCGCAGATGGGCAGTATTTTGAAAAAAAAAAATAGTCAGAGAGTGTCTTCTGTACATGCGGCACCGTTCGTCTCCGAATCGATGGTCTGGTCTAGTTCTTCAGATCTATTTACGGCAGATGGATACCTGCCAGCGGCGATCTCTGGAATAGAATAAAATGCAAGTGAAATCAGATATAACACCAAAATACATCTGATGTATGAAAGTAAGTAAAGCTTGAATGTGATATTATTTTACAGCCCGGAAACGCGTTTGCTACTCAACAGTGGCTGACTTGGGAAAAAAAAATAATTGACTTCAGCATCCTACGGCCAGAGGTCGTTTCTACTCAAGATAAACATATATCAATGGACTACATTACCACTTCACTACATTTTAACTACGCCACATTTAGAAGTGGTACATTTAAAAGTCTCATTGCATTGTTGGACAAAGATGTGTTTTCCCACAATCCCCAACTCTTTTGAGTATGACTATCACTTGACCTTACAGAAAGGCGACCGTCTTCAAATGGCTTCAAAGGGAATGTTGTGACTAAAGCGGTCACGCACATTTTCACGAGAATGCTACGCTGCACGTACCGACAGCCTGCTGTAAAATGGGCTTAAAGTGCAGAATTTGTTTAGTGAATTAATTTAGTTACTTTCCAGAGCTTCTAACAGGAACCTTCCCCGTTATATTCGACTTGAGGTAAAGTGGCTATTTTCTTTTATCATTGGAGATATAACATGTCTTTCCTCGTAATTATATACCGCACCCGAAACCTAAGTGCTAAGCATCGCCGACAGGTTTTACGAATGTGATAGGAACAGCCTGTTGCAGATTATGTTGAGTATTTACAACGATGCTTCTAAAGAGTGCCGAAACTGTTTGATATGTTTTTGCCAAGTTGCAGTCATGACATCTTCAGTTTAATTTGATCGATTGAGGGATCATCTAGAATATCTAGATATCTGATATTGAAAAATAAAATGGTCTATGTAGCATTTTATTAATGGAATTACAAGGTGGATGACGTCATTATATCATTTATCTATATGATAAATGATGGTGGGGCAAGTCAGCCAATGTTGCGCAACTACTATGCCAAATGACCTATTGGGGTGATGTCTACAGTTTCCCATAAATTAGAAAGAAAGCATTAACATTATTTTTGGAAGGGACTATTGCTGCGCCATCTTTCAGGTAGTGAATCCGTGTGTCCAGAGCATGGGTTTTGCATCGTCAACTGTCGTAATTAGAGTGAAACTGGCGTTCGAGTAAAAAAAAAAAAAAAAAAAAAACTGGAATAACTTTAGTCAGAATCAAAAATCCTAAATTCACTTAAATATTCGGTCACTTAATCAAGTGCTACATGTGTATGTATTATTTCTTTTTTTTTTGTAATAACCAGCTTTCATTAAATAGAAATGTTTCACTCCGTTCGTGTGAGTGTGCGTGTTAATTTGCAATATAACTCCTGAACCGAATTTCATGAAATTTCTAAGGATTGGATCCTGGTGTTGATCTGGAACATGATGCGGATTCAGCAAAGCCATTAAAGAATATTCACACATGTGCACCCACCCGGCACGACAAAAGCTCGGACTATAAGCCGAATTAGTGGTTGCAAACATAGTATTTCTGAAAATGCAGATTTCTAGTTTGGGTATTTTTTAATTACTCACTCTTTGCTGTTACTGTGATAGCTCTTGAATCCCCGGATGACGCTGTCAGAGGGAACAGTGTAGTCCATGTAGCTGTCCCAGTCGTTGATATAGGAGGTCACGTGACAGTACCTCAAACTGCCACGCAGTGGACAACACCTGAACCGGAAGCTGTGAGAATGAGAATAAGACACTGACTTACACTCGAGCTAATGCTGCATTCGTTTCTTCTAAGATATTTTATCACCAGATGTCAAGTGGTTCAAACGACTTTTAACTTTTCAGTACCTAATAAACAGCTAAAAAGGGCCAGTGGCCAGATGTCAAGGTTATCATACTAACCAAACGGGACGGATTTATAATATACGTTTCATTTCATATTCGTTCAATTTTATTTGACTAAAAAGTATTATTTTCACAAGAATATCTTGGTATCATTTTTTGCTCCCTCGGTGCACTCACTGAAGTAGAAAAAGATGAAGGTCGCCAAGTGGGAAAAATAGGGTTACTCCAACAAGCCCCATTTGCCATTGTTAAATACCACTGGGACCACGTGTCGAACGCGCCTTTCCACTTGTCAACCCGTATTTATCATATACCCAGAGGTAGCGCATTTTAGTGTTATGTGTCGTAAATTGAATATTCATCCAAACTATTACCTTTCAAACATTTCGTAGCATCTCGCTTCCACTATTTCTCTTTTTTATTTGTATACTTGTATATACTTGTATGGACTTAACACATACACACACACATATATCAATCTACGGGGTTTATTTAGAGACAATCGCTTAAAGAAGAATCACCTTTTATACCAATTTCTCCCGAATCTTCTCCCCCCTTTCGTTGATTTTCGTATTGTATTACGGCTATATATATACATATATATATAAATATATATATATATATATATATATATATATATATATATGTGTGTTAATGACAAAACGACCTTTTCTCAACGTTTTATCGCTAAAATTTGTTGAAATATTGGGGGACTTCTTATGAATATATATATATATATATATATATATATATATATATATATATATTATTTTAAGGGGATCTACGGTTTATTTAAAGACGACCTTATTAAGAAGAATCACCTTTTTTAGACAAAATTTTCAAAAACCCTAAATATAAATACACAAATTGTTATGACGCACATTTGTCTTTACGCTAAAAAAATGTAAATAATAATTTACCGTCTGTCTTCATGGTGGTTGCTATGGTGACTCATGACGCCTGTCACAACATTGTTACCTCTGCAGTTGAAGTTCATCGGACCGTCGAAGTTGTTGACGTAGCCGGTCCAGTAGCATGATGATGACGATACGGGGCCCTTCCTGCAGTCAAACTGGTACAGGCGGTCTTCTTTCTTGTTGCTGTGGACACTTCTTATCCGCCCGAATGAACTCCCGGCCGGACACGCCTTGAACAGAATACCGTCCCAGCCGTTGTCCCAGGCAACGGCAGCCCCAAAGCACAGTGTCATAGCAACCAGAAGTAGCTTCATGGTTCCTACAAAGAAACATAGGGAAATGTAGAACTAAAATGCGTCCAAAAATAGGGGTTATAAAATGATATTTCCCCGACATGAAAAAAATGGTATTTCATTGTCCGTTCAGGGGCGGATCTAGTATTTTGGAAAGGGGAGGGTTCAACCCAGGACGACTATCAAGAAACCTGATAAAAAATGCCCTTAACCAAAAAGGGAGGGGTCCACGCAGGAAAATATGGTTTAAACGCTGGATAAAATGATGTAACCGCTCAAATGATGGGATCCGGCCTCCTGGAACCCCCCTCTCCATGGATCCTCCACTGCAATTTTAAATTGTTTTAAAAGTTACACGTGGAATCTAATGAAATGGTGCGATAATTATTATATTTTTGCAGAAAGGTCAAAACCAAGTCCATAAATTCATTTTTTAATCTTTACCAAAGAATGTGTTAATATGCAGCAGTTCGTTAGTTTAAGTATTCCGAGGATAAACCAGTATAATCAGAATATAAATCTAAATGCCGGTCCGGCTTTTAAGTTAATCTCCTTATGCTACTGAACGAACACATTCCGATATTTCTGTGGACATCATCAATGCTTTGTCCCATATGCGGCGTATTTTCCGTTGTTCTAACTGTACACGTGTTCAAATCCGCTTGCATCACGGGGACATGAAAAGTGACCATGCAAGTGATGTTGCGTAGCGACTTTCCAAATATGGCAAAGGACTGGTGCGCTGCCAAAAAAAAAAATGACACGCGTGACCTTCGACCAAGGAGGCGGAGCATGTGGGACAAATCAGTTATAGCCCAATGAAATCTAATGCAAGCCATGAGATTTGTTCGGCTTGTGTCAATCATGGCAGGCTCGCCTAAACGGCTCGCCTGCAATGTGACACAAGCCTCGCAAACATCACGGCTTGCATAACATTTCATTGGGCTATAACCAATACTTGGCTAGTGTTTATAATATTTTATCATGTACATCTTCATGCAAGACGAAGTCTTGGCGTGAGCTCTCATGTCAAGATGTTAGATTACATCGCTGTGTCTTTTAATGAGTACGAAATGTTTAATAAATTAGTTAAGGGGGTTTTGTGCGGATGTTGGGTAACAAATCACTTTAAACAGGTAAAACCAGGTAATTAATTACTGTGTATCTCAGAACCACCAGCGTCGGTCAGCTGAGGTCAATGTTACTGAACCAAACCAAACAACAATATCCGTGAGAACAGATTGACCGCTGAGCGTCAACAGCATACAAGGGAATAGAACTATGAATGTCGTTAGGGCAGTAAAAGGAAAATTGCTTTCTCAGGCACTTTATTTCGAAATCAAAGCTGAATTTCTTTTTCAATTTTTATTATTAACTTTCGATAAAATTTCATATGATCTCGGAACAACATGATCATTACATAATTGTGTTCCTAAACACATCATATCTAAACGCAATTTTATCCTATATATGTCGGAGCGGCTTGAGTTTGGTTAATTTCTTGTGAAACTGAAAAGTAAATTGTTTTATGCGGGGAGGGGGGCTTATTTGGCTTTTTTCCATCTGCTTTATCACACTCTATTACTGTCTCATTAAATCTTGTTCCTGGTACTGTTCACAATTGACTGGCATTTTATATTTCTTTTCATCTACGCCTGTTAACATCAAACTACACTTTACACATTATTTTCTTATAAGAAATGAAAAAAAAAAAAAAAAAAATAAAGTCGAATATCGGCTAAATTATTGTTTGTTTTCATATTAACTGATATACTGCGGAGAGAATCGATTGTGAAGAAAGAATATTTGACTGACGGTAACACATTTTACAGTTCTTTGCAAGCTCCTAAAGTAAACAAAAATAATCACATATATGGATTTATGTATACGTTCAATATGTTTCTTTAAAAGAATATTACTTCAAAGTAATCTCTACGCAGGTTCAAATTAAAACATTCATGCGTTACAGGTTATCCTTGAATGATATTGATTTTAAATGAATGTGATTAAATAAATTCGAGAAAGAAGAACCTACCGTTGGGTCCACGGAGTCACACTTTTAAAGCTTCACTTGGCTACACTGTCCTAGCCTGAGAGCGCTTGGGCTTTAAATACATAAAGTGAAAATGGCCTTTGTCCTTACTTCGTATTGTTAAAATTAACCGGATGTCCTTGACGGTATCAAAATAGCCGGTGTGGGCTTTTCGAAATCATATACCATTATCGCGATTTTGACCAAGATTGGCTTGAGTTACAATGTTTATATGGAAGAATATTTATCCCCTGGTTACCACAAGATCAGTTTGAACAGACAATCCAGGGCGACAACCGGGGTCCTGTTTCTTCTAAGAATAGATATAATCAACCTTAGTCAGATACAATCCATGTGTCAACAAGGGAGATTTCATCAGCGTGTGGAATAGGTTTATAAATCCGGTTTGTTAGCCCTGGTGTACAATATTTGCAAGATAATATATATCAGGATGTAATCTATATTAAAATAGGCCCGTTGCTCGATGGTGACACTGTCTATTTAATAACCGGTAAGGCAATTCCCTGTTAAAAAAATTAACATGATGGTATCATTAAGCCCTCTGGATTTCAGGTTTACTGTATTACTTGCTTGAAAAAAAATCAAGAATTGAATTTAATCCACTGAGAGTTTCTAGAGATTCCTAGGGATCTGCAGCTTAATAGGACTTTTAAACGGCGACAATTTTCTTATTGCAAAATAAAATAATGCAATCTGTCGCTATATGTAGAAACGTATTGCGATACGCATGGCGATATTTTTCCGTTGTATCAAGTGTATTTTCTTTTTCTTTTTCATTTCTGTTTGGAAATATTTTGGTACCAATATATCATCGAGCAGAAATTTAAATCTGGCCTATAAATCTGTCAATCTAATTAATATCATGTGGTCTAGCACGCCTTTTTGAACATATATACTATATACTAAACGACCTGTGAAGTGTCTTTTGGCACAGCCGCGCATACCAGTTCTAGCTTTTTCCTAATTGTAACCCATTTAGATGTCTAAATTTGTAAATGAAACCTTATTTGATATTTTACTACGAAAATTCAGTTTCAGTATCGTTTGAAAAATATCGATATTTATGAAAACGACAACTCGATACACAATATGCGAATTGTCGCAATATGTGAATCCTCATATCGCGATATATCGTTATACAGTAGAACATCGAATTTCCGAATAGTTTGAGGGACACAAAATTTGTTCAAATATTTGAGGTTTTACTCTACCAACAATATTACATATTACAGTAGTAAATAGTAAAAAACTATATTTTCAGTTATTTTAAGATCTGTTTTAAAAGTTTGTTGGGTTTAAACCGCTCCATCCCTGTTTGAACTGTCAAACCTTTCTATGGTATAAGCTGCCCGGTGTAAACCCTCCCGTTCAGCAATTCTGGATCCGCCTGTACAATACTGCGGGATTGACAGATGGGGAGATTACCGGGAACTTGTACAGAAAGTGATAGTGGCTCTCTCCCGTAGATGAAATGATAACTTTCTTAGACTTGGACAATACATTAATATCACGTGAAATCTGACACCATTCTCGCATCCGTGTTCAGGTAATGCTGTACTCTAGTCTGGTGGAGTCTGGTGGGGGGGGGGGGGGGGTTGACTCTGAGACGGTTAGCTGGATTTTACATATTACATTTCACATTATAGAGCTGCATCTATATATCGATACAATACGTTCTTATATATAGTATTACATAGGCGTAGCCAGGACTAAGTGAGGGGAGAGGCCATGATTAGTGGCGGATCAAGAAGTTAGAGAAGGGGGGGGGGGGGGGGGGGCGCTACTATGTATTGGTATTTATGAAAACTAAGTTTTATATATATTATTATTATTAATATACGTTATAAATTTTAGTGTATGAATATATAGATTTATTTTCAATAATGAACCATGGTTTTAACAAGGTTAATTACAGGTACTTGAAGAGGGTATGAGAGGGGGTTTCCCCCTTCAATATTGGAATTTTTTTTTTAATATGCAATGTAAAGAGGACATTTTGAGGGAATTTTCATAAAGAAATATGAGGATTTTCTGTTCCTGAAAAACTGTTCTCCTTTGTCTTTGCGTTATGCAGTCAAACTGAAGAGAGGTTCAATATTTAATATTTATATTTCTTCAAAATTGATTATAAAATTTAAATTATTTCAATAGGTTAAAGTCAATGGCACAAAGGCGCATTTACGTTAATAACTTACAAAAAATAACTTTTAAACGTAATACTCGGAGAAAATAACAGATATGTTGAAGTGTTCTGTTAAACATTACTGGGAACCGTGGTCTCAACAGCACACAGGACTCCAAAGAGCACAGTTCGCGAGTTCGAGTTCCAGTATCACCAGAGGAGCCGTGAGATTGTTCACAGTCGAAACAGGCCTAGGTGCTCTGCAGTTGTTTTGCAACTGTTCATAAATATCCTCCTCATCAATAATCAATATATATATATATATATATATATATATATATATATATATATATATATATAAAGTGAAATTCCGAAAGGACGGCGAGTACTGGATAAGACATGGAAGGCATGGCCTACTCCGCCCCCCCCCCCGGCTACGCCCCTGAGTTAATCATCGTATCGATGAGACAAAAATGACTAACAATGTAATTGGTTCCTCCGACAGGATGGCATGTGTTCATCCCCCGGTGTGTTTGTGCATTCGTTCACAATATAACTAACCCAGTCGTAAACGGAATCTCATGAAATTTTCAGGGAATTTCTAGTATGGGCCAATGAAGAATTGAATAGATTGTGGTGTTGATCCGGCACATGATCGCGATTAAGGAAATGTCTTGCTTTTATTAAAAATGCATATTTCTGGAAAAGGAACCTAGAACGATGCAACACACTGAGCTTATTACTATTCATAAGAAAAGTGTGTGTGTGTATGAGAGAGAGAGAGAGAGAGAGAGAGAGAGAGAGAGAGAGAGAGGGGGACTTGATCATTTTTCCATCTGATCAAATGAAATATTTAAATTTCGTTCATTACATTTAACAAATAAATAAAATTGATTATGTCCATGATGACCATGTATTGATGTATTCGTGTGTATACACGACTTGCATTGTGAGATGCTATCCGACTTGGTTGCTGAGAGTATAAAAGATTTTAGTTTACTCTCTTTCTATGACAGTTGATGGGCGGTTGTAGAGTTTATATCCATAACAATATGTAGGTCCCTTTTTTGGGGGCGGTTGATGAATTTATTTCTATATCAACATTTAGGTCTCTTTTTTTGGGTAGACTTTCTAAATTAATTTGCCTGTGTTTGTGCTAAATATGGAAGTTTAAATAAATATTATTTTTTGGGGGTCCATATTAGTCATAGGTGACAGATTGGCAGACCTGTTTTTGACCTTGACCTGATATCCAGGGTCTAACATCCCACAGCTTATTTTCTATTATCGCTGAGTTGCGGATGTCGTTCTAGTGATC
The DNA here is from genome assembly GCA_026874595.1 of Sipunculus nudus. Classification (NCBI taxonomy): domain Eukaryota; kingdom Metazoa; phylum Annelida; class Sipuncula; order Golfingiida; family Sipunculidae; genus Sipunculus; species Sipunculus nudus. The sequence goes on from CM049321.1 coordinate 22,246,535, forward strand.
TTCTTAGACTTCATCAAGTGTGAATATGACACAGTAAGAAACTTTAAAATGTTTCTGTCTCAGATTAAGCATGACCGTGAATCTTGGAAAAAACAAAGGTGGTTGGGTTTAGGAATGTTAGGAAGTTGAGAAAATGTGAAAAATGGAAATATTGAAACGATACGTTATTATAATATCAAGGTACGATTTTCTCAAGTTTGCTAAATGGTCTCAATGTCACAATTATCAGGCAAATTAGGCACAGAAAGCAATGGGTTAAATAAAGAAATATTAAAATAATTATAAATCTACAACAACGTCTCAGCTATTTCATATCTTTGATATGATGCTAATGCCTGTGTTGACATATGGATGAGAAATACGGGGAGAATGTGAATGTAATTATATAGAAAGAATACAAACAATGTTTTGTAAGTTTTTACTTAAGCTGAGTTCATCAGCACCATTCGCTGCTATTTTCGAAAACTGTGTGACTGTGGAAGACTTCCAATTAAAATATATTGTATTTTAAAATTGATGAAATATTGGACAAAATGTATTACACATGTCAGAAAGTATGCTTGTGAAACAAGCTTACTAATTTTTGTACCAGTTAGATTCAGTTGGTAGAAGAAATTTGTCAACACAGGTAAAAATTTTAATTGATACTTGTGGATTTGGTTATGTTTGGAATACCAAAGATGTTGGTGATGTTGATGTATTCATCAAGGTAATTTCAACAACGAGCTCGTGATATTGTTGAACAAGAATGACATCAACAAATGAAAAATAACAAAAAACACAAAGTTATACACAATATAAATCCTTACTGGAAACTGAAAAAAACATATATGTCTTGTGTACAAAATATTATACACAAACAAAACTTAACTAGAAAAGATGCTCACTCCATGATCTTGAAGTAGAGACTAGTAGAAGGCATAAAATCTCTGAATCAGAACGTTTATGTATATTTTGTTCTAACTAAAGTGTCATTGAAGATGAATTTCACAGTATTATGGAATGTATTTTTATGCATGTTAGCGGAGAAATTATTTAAGTAAATATACAGTTGGAAAAAATAAAGGTAATTTTATTTATCTTATATCATGCAAAATGGTTAAAAAAGAGCCCTTTACATAAATCAAGGATCAGTGCAACACTTTATTGGTATATGGAATACACCTGCTTATACCTTTAGTTTAAACTATAAGGCGAATATTTAACTGTAAATGATATGGAAATCCTACTAGAGCTTTGTCATACTGACTATATATAGGATGAAATACATATTTGCAAACATAAATCACTATCTCCCAAAGAGAACTCCATAATGAACAAGTATTATTTTAAAACATACTTCTGGTAATATATATTTACATTTACTTTTGTAAGTTTTTCTATATTTATGATGTAGTGCATGTGCTTTACAAATCTGCTACCTATCTGTGGCTTTTTAGCAATACTAGTTAATGAATGGCCAGAGATAAGTGGTTATAACATTTATCTGACGGTAGATGGCAGCACTTATACTGACATGCGAATCAGAATGTATTTGTAAATATGTTTCTTCAAATTGTATTTTCATTTGATTTATAATGTGCATCACAGAGGTTAAGCGCGCCAAAGTATCCTTTAAAGTGAATAAAATGTATTATTATTATTATTAAAATGCAGGGAATATTTTCGTTTTTCTCCGCAAGGTACCGAAGTAATAGGTTTTAATGTTGTATTACATGTAATGTTCACCTATCGAACGAAAGGCATTAATATAGGTTTGTCTTTCCGCAGAAAAAAAGTATTTCCGTATACATGCATCCTACCATCATTTGAAACTATTAGGCACACTTATCTCAGTATAAGCCTGATTCTACCATCTTAAATGCCATCCTATAAGCATATTTTTTATACAAGAAAAACTTATTGTTTTCAAAAGTAACATGTTTAGGCTTATGTCAGAAACACGATTGTGCAGTTGAAAAAAAGGTAGAAAATATAGGAGATAAAGGCCTAAATGCCGGAAATCTGAAGAAATTATAGACCATTATTGTAGGAAAATATAGGAAAATATTTATAATCTGTGGCTCAGGAATATAGGAAGTCGGTGGAATACCACCTGTAAAATATTTCGTTTTTGTGTCATGTTTGTTACTTTTTGTCAGTTGCTAAAGTGGAAAACAACCAGGAAGGCCACCTTTCCCACGGATTGGTACACGGAATCCCACGGATGTCTGTTAGCAACTTTACGGACAAATGGTTTGAAGGGTTAAGGTAACAGTAAAGGAATATAAATTAATCTCTTAGGTAATCTGTATAGCAAAAAATAAATATTGATTAAATAAATTCATATTATTGTGCGATTGGAATTTTTTTGTCCCCCCGAAAAGGACCAGGTCATTCGTTGGTATTAGGGGACGCCTTTGGACCAAAGATGAAAGCTGTGATTCAACCATGGCGCTGGTGAATCCTTACAATGTGTATCGCATAGCAAAATTTATCAAGATCCTTGCTGAGAGGCTACATTTCTAGTTAAGATCGATAAGGGAGACCAGCTTCTGTGGCTCAGGGGTAGAGCGCATGATGATCGCGAGTTCGAATCTAAGCCGAAGCTGCGAGATATTTCACGGTCGGCCCCCGCCCAAGGTTAGGGCCCCGCAGGCTTAAAGGAGAGGCTGTGCCCAACAGTCATTGTTCACCCACAAACGAGTGCGCTTTTTGGGGGTTCCTCGGTTTTATGACCCAGTAATGGGGATTACACACACCCAGGGCCCGTAGGAGTGGTACACCGACCGTGGTTGACGCCACGATTTACCGGGTATAAGCTCCTGCCACGTAGTCCGAAACCGGAATGGAACTCTACAGATGTGCATATTAATAGTTAAGCAAGCATAAAAGTAATGGTAGAGGATAAAAATGATAATAAAAAAAGAAAAAAAAGATCGATATGGGTATCATACAGAGAAGCTTGAAATGCAGTTTACCTTTTTAGTCTGTTTTTGTATCAACATGAGTCAAGTTTATAGCAGTGACATCTGGTTGAGAGAGCTTGGGTTTATCCAGATCTTAATTCGATGTAACACATAACTTTAACATTGTATATCTGTTTTTTTACAGATATGATATATTTTTTTATATATCTACACGAGATACGTATTCCTAGTAGTGACATCTGGTTGAAACAATATGTACCATTTAGACTGTAATTCAAACTTTTGAGAGACGAATGCATTTTTTAGGTGACTCTGCTTGGCAACTGAACATTTCATCATCTTTTTTCCCGCCAAATCAGAAGGTAAGGCAGAAAAAAGCCTGACACATGCACAAACAAATTTAATCCTGCGTTAGGACCTCAGTCGGACACACTCACACATTTATGTTTGGATTGGAATGTTTGTTATATATATTTTTGAAGTCACATTTGATCTCATTGGGTATATACAGGGTGACACGTGGTATACCAGGGGCGGATCTAGAATTTAGGAAAAGCAGGGATCAGCCAAGGAGGATTAATGACAAAAATAAAAGAAAGGCCTCTAGGACCGGAAAAGGGGGACCCAGGACGCAAGAATTAGTCTGAAACTTTTAATAAAAAGTGCTGCGGCTGAAAATAGAAGGTTTACTGTATACAATGTCAGGCGCAAGAGCTGGAAGCACAGTCGCATTAATGATGAAAACTACAAATCCGATAAAATAATTTTATTGACACCATTTGTAAACTTTCTACTTATTCAATCGGATTTATAATCAGACTAAAGTAAATGTGCAAAATATATTTTTTATTTTTTACGGGGGTACAGCTAGAAACCATCGAAACCCATGCATTGGACAAAGTATTCCTGAACCCATAAATATGGATATTTTTATTAAAAGATCGTATACAGAGAAATAGAAATGACACATGGATGCAGTTATTTTCCTGTCCTTTTGTTTCCAACATTTTTCTTACATCAATAAAAACTGTCAAGTTTTAATCATATATCAACATATATGTATATTTTGAAAGTTTAGGAATGAAATCGCCCTTTTCATTTCAGCTGGGGCTTCATTCTGTCCTTCACATGAATCTTCAGATGGCTCGTGCTTTGGAAATAGATACACTGGTCGAAGAGTGTCTTCTGAAGCCGCGGATGGACAGTTTAGTTCTTCAAACCTGTTTGCGGCAGATGGACACCCGCCAGCGACGATCCCTGAAATAAAAAAAAAAAAAAAAAAAAAAAAACGAAATTTAAACTGGTTAGATATAAACTTTATCTCTGATAGTTGTTGTATGAAATGAAGAAACAGCCGTGTTTCCTTAACACTTAACCGTCCTATAGCCACATGTCGTTTCTACTCAAACCAAACATGTTTTAATGGACCGCATTACCCTCTTTACTTCATTATACCTAGACCACTGGTGAATCGAGATACCCCAGTGCATTGTGGGAAAGGATTGCTTTACCCACAATTCTGTGCAGTGTGTACTGACTTTCGTAGTTTGACTTGACCCGGCTTCAAGGGGAAAGTGCTGACAAAAACGGTAAATCACCGTTCAAAGAGCATGCGCGTGACTTTCTGGTGTGACCGGGACATATGGGCTAAAATTGCAGATTTTGTCCAGCGCTTTGGATCTATAGCAGAGGTGATGACAGGATCCTTTCCCGTTATATTAAGGGAAATGGGCTTTGTACTTTAATATCGGATGAGATAACAACAAAAGTCTTCCCGGAGGATATGAGGACATATGACGAGCAAGATAAATTACCCTGTAATAAAATTTCGATATTTTTTTATTATATGTCGCTTCGTTACATGGTTTACAAAACGGTTATGTTATTATCATGTCTTTCTCTGATGATATGAAACTTTAATCGAAAAGATGAAATAAAAATTGAAAAAAATAAAATAATAAAATCGCCCGCTAGCAGGTATTTCTGAAAAAAAAATCAGGTTATGTTTTTTTTTTTAAAACTGAAATATGTTTAAAACTATTCCTAGTCTAAACCCGCCACTGTGTGAAGGAGAGTGTTTGAGTATTTTATGTCACTCACTCTTTGCTGTCTCTGTGATAGCTCTGGAATCCCTGGATGACGCTGTCTGGGGGAACAGTGTAGTCCATATAGCCGTCCCAGTCGTTGATGTATGCGCTCAGGTGACAGTACTTCAAACTACCAGTACTTAGGGCGCAACATTTGAACCGGAAGCTGTGAAAATAAGAATGAGACACTGATTAATATACTTGAGCTTGCTGTCGATCAGCCGTGATATATCAGCGCTAAACTCTTCTTGTTGTTTGCTTTTTTCGATATTCTTTGATTAGAGACACTTGACACAATTTGGGTCCGGCCAGAGAATGGGGGTTTGGGGGGGGGGGGGGGGCGGGTCGATAAAATAACCACTGACGGACCCAATCAACGAACGTTATTAGCATATCTTACCTTACATCAAATTGTTTTTTCAAATTGTTTTTCTTGAGTGCCTCTTCATAAAAACCATGCCGTTACGATAAAAAAAAAAAAAAACGCCTAAAATCTGCCGATTGCAAAAATCTGGTGTCAGATGTCATAACAGTAAGAAATGTATATAGTTACTATGGTAAGACAAATCGGGGGGGGGGGGGGGTAAATTTATTGCTTTAAAAGTTTAAATATATTATAAAAATAAATGAACTATAATCGAAAAAAAACCCCAGCTGAACATGCTGAATGGCCCATCCTGGTAAAATATATGTATATAAATTAAAAAGGCAGTCATACAAAATCTTAAAATAAATAATGACTATAAATAAATAATTAACCGTCTGTCCTCATAGTGGTCGCTGTGATGACTCATAACGCCGGAAACAACATGGTTACTTTTGCAGTTGAAGTTCATCGGGCCGTCGAATTTGTTGACGTAGTCTGTCCAGTAGCACGAACAACCCAAGTCGTCGGTCCGCGTGCAGTCAAACTGATACCGGCGGTCCTCCTTTCTGTTGTGGTGGACACTTCTGATTCGCCCGAACGAATACCCGGTCGGGCACACTTTGAACAAAATACCGTCCCATTCGTTGTCCCAGGCAACGGCAGCGCCAAAGCACAGTGTCATAGCAACCAGAAGTAGCTTCATCCTTCCTACAAAGAAACATAGGGAAATGTAGAACTGAAATTCAACAGGAAATAGTGGTAAAAACAATAACCGGGCACCTACGGGGCCCGTTGCAGAAGAAGGGTATATTGCCGCGAAGGTAGGAACTCCCCAGATCCGTATACTAAGGTAGCAACGTCTGGTGGTCGATACGGAGACAATAAAAATGCGTCTTTATGGTAATGAGACAAGATGAAGGTCAGTTATGGCCAGCGTTGTGATAGTGTGCGACAAGCGTACGATGTTATCATGCTGCCGGGAATTTAATTGCAAGTGGAAGGGGGAAATCGGTGTGGATTCTCTAGTTAGCGCATCTGACAGACGCATGCAGGTAGTAAAAACGGCCAACTCTCATGTCCCGTTTCGGCTGATTTAGGGTAACAAACAGAAGGGGCAATTTTAGAAGTATATATATAAATAACATGATCTTTCAAAATGTTTCAAAAGTTATGAATGGAAACTCATCCAATGAAACGGCGCGATATTTATAAAATTTTACAGAAAAGTCGAAAGGTTTATATTTAACTTTTACAGAGCATTTGTGAATACGCAAAGGTCCGCAAGTATTCTTTATAATATAGGGCCGGCTTTTAAGTTAACTTCCTGATAACTGATCTAAGATCAGGCACGTTATTTCGAAATCAGGCTAAAATTGTTTACCTTTAATCATTATCTTTCGATAACATTTCATATGAGCCTTGATCCAGCATGATTATAACATAATTGTTGCTAAACACGTCATAATAAAAACGCAATTTCATCCGTATCTAAAAAAAAATGAAATAAATCTCGGAGCGGCTGTGTTGAAAATCGATTTATTCCTAGTGAAACTTATGATTAAATTGTTTTATGTGATTGTGTGAGGTTGTGGGGAGTGGAGGGGTCAAAATGCGGGGGGGGGGGGGGGGGGGGGAATCATGCCTAAGAAATTTTGTTTATAGCACTCTACCTAATTGACTGTGCATTTTATATTTCATCTTATCCATTGCCCGCTAACATTCACGTACACCTTATTTGTCCGCCTCTGTTATTTTGTGATAAGAAATACAAAAATTAAGTCGAATATCAATTACAATTATATTTTTCATATTTAGGGTTAAAATAACGTTCTGCGGAGGGAATCGGTTATGAAAAAAGTCTGACTAACGGTAGTACCTTATACAGTTCGTTACAAGCTTTCACGTTGATTAAAGTAAACAAAAAAAAATCATAGCACTGGGCTTATGTATACGTTCATATTTTTCATAAAATATTACTTTTACATAATCTCTACATAAGTTGTCATTAAAACGTTCAAGTTTTACCGGTTATTCTTGAATAATATTTATTTTAATCTCTTATATGAGATTAAATAAATATCGGGAAAGAAGAAATGTATAAAATAGGAATAAACCTACCGTTTGGCCGGTCACGGAATCTAAGGTCAAGCTTAACTTGGCTCCGCTAACTTGGCCTGATGGCGCTTGTGCTTTATATATGCAAGGGTGAACCTGTCCTATGTCTTTATCGCGTATCGTCCTAACCGGATGTCCTGACGGTTACATAATGGTCCGTTATGAGTGTTATGAAATCATATACCATTATCGCGATCGTGAGCAGGATTGTCTTGAGTTACAATGTTTATAGGAAAAAAAAAATCATCCCCTGGTTACCTCAAGGTCAGTTTGAACAGGTAATCCAGGGCAACAACCGGCTTTCTGTATCTTCCAAGAAGAGATGTCATCAGCTGTGCTCAGATACTGTCCTTCTGTCAGCAAGGGAGATTTCATCAGCGAGATATAGGTTTGTTAATCCGGTTATCCCGGCTACATAATATTTACCCCAGCCAAGGGGTGGGGGTTATGTTTATGCCGGGGTTGTGTTGTCTGTCTGTTCGTTTGTTTGCGTGTTAGCAACATTACTTAAAAGGCTTTCGTGAACGGATCATGATGAAATATTCAGGATGGCTCAGCATTATTACAGAGAACAATTAATACCTTGGTGATTCGGATCAATATCTGGATACGTGATTTTTCAAAAGGAAAAATGCTGCATTTCTGACAATGCCACTGGACGTAATGAACTGTCTTGGCGGAGATTTGCGCTCTCTGAGTGTTTTTCTAGTTGTGAAATAGTACATGCGAGGCTGTAATCTATTTTGAAATAGTCCCGTTGCTCAATACACTTATTATTTTATAAAAAATAAGGCGATTCCCTGGTAAAAATAATATGTTGTTAGTATCGAGCCTACTGGATTTGAGGTATATCAAACAGATTAGGATAAATCTAAAGTCCATGAACCTAAAGTTCTATCATCTGGCCTTCAGTCAATTTACGCTCCTCATGCTGGTCTCCTTTGTTTAAACCGCTGCTATGTATGACAAGGTTCTCTTGGCATGACCACAAGTTTCCTCCAAGTCTCGACACTACCGAACGGAACATCTGTGCAATTTGGACTGCCGCAGTTAGTTATAATAACTGTTTGTACAATTCATGTAAAATAAACAAAGTTATACTTATAAAGTTTATCAAGTTATACAGTTTATTGTAAAAGAAATCAGTCAATTATTTGCTGAGTCATTTTACTCACATTATTGTATGTCTGTGGGGAGGTAAAACTGAAAAAAAATTTCATAATGCGTCACCAGTCAAGCGGCAGACCCATTACAGATTTTCAATCATACCAAATCCGAGGGGAATTTAACCACCCTTTTTTCAGAGATCAATTTTTGTGTAAAATCAGAGAAATGGAGAAACCCAAGGTCAATGTCGCTCTCATAGCAAGAATCATGTCCCCCAATAATTCATATTAGCAACGACCTATGACAGCTATCTATTTATCCACGCTTATACAAGGTTTTATGGAAGTCTGCACTGCATCGAAAATCGACAGAGCACTGATAGTGAAGATAATATTCTTAATACCTTGATCCCGGCGTGCAACTTGTGACATCCGGGTTCTAGTTTGTGCGCAAAATGACAACCCCATGAGCAGTTTCAAAAGATTTTGCAAAGTAAGGGATGGAATAAATTCAGGGAGATACGAGAGAAAACGAAGATGAAATGATTTAGATAATACGTTAATATAACGTGACATCTGTCCTCATCATCGAATCCTTGAACCTGTTCAGTTGGAAGCATCCATCCGGGTTATACTGTACATTCACTGGTCTGGTAGGAGGTGCGGGGTTTGTGGGTCTCAAAGGCATTTAGCTCATTTTACAGTTAATATTGCCAGACTTTTAGAGCAGAGCTTATATATCGATATTTCGATACGAATAAATACAATACGTCGAAATCTGCTTTTCCGTCGTATCGATGAGACACATATTATTCACGATATAATAAGTGTCTCCACCAGAAGGGTATGCGATGATCCACGTTCGTGTGGGTTTGTGTCTATGTTCGTTCACAATGTGCCTCGCCCATTCATGAATGGAATCTCATGAAATGTTCAGGGCATTTCGGCAATTGGCCAACAAAATTCGATTAGATTTTTGTGTGGATCCGCAACATGATCCGGATTCAGAAAGGTTATCACGGAAAATTCACAAATGTACAGTCAGTTATGTACAAATAAACCTGGGGATATGGGCGGAATTAGTTAACGCAAACACAGCTTTGGCAGCATCACACAATAAGGACCCCTAACATATGGCGGAGGCTTGCATTCATTTGAATTCAGATTTCTAGTTCCAAGTGTTTCCCATTCGAAACATAGGATGTTGACATGTGTTGAAAAAAAAATAAATAGGTCTCAATGCAAACTATTATACCTATCTGAAACTTTGTTAAAAGATTATAGTTTCGGCATCTTGAAATGGTATGTTAACTAATTTTACAATTGTTAGTTTGATGTAATGATCTTGCTAAGTCTACTTTATATCAAGTATAATTGATATAAAGGCATTTATACATTAAAAATTAAGGGCATCTGGGATAAAATGAATAGCCTAAGCTTTTTTAGTACAATAAATTACAGTTTAAATTAAAAATGAGAAAGTTTGTCATGAATCAAAGTTTGGGGTTTTATTTTTCTTAACCATAGAAGAAAGAATTTTTTCTCAAAAAGGGAGTTCTTAAACAAAACAAAACAATAGCTCAGTTGCCGGCGTAATCAATTACAATCGACAACATTTTAGTATTTTCTACATTTCTAAGATCGCCATTGGGTTCATCTAGAGAAGTCGGAGATGCAGATTACCTGTTTTGTCTGTTTTAACATCTACTTGAGATAAGATTATAGCAGCGACATCTGGTGGAGACCGTTGGCGTTTACCTGAATCAAGGTACGGTGCTGCATAAAACTTTAACACTGTTTATCTGTTTGTACAGATTCGATGCTTTTATATCTGCACGAGATAAGTCAAACTCAGCGCAGTGACGGACTTAAGCATGTTTGACCTGACATTTGACCAAGTCACCGTCTCACTTGTATGATCCGTAATTGTAAACAACATGTAACTCCCCATCCCTTAGCATTAATGTCTTATGTCAGCATTCAATAATGATCAATCCCCCACTTCATGCAAGTTATCCTTTTGAAAAAATGTTGAGAAGACCCTAACAAGTGTCGCTGCACTATCATCGTTCATTTACATCTTCAACAATTCTGGAAAAGTTGTATCATGAAAACTAACCAGAGAAACACCTGCATAAGATTCTGTTTATATTTACCACACCGCGTCACGGATATTACCCCACAAATAGATCCACAGGTTTGTCAATATATAAAATATGTTTCATGGAAATATATGTTTTGTTTATAAACTACTTGGAATTGATATTGTAGAAGCATACTCTATATTTGCTCGTAATTTTTATAATTTACACTTTTCATGCTCAATAGTTCGATTTCGGCCCATACGCGTGCTGTGCGCATAAATGTGTCACTGTGCATGAAATCTATCCGGGACTGGCACAGACCGATCTCATATGTGGAGAATTGAGATAATTATACCAAGTAGTGACATCTGGCGGAGACAACACATGTCATTTACACTGTTTACCTTTGTGAATCTATGTCGGGTAATTTCTGCACCTGGGAAGCTGACATCTAGTGGGGACATTGGGAACCACTGGCAGTGGGGGGGGGGGGGTGGGGTGGGGGGGGGGGGGGGGTGGAATATGGGCACATAAGTGAATGATAACATGGGTCGCGTAGTACCCCATACCAAGACCACCATAATGGCGGAGGCCTGCATTCATGAAAATGCATATTGGATTAGAATGTTTGTTATTGTAATGTCTCCTGGGTTCGCCATTGGTAACTAACCTCTCCTAATGGCCGTAACTATATTAAATAAGCAATTTGTAACTCCGATTAATCTAATCTATGAGAAATCGATATAAGGCATTTGCCCCTTCCATATTAATAAACTTAAACGAGATCCTGTAAAAATTCACATATATCTATCGAGTTATGTCACGGATTCGAACCTGCTTGCTTGGGGAAGTGACTACATTTACTATGCTTTCCTTTATCAGGAGGCAGTATTTAATAAAACAAATTTGTTAGGTATCTTCGACCCAAACATAATTTAATGTTAGCCATTTCTAGGCAGGCTCTATATGGTAAGATAAAATAATTCTGAGGTAGATGAACAATACATGTTCTATATCAAACCTACATAATTTATCCTCATAGTTTTACTTTACATCCTTGACTTTTTGATATAAACCCTCTGTGAAGGTTCCATAAAGAACAATATACCTAGGGTTCAACAAAGAAGCTTTAAATGTTCCCTACTCAGTCAACTGTCAAGAACATTGAAAGGTTCCTCCCGGAACCTTTAAACAGGTTCTGTATGGAACCTGTAAGGTTCAACAAAAGAACCCTCGGGGGATTCCAAAAAGAACCATGTGTTTAAGGTTCCAGTTAGAACCCTTAATGAGTTTCAAATCAGTCCACTGCGAAACCCCTTTAAGGTTCTACCTGGAACCCTTTTTCTAGGGGTGTATACACGCATTCATTTCTCACGTAATGATTTTCCGTTCATATTCACCTTATCTGTGGCATTTCAAGCGGTAATAAGGGGTTGAGAGAGGCCATCCGCATGGAGCGTGTTCTCAATCTAGGAGATAAAGGATCAACTCACTATAGCTTAAGCTAGACCTTTTAAACAGTTTTCCTAAGAATGATCGATTCCGGTTGCTGCCTGTTGGGCTTGTCTGACAGCTGCGAGAAGAGGGTTCGAATCCCACACTTGCAGGTTGTCGGCCAAAAACAGACTTACTTTGGTTGCCTTCACAAGGGTTTCAAATTCGTTATATTCGCAAAATAAAGAAAAAAATCGCGAAAATAAAACCTTCATGAATAAGAGGAATGGGGTATACTTACAATCTGCGAACTTTTGTACAGGGGCGTCAATTTATTTTCAAAAAGGGGGGGGGGGGGGGGGTCAGGACGGGTCGAGTCGGTTTAGGAGGGTAGTCATCTCCCCTACGCCTACATATATATTATTTTCTGCGTGACAAATTTTGAATATATTATGATTAAGTATAAAGTTTAAAAAATAAGGTGCTATGTTTCCAGTAAAGCTTAATTCTACACCAGGTTTTCATGTATGTTTACATTAAACTAAGAAATGGAACCAACGTCTATTAATCTAATTATTAATATATTTAATTTCTAATGTATTATTCTCTGAATAGCAGGGGGATGATTACATTGACCATCACCTACAAAAAAGAGGGGGAAATGTATACCTCCACCCACCAGTATGACGCCCCTGTTGTGGTGGGCGCCGGAGCAATAATCGCAAGGGAATAAATAAAGTGTACTAAAATCTTATAAAATAATTCCATTGAAAATAATTAATCACTTTTTCATCCAATCTAATTAACAAAGTGTAAATGTAAATGACCATACATGATTAGCCAATTTTATAGGTAATCATTGATGCCGGAGACAAGTATATAAAATACCCTGATTTGGAATTTTCCTGCTCCTTACAAAGCCACACATTAAAGAAAGTATCCCTGAAACATGATGCATAAAAATACTCCTATTGCATGTGGTTATTTTTATTCAAAGATTCTATACAGAGAAATAGAAAATAAACATAAATGTAGTCATTTTCATAGGCGGAAATTCTGTTTCAAACCTTGGTTCATACAGAAATTGAACTATCAAGTTTTAATTATGTATCACTAATATACTTTAATATTGATATTTGAAGGAAATCTCTCATTCCAACTCAAAGAAGCCTAAATCCTTTTCTATTAATAGCAAAAAGTATACACCACAGAAAGACAGTGTTTTGAAAATAGAAACATTAGCCAGAGAGTGTATTCTTCTTCCGGCTTGTCGGTTCCTCACCAGATGGAACTCATTACTTTTGACGGCAGATGTACACCTGCCAGCGACGATCTCTGAAATAGAAAAAAAAAAACTGCAAATAAAACTGGTTAGATATAACTGAAAATATATTTGATGTATGAAATTAAGTAAAGTTTTAATGTGATATCACTTTCCAGCCCAGAACCGTGTTGGATGCACCATACTGCCTGAATTTTAAAAACGTCACTGACTTTAGGATCCTACCTCCCTGCACAGGTCGTTTCTACTCAAAATAAACATATTTTAATGGACTGCATTAACCATTTTCGCTTCATTTATGCTTGGCAAGCAAACCGATTATGTTTTAACCATGTAGTACCCTGATCATCTGATTTTTTTATTGAATACCAAGGTAAAAATTCTGTTTGAAACATCAAGTCTTAATTCGGCACAGTGTGAGGTGTATGGACCCCGATCGTGTGCGTGTTTTTGTGTGTGTTTGTTCACAACGCAACAACACAATCTCATTAAATTTTCAGGCCATTTTGGCATTTGGTCAACTAAGAATTGATTGGATTTTCGTGTGATCCGGCACATAATCCGGATTCAGAAACGTCATCAAGGAATATACATAAAAGTAGAGCCAGTTATGGACAAAGGAACCTGGGACTATGAACGGAATAAATGAATGCAATCACATGGCGAATCCTTCCATTCCTTAGTTACCGCCGCCAAAGAGCGAGATTATGTTTTTGTCAGCGTCTGTATGTTTACTAGTTAGCAACACTTCTCAAAAAGTTATTAACGAAATAATGACATTTCCGGGATAGCTGGCAATGATACAAGGAGCAATTGTGTAAATTATGGGCGTGATCCGGATCACAATCTGGATGAAGAATATTTTAAAACTGAAAATGCTATTTTACTTACAATGCCATATGGGGCAATCAGCTGCCTTGGCGGCCTGCCCTTTCTGAGTGGTTTTCTAGTTTAGGTATTTTATAATTACTCACTCTTTGCTGTCTCTGTGATAGCTCTTGAATCCCCGGATGGCGCTGTCAGCGGGGACAGTGTAGTCCATGTAGCCGTCCCAGTCGTTGATATATGAGGTCACGTGACAGTACCTCATATTGCCACTACGCCGATAACAACATTTGAACCGGAAGCTGTGAGAACGAGGAGACATTGACTCAATCACCAGCTAATGCTGCATTCGTTTCCTCTGATCACCCTTTAATGATCACAAGAGGTTAAGTGTTGCAAACGACTTGCAGCTTTTGGTACCATTTAGAACAAAAAACCAAGTGACCAAACAGTGACTGATATTTATTATGTGCTTCATATCACATTTGATCATATCACAATTTAATTTGACACTGAATATGTTAATTTAACTAGTAAAATTTTGGTTTCCTTATTTGCTCCGTCATATTTTGAGTGCCTGTTCCTCCTAAATATGCCGTTTTCCGATCATTAATAAAACCTCATATATAACTTTTCAAACATTTCGTAGCGTCCCGTTAAACTATTTCTCTTTTATATGTACTAGTATATATATATATATATATATATATATATATATATTTAAATATATATATAATATATATATAATTTGTATTGTTCACATAACGTGAATTCAATACATCGCGGTGATAGTGCTCTACCGTATGGGAGCGTTTATAAATAACTAAAGTACGGTTAGTTTGACTTCATCAGTTTGTGCTACAGATCTGTTTCGTGAGAGCAGCATTCAAGCCGGCTCACTCTTCAGGTACAAACTCCTGAAGAGTGAGCCGGCTTGAATGCTGCTCTCACGAAACAGATCTGTAGCACAAACTGATGAAGTCAAACTAACCGTACTTTAGTTATTTATAATATATATATATATATATATATATATATATATATATATATAATATATATATATATATATATATATATATATATTTTGTGTGATATATTTCAAATTGATCCAGTATATTTAAAGACAACCATGTAAAGGGGAATCATCTTTTATACAAAAATTTCCCGAGTTTTTTCTTGCTCACCCTTTTTGTGGATTTTGTATAATACAACTCCCCCAAATCCAAAATAAAATAATTACCCCAGATTCCAACATATATGAATTCCGTGATATAGTAAATTTGATCATAATTATTTTTACATACATTTGCCATCCCACTAGGAAAATAAAATAAAAAAATAAATAAAAACTTACCGTCTGTCCTCATAGTGGTCGCTATGGTGACTCATAACGCCGGACACAACTTGGTTGACATTGCATTTGAAGTTCATTAGGCCGTCGTAGTTGTTGACGTAGTCAGTCCAGTGGCAATTTGGCGTCACGTCGTCTCTCTTGCAGTCAAACTGATACCGGCGGTCCTCCTTCTTGTTGTCATGGACACTTCTGATCCGACTGAACGAATGTCCAGTCGGGCACACTTTGAACAAAACACCGTCCCAGTCGTTGTCCCAGGCAACGGCAGCGCCAAAGCACAGTGCCATAGCAACCAGAAGTAGCTTCATGGTTCCTAACATTACAAAGAAACAAGGAAATGTACAACTAAAATGCTTCAGGAAAATATAGGGGTTATAAGTAGGATCGAAATTTCCATTCGCAATTTGGGGGGAGGGGGATAGGGACATCACCCCCCCCCCCCTCCCCACCCAACGAACACAATTGGCCCTTGTAACGGGATATACGGCAATTAACAACGCCCCCACCCCTCATTTTTTTCAATAAGGTGTACTACTTCTACTACTACTACTACTACTAAAAATAATAATACTGTTATCAATGTTGAACCCAGAATCAAGTTCTTTGGATTTTCGGGAACAATCTGTTTACGATCTTGGAAAAAAGTGCAGGATTTAAAAAAAAATCAAAATAAGAGCAATTTGAGAACAAAATAACAGGGAATAGTATCGCCACAGAAACCAACAAGAAGTGAAAATGCTTTCCTTGAAAATTCTAATCTATAAAGTCTTCATGACTTTTTGTTATTTGAGCGTTTATTTGCCGAGTACCACAGTGTCGTGGATACGGGGGAAACATATATCATATCATCAGTGATTTTCGTATTTTATTCTTTTTATGAACACTGCATTTCATTGATATTTGAGGACATTTTCGACACTGTGACACATTTTTGTTACAAACTTGTACTAATTGCAGTAAGAAACTTTATTTAATGACCAAATTATACTCCTTTAATTGACAAAATGTGACGGGGATAAACAATGTATTTTCCATCTGGTTAAAAAAGTGAGATGCATGCCCCCCCCCCCCCCCCATCTAATATTACCCATCGTTGTAAAATGTTATTTCCCCGACGAAGCCAAGTTAATTGTCTGTCAGTGGGGGTTGATTCAGTAATTTGTATGGAAGAGGGTCCAAACAAATAAGGGTTAATTTAAAATTTTTTTCTTATGCGGGAGGGGATTGGTACGCCATGCCTCAGGAAACACATATTAACATATATATAAACATAAACACATAAAAACATATATATCCTTATCTGCTTTCTCTTTTATCATATTCTGTTTTACTGTCTCATTAAATCCAGTTCATAACACTTTTATCAACTGACTTTTCATTTAAGGTTTTATTTTATACATGCCCATTAACATCAACGTACGCTTTATTAGCCCTCCTCCATTGTCAATAGATTACAATCATGTTATTACCTAATAAGAGGTACAAACATATTGCCGAATATCGGTTAAAGTTATTGTTTTCATATATACTGATATACTGCGGAGGAAAACGATTGTGAAAACAAATATCTGACTAATGGTAGCACATGATACATTTCTTTGCAAGCTTATAAAGAGATTAAAGTAAACCAAAAAGAAAAGAAAAACCCTCACATATATAGGCTTATGTTTACGTTCTCTATGTTTTTGATTAAATATTACTTAAACTTAATCTCTACTTGAAAACACACATCTCAGTAAAACATAAATGCTAAACAGGTTATCCTTGAAAATATTAATAAAATGAATTAATTAAATAAATGTCGAGAAAGAATAACTATATAAAATAGCTGAATGTTCCTACCGTATGAAATCTCCCTTTATATTTTCACTTGACGCCAC
Organism: Sipunculus nudus; assembly: GCA_026874595.1. NCBI lineage: Eukaryota > Metazoa > Annelida > Sipuncula > Golfingiida > Sipunculidae > Sipunculus > Sipunculus nudus. The sequence continues at coordinate 22,263,978 of CM049321.1, forward strand.
AGGCCTGACTCTGTCCTAGCCACAGGGCGCATGGGCTTTAAATATACAAGGGTAAACTTGATTTCCTTCCTAACCGCGTATCGTAATAATCAGATGGCCTGGACGGTTTCAGAATGTTTCGTTATGAGCATTCTGAAAACCTATACACTATTATCGAGATCGTGAGCAAGATTGTCTTGAGTTACAGTGTTTTTATATGAAAAAAAATAGCTGTCCCCTGGCTACAACAAAGTCACTTTGAATGGGCAATCCAGGCAACAACCCGCATCCTGTACCTTCTTAGGAGAGATAACATCTCCAATTTTATATTCACATGTATATATTCTTTCTCATTCATTTATGACTAATTTTCATTTTCATATTTCTGTTTAATTCCATAGCAAAAAACAATTATTAGTTTATCCATATTTTATTCATAAATTGCCGATATTTATAAACAGCTCTCTGAACTGCTCCGTAAATACAGCCATACATTTTAGGCCAAGTTAATTTATTTAAAAAACGCATGAAACCTTGTTTTCATGGCTGAAGTTGGGGTCGACACTGCGAAATCCCACGGCTCGGCTCATTTTCGAACTCACGATCTGTGCTATATACTATGTCTTCTGCGCTACCTAAGCGCCGAGGCCTGTAAAAGTTGAATGCAAGACTTGAACATCAAGACGACAATCATATAACACCGAGGATTACATTTAAAAGGTGATATATTGAAAGTATTAAATATAGATGTTCATTTTCACCTCTGGCATCAACATGTTACAATTTATATACATGTTCCAGTTTATATTCTAAGTATTAAGATTATATATATATATATATATATATATATATATATATATTAAAACATTAACCCCCACCCCGTTAATGGTATTTAAGTCAATATAAGTTGAGGAACAGAAAGTCCTCATTATCTTTGAAAAAAATGTGCCTCAAAATGTCCTCATTACTTTGTTTATTTAAACATTTTCCCATTGTTCCAACACAAAACATGGCAATATACCAGAAACTGGACCAAACGACCCCATCATTTAGAATATATATATATATATATATATATATATATATATATATATATATATATATATATATATATATATATATATTAAATTCACCAAAAAACCAAAATTTAAGAACTAAGTTTTCGTTATATCAACCGCCAACCCACTATTAGCGCCCCCCCCCCCGTGTTCTTGAATTTCTGGATCCGCCATTGCACAATATTTATCTCAGCCAAGGGGCAGGGGTTATGTTTCTGCCGTGGTTAGGTTGTCTGTCTGGTCGTTCTCTCTTTGTTGGTTTGACAATACCATATAGGGTTAATGAGCTGACCTGGCTGAGGTCTGCGCTCTCTGAATAATTTTCTACTTAATATATGATAATATATGTGAGGATGTAATATAATTCAAATACAGTCAACTTTGCTCGATGGTGACACTGATTATTTAATAAAAAATAAGGTGATTCCCTGGTAAAAATAATGTCTTATTATTATGTAGCCAGCCATGACAACAAGATACTCAGGTCTTCTAAAATAACTGACAGGGGCCTGCGAGTCATGATGAAAGTCATGAAAGTCGTAATGGTTAGTGCGCTGGACTTGTGACCGCAAGGTTGTCGGTTCGCGTCCCGATCTGACCGCCGTCTGCGCTAAGACTCCTGGTCAAAGTCTTTACCACAAGAGTACGCTCTCTCGACCCAGGAGTCAATGGGTACTGGTCATGGGAGGCAGGCAAATTTAGAATGAATAACCTTGTCACGCCTGTTATGGCTGCTTGGGTTGTATGCTCCCCGGGGAGCCGAGAAAAGCTACAAGAATGAACAAGCCCGAAAGACCAGGAAGGCAAAGTTTAAAGTCGGATGAAACTGACATAATCAGTGATATCATTCTATTAACCCTTTACCCTTTTTTTACCCATAGAACACCCATTCTAAGGATATAATAAAACTATTTGCATGTGCGGTAGTATTTGACATCAGAGGCTTATATGGTCATGTTATATTTACTGAATAAAGAAGAAAAATGTTCTTTCAATATTAATTACATTATATACCTCCTTTCTTCCCAATGGCACCGATTCACACAAAGCTGTCAAGCCATCATGACAGACGCAGAGTCCAACTTTTCGAGTAAATCCAGCCTCCTTATTAAAAACTGATGCAGGAATATACGAAAATAAACCGCGTGGATGTTATATTTATAACGTCAGTTTATGTCTTACTTAGGAAAAATGAGAGTTCGACAAGCAGATGAAAAAAAAGTACTGTAAGAAATATATTCCGTATTTTCCATACGGAAGGTTAACTGCAGAGGTTCAGATAGACAAGGTTTAAGGATAATCGTTATCCTGTACTATGACTGAGACGGGCCCCGGCTCTCTCATGCAGTACACAGGGAAAGTATCTGCAGCGCGACCCCCAACCAGGATCGCGCACAATGAAATGAACAACCAAAATGAACCGTTCAGACTGGATAATTTATTGCGATGGAAAGACTAAATGCTATATAACATTTCTGTGGCTAAATACCATCTTCATATAACGCAGTATTCATGATAGTCACCCAGAATACCAGACATGTCCAGCGTAGTATCTGTCACTTATAGTGATCAGATAATTTCTTAACAGGAAGGCATACAGAGAAAGAGGGGTGATTGTTTGTGTGTGTACATGTGTGTGTTTGTGTGTGTGTGTGTGGGGGGGGGGGGGGTTGCCGCGAGTACAGAGAATACCTGCCTATTTTAATGCCTATTATAATGTTTTCCAAATTTGTTAGGTAAATCCGCTCCATTCGTTTTTTTTATTATTTTCTTACCTCTCTATGGCATTAGCTGTCTGGTGTATTGTACAATATTGCGTGACTGACAGATGGCTAGATTACCCGGAACTTGTTCAGAAAGTGAAAGAGTCTCCCTCCCGTAGATGAAATGATAACTTCCTAGGACTGGGACAATATGTTAATATAACAAGACATCTGACCTATTCATCGAATCATTGAAGCTGTTAATGTCGCAACTCTGTCCGGGTTATACTGTACAGACTCTGGTCTTGAGGGGTGCCATTTAGGCATTTAGCTCGATTTTACCATTCATATTATTACAATTATTATTATTGTTATTATTATTATTATTATTAATATTATTATCTGCATGTTTATCATGGTGTGTTATGTACAAGATTTAACTAAAGTGTATAAGCATACATTAATAATAATTTTTGTTAGTTGATAATCTGATATTTTTTGGGTAGGATTAAATGTGTTTCAAGTTATCAGTGTGACTTATCTGAAACAGACTTCATCCTCCATTTTTCCGTTGATCATCTGAATGTGATTTTAGTTTACGGGTCGGGGTGGCGGGCTGATCGGAACCCGGGGTAATTTCTTTTTATTATGACAGGAATCAGGTTCACATCGACTCTTACCGCTCACAGTCCGCATGTTACTTTATTACCAACAAGTTGCAGATTCTGAGGGAGAAACATCCGAGGGGTCTGATCAAGGATGAAGGTCCTCTTTAAAGCTATTCTCGGCCTTTCACTTGAAAGATACAGATATAATGACCACTTGACTCCCCACATAATGATTCCCACCTTGTAGCTGACATCGGAGTACTTCCAGTTGTTTTATATGTGATTTTAAAACCCTGACCTCGAAAAAAATCGAGAAAGCTCATTTGTATATATATAGATTAAACCTCGATTAAACCTCGCAAATTGCGTGACGAAACATAATATAAACACACACACATGCATATATATATATATACTCTAGAGTATTATTAAATTAACTGTTGATCATGCTTTGACGTTTGAAGATCTTTTCAATTAAGAATAGTAACTGTCATGATGGCATATGACTCTATATACACAGGTGCTTCAGGAATTAATTAACTAGAGGGTGCTCAGTAGAACGCATTACGCCGCCTAGACAAACCAATTCGATCCGCCCCTCATCCCTGCCCTATATTCTCTACAAGATTAATTGATTCGGTTCATTCAATTATTTTCGCTTAATCCGGCAAACAAACAAACAAACAAACCACCAAAACATAACCTCCAGTGGGAAGGTAATGATAACGGTCTACCCGTCGTCGACATTTTCAAGTGCCTGGATCCTTCTATAACGTGTCAGAGAGAGGTGGGGTTACATAACTTATTTACAGATGATGAGATTATTGGGAACTGGAGCAAAAAGTGAAAGTGGCTCACTCTCATGAAAATAATGATTGTGTTCATGTGCTGTGGGCAATATATAAATATAACGTGGCAATTGATCTCATCTTTATACCCGGGATACATTTTTTAAATATTCTCTCTTATATAGTTAGGAAAACAAACACCAAACTTTAATTTTGTTATTAAAGTTTACTCTTAAAATTCCAAAATAAATCATAATACAAAATGTGGTAAGGGCTGTGATATTATCCAAGACGTCCTTAATTTATCATTACGTTTATTTAAATTTGGCGCACTTGGAAACATGACTTATATTAGCATTACATCTATTTATCTTATATGTTTTGAGATGGGATACCTTTCATGTGTACCCGTGTCGGGCGACCGATAAGCAGGGCTGATACCTGCATTTATAAAGAATTAATAAAATTAATAAGAAATAAAATCACTGAGACAACCCCGATACACACCGTTGTGAAGACTTCAAGTTCACCCCCCCTCCCCGCACCCCTAACCCCGCCTTCTCATAAACAGGTTACTAACGCATTGTTTCGATTATACCCCAGAATTGCCGACTGCTAATTTAGCAGTTAATAAACCATGAGTTTACAATTAGTGATACAATTCATCATATGTTTATAGATGGTATCAATATCTAAAAAAGGGCATTGTCCTCTATTTACACACATAAAATAATTAAAGATTCAATTTAATATTGGGAATACAACAGAAACAAAGTTACAGTAATTACCGGTAAATATTCATTAGGAATCATTAACTTTATAGATTTGAATTAAAAATACAGACCACAGTATAACTAAACTATGGCAAAAGTAGGAGAACCGTAACAGTTTAATGGTAATTATTTTATTATTATTAATATTATTATAATTATTTTTATTATTACGTTTTGTCTCTTATGTGTGTAACTGAGGTGTATAAGCAAACAGAAATAAACATATTTTGGGGGGAGTGATTAAAATTTTCCCCTCGGATGAAATATGTTTCAAGCTATCGAATTACATCTTTGTTCATCTTAATAAAATTTCAAGTTACCGGGGGGGGGGGGGGGGTAATCTGAAGCTGGGGTAATGTTTTTTATAACTAAAAGCGATCAGGTTTGGACAGATTCTTATCTTTCAAAGTATGTTTATTACTTTATTGACAACCATTATCAGGGATCGCAATACTTTGAAGTGTTCACCTTTCCAACGGAAAGGCATTACTATAGGTTTGCCTTTCCGTTGGAAAGGTGAACAAAAGAAATGCTTTTCCCCTAAAGATTTATCCTACCATCATAACAAACATTCAGTCACACTTCGCTCAGTGTAAAAATGATTTTGCCACCACATATATTATCCCACGTGCACACTAGCGTATAAAAAAGAATCCAAGTTTTACAGGAGTAACTTAGTTATAATAGAAATACAATTGTGCAGTAAAATAACAGAAAAAATGAAGGAGATGAAAAATGGATGGCGAAAAGTATATAAGAAATAATTGACCGTTCTTATAAGAAAATATAGGGAGTCGGTGGAACACCACCTTTAAAATATTTCGTTTTTGTGTCATGTTTGTTACTACTTATCAGATACTAATGTGGAAAATTTCTAGGTGTTAACATTTCAAACGGATTGTTACAGAATGGAAACTGCCTTTCCGTGAAAATGTTTGCTTGTGACAGGGAGAATTACATAATTTGACCCCTGTTTATATAATTTATATCCAAGAGAATCTGAGTATATGATTAAATTAATTCAAGATTAATGATCAGTAAAGTGTTGTTCACGCCTGGAGATTTGAAGGTTATTTCAACTAGACTTTCTTGTTAAGGTTATCCACCTAGCCCACATCCCAATCCCATCCTCCTTCTTCACTTTTCACAGACGAACTGAAAAAAAGTGACGTCACATTTTCGAAATTTGCATATTACTCGAAAACTGTTGAAGATTTTGCTACCAAATCTGCCGCTACACGAACAAATTGTAAATAACACGTCTGTAAACGTTTCAACTGTCTAGGTCAATTGAAAATATTACCAAACTAAAAAGTGCTGTTTCAGCTATCTCAAATCTTTTCCGCATGAGTGAATTAAAAAATTATGACATAGAAATGTTGAAAATCTAACTTGATACAGGAATTTTTATCCATTTGTCTGAAACCCATATAGATGAGAAGAAAACCTGATAATGAAAATCTTAAAGAAATTGCACCTTTTGACGCCTGCAACATTGTAAAAATAGGCGTGGTTCATTGAAACAACGTCAAAGCGATTGGATAATAGTCAGGTATATCCTGAGTAAGTTTCAATGAAATCCTATAAAAATGTCAAAATAATAAGTAACAGAAGAAGAAGAAGAATACAAAAAAAAACAATTATCTCCACCTTTGGATAAGTGGAAACAATTAGGAAATGCAGGAATGACATATGACTCAAGGTGTATATATGCACAGAAAATAAACAGGAGAGCGCATACCTCCGCCGAGACGAAGCACCTTTTCTCTATCCTATCCGGCCCTCCATCAGGGTCTTCAACGGGGTCCTTCCTTGTCCATGCCCTACTCTATACAAAGATCTATTGAATCAGTTCATTCAGTGATATCCGCGTAATTCAGCAAGTAAAGACACCGACATACAGTGACGCAGGAATCGAGTCGAGATTGGAGTCCACTTGTTTAGTCCACTTTTTTAGGGAATCTGACTCTGACTTGGATTCGAGAGTACTGTTCTCGGACCTGTACTCAGGCTCGGATGTAAAGAATCAGGCCAAGTACATCCTGAGTCCAGTAGAAAAAGAAAAGCTCCCTAAATCAAACAAAGAGTTTTATACTTGTAAACATGTTATACATAAAGAGATTTAGCTTTGCATGGGTGATAAATGAAATTACACCTTCAAGGGAAAGTGTGTGTAAAAATTAACATAAAAATACAGGATATTTTCACCCTTTTAAGTTGTTTTAATAAGGAGATTTGAAATGGGTTCGGACTCAGACTCGGGTTCCAAATGACTGGGACTCGAAGAGGGTTTACTCGGACTAGAACCCAAACGACTCATATTTGCACTCTGACTCGGATAATGTGGCCTCGACTTTATCCATGCCGACAAAAGGTTATTATAATGGTCTACCTGCCGTCAACATTTTCAAGGGCCCGGGGCCATCTATAATGCGTCAGGGAGCGGTGAGGTTGCTTTTCTTGATAAAAGCTGACAAGATCGCCGGGAAAGTTTGCAAAAAAGTGAAAGTAGTTCCACCTCACTGATACAATGCCCTTTTCATTTGGTGGGGCAATATAACTACGTAATAATTGATCTCATCCCTGTATCCGGGATCCTGCTTCTTCAGGTCGGTGGCTCCTGGTTAAAGGGGTCTATTTCTATATCTGACACAGTAGAGAATGGGGGGGGGGGGGGGGCATGGAGTCCAGCCCCCCCTCCCAATTTACGCTGCAACAACCTTTCTTTGTTCTTGGACCTGGATCCCCTCATTCCTGGACCACAGGATCTTTATTTTTCAGGTTGTCGTTAGGTCTTCCTTGGTTGGACCTTCCCCTTTCCAAAACCCGAGATCTGCCCTGTGATGTATATTAAATAAAGATAATGACTTGAACCTTTCCTAAAATACACCAAGAAAAGCCGATCTCACCTCAGGTAGGTTATTCGATATGTTTATATCCATGTGGGCGCTCTCCAAAATAATCTTAACACATTTAACAGGGAAATCTGGAAGCAAGTCCGACGAATCGCAATTTGCAAAGGGCGTTTTACTGACCTTTAAACTTCCGCACATTTGCAACCAACGCCTTAGGTTATGTGGCTTATTCGTTTGAAAAACATTTCTGTGTTTACTGATAGCTCGCAGATAAACAAACTCCTTCAACCCTCACAGAGACGTCCAAATTCCTTTCATAACAGAAATTACCTAGAGTTTATTAATATTTACGTAGGGTAACCCAGAGATCACATACACAAAAGCTAAGTGAATAGCTGGTTTTAAGGGCTACATATTAGGACTAAGCAGGATGCAGCTCAAATTTAGTTGGTGTATGTGTGTGTGTGTTTTGTGCTTGTTCACGACCCAAATCACGCAAATCTTGAACAGAATTTCATAAAATTTTAACCTTTCAGGAATTTTCCAATAAAAAAAAACTGATTAAATTTTGGTGTGGATCAGACATTAAGGAATCGTGATTCAGGAATGTGATAAATGTAAAGTTACTTATGCAGGAATTAACCGGAGAAAATTGACCGAATATGTGGATGCAAACACGAGTTCTATAGCCATCCATATTATTCGATTTGATTTGATTTGCCTGAAATGACGAAATGCTCTGAACAGTTCATGAGATCCCGTTCATGATTGCATATATTATGTTGTGAACAAACATACAAATGAAAGACAGACAGACAGACAGAGACACAAACAGGGATCAAAGCATATTCTCCTGGCTGAGTCTACAATTATTGTCGAATACCTAAATCCTCCCTAGGATGATCCTCATGTAATTTTCCTGTATAAGTTCACACTCCTGTCCCTGTTCACCCAGCTCTCCTAGGTCACCTCCTGTACAAAATCACCCGCTAATACAGATCAGTAGCTTTTTTATAATGAACCCTAACAATTGTAGATTATCCTTTGAATTACTTTTTTTTTCACGGTGATCCAGAATACTTTCAAAATAGAATGGATTCTTCCATTTTTCCTACCCGCCACAAACTTAAAAAAAATAACTTTTCATTACCTGTTACGTAAATTTGCCGAAAGACAAACCGGGGGTAAAGTATATTACCTCACGCCACCTGGCGAAGATATAACAAAAATCTGAGGTGTTAAAATACAAAGCGGATTTCTCAATACAACCCCATGGAATGCTGTCCCCGTGGACGTGGACTTAAGTTAACTTCAATATATGTATGGATTGTGAAAAAAAGGTATTCTGCAGGAATCGCAAAATCATGTGTTCACAGTACTCTGATAAAAACACTATATACATGAATTATTAAGTGAGGGGTTGTCCACTAAGTAAGGAAGAGTCGTTTAATTTTAGAGTTGTCCAGACTCGAACCAGATTTCGCGAGTCCGCAGTCAATCTGTACACTCTGGTAATGATATCTATTGGCCAAATGTGGCACTAATATGCAAGGTTAATCAAAGCAACAACTGTTGCATTAAGCTGGTGATTTACATAATTCCTGATCAATATATGAAAACCTTTCTAATTTGTTTAATGTTGTATGAGTGTTGGTAAGGTAATAATGGTCTAAAATAGATTTTTAAGTCTTAATCTTATTACACTTTTCGCAGTGTATACAAACATAGGTATATATATATATATATATATATATATATATATATATTTATATATATATATATATATATATATATACATGTATAAGGTATATGTGGACTCTCTCTCTCATATTATCTCACTCAAAGTCGTAGGTAAACCTCATTTCGCCCTGCTAATCTTATTTGATTGTTCGTTTGAAAAAATGTCATTTTTTAATAAAATAACCATGCGGTAGAGTCAATCTAATTATGCCCCAGCTTGGTGATAAGTCACGGTTATCTGAGCACTATTATGAGCTGGAGCCCAGTCTAACTTTAGCCTCGTTCCCTGGGATCGCCAGTCAACTAGGGGTCCCATCTGAACGAACGACATACCAAAAAGTTTTAATTCCTTTAATTAATGAATTCGCAGAATATAAATTTTGACTTCCGTTGGTTCTAATAATTCATAAAATCACATTCAGTATGTCAGTTAATCGGGGTTTTTTTTTCTCACGAGCGCAGACCACATCGGACCGGCAGTTTGCCAAGCGGGGTGGAATGAGGTGTCAAGATAAGCGGGGAAGCGGACTACAATAGCCGATCAACGCTGGGACAATACGACTGGGCAATAAAGCTCCGACGACAGCTTTCCGGACTGTCCTTGATGACATAGTAGACATTCGTTTTCTTAACCCAAACAATTTCAGATAAGTCAGCCGATATATTTGTTATTTGTGTCATTGAGCCTATCGCTTGTAACGGGACTGCGTGATGTTTTTAAAATAAGGGAAACACTGATCTTTAGGTTATTTTTAGGTCTGTTCACATATTAATTTTCGATACAAATTGAACGCATGACAAGGAACGATTAATCACCGACATTTTTAACCCAACGAATAGTGTTTCAGGTCAAAACCACGAAATTTTAAACCCACGATATTTTCTGAATCCACAGTATATTACTCATTAACATTTGGGCATATCATGACGTACATTGTAGCATTTTCCGCTTATGTTAAGGTTTCAGTTGCGTTTTTATATATTGTATATGATATAAAATAATCTAAGATTTAAGCCGGTACAATTTTCCTTTTTCTTTTCCAGGTTTGGAAGTCGGCGTCAAATTAAAAATGCAGATTTGTATTTCCACAGGTTGGTAGACCAAAAAGGTGTTCTGTCTGTTTTATACTTAGGTTATTCAATTAAATGTGAATTTAAATCTAGGGAAAATATCTGTGTCTAACCGTCTGTCCTGTTTCTTGTAGTCATAATGTCCAAATACACCTGTCAAAACGTGCTTACCATTGCAGTGTTAGATTCCCGAAGAACCAATCATGTTGACGTAACTGCTCCAGTAACAGCGATGTGACGAAGCCACGTGACGACCGTAGTCCCCTTGCCTGTTCCTGGGGGCGTGCACCATCACCAAAATGCCTGTCTCTGAAGTACTTTACAGGTCGAGTATCAGCAAGGTGGCCTCCCTGAGACGTTGAATGTCAATAACCACGGACGCGATCGCCCATCTCGACGCACAGAAGTACGCCGACCTGCCGGTGGAGTGCTGAAGCACGTTCAGGTAACGCTACACTCACTAAGTGCTCCGGCTCTTCTCAATATTTTTGGGATTCACGCCTCATATGAGACTCCTGGCGTCACAACTCCCGCTTGCCTTCTCCAATCAGCACCTCTTTCCAAGATGTTCGTTGCCTTCACACATCGAGCTTAATGCAGACACGTCCCCGGGGATGATTTCGTGGGAAATATACCCTAAACATATTCGCAGACAAGACGTCGCCTACCAGACAGGGTTACTTTGGAGACCGTCATACAAGATCGGATCTCACGAGTCTATACTATATAGATATGAACATCAAAGGATGCAGGTGAAGCCTTCTTATCGATAAACTGCTCTGAAATTTACATTATATAAACCACGTGTTCTACATAACTTGGTTCCTCATACTAATGGCTAACCATGATACAACATAAAATTAATAAACTTTCAAAACTCTGGTTAACTCTCCTTTTAAATGAAAATACGCAGTATTTTCTCGATATGCAGTATCGATCCATAAATATATAACTAAAGACATATGCAACACTCCTGAATCCGACCACCCCTTAATCAACGACGGTGTTTTCCCTTATCCCTGCCCCACCCTCCACAAAGATTAATTGCAATGGTCCATTCCGTGATTTTCCCTTAATCCTGCAAACAAACACATTAATAAAACATAACCTCCTACGGCAGGAAATGATAACGGTCTACGCCAACATTTTCAAGTGCCTAGATCCGCCTATTACCTGTCAGAGAGAGGTGGGGTTGCTTTACTCATTAACATAATACGAGATTACCGGGAACTTCTGCAAAAAGTGAAGGTGAAACCCTCTCAGGTATATAATAATTGCTTGGTTCATTGGCTGGGGCGATATGTAAATATAACGTGACCACATGTAACTGAATCTGTCCTAACAGGTGGTCGGGGGCGCTATCCCGATTTATCTGATGTCTAATAAATCTAAATTATAATTGACGGTGGTGGTACTGTACTTTTGTCACGGAACTCCTTAGTGGCAACGTCTCGGGTATTCACGTTTTTTTAATTGAACAGTAGGGAATGATGCAAACCGTGTTTTAAGCGGGGTCCTTTCCCTTATTTCTCTATAAATACAGAGATATCTCAGATAATTCCTCGGAGTGGCCTTGGCAGCAAAAGTTTAAGCGAACGACGACTGTGTATGAAGGCAGAAGGCCGTTTCATTGAGTCAGAAGCTATAAGTACATAGTTATCAGTTCTTCAGATAATCAACAAACACAAATTCATTATATTAATACAAAATGTGGTAAGTGGATTGGAAGTAAACATTTGTCTCATCTGTTGCTTATCAGTTTACTAATTACCTTTAGCCAAGTTATACCTATGTTTCTCTATGGCCTGTGCAAAGTGTCCACCGGTCACGGGTGTGTTGGTGGGTGAATTAACTGTGAAAATTAAAATAGATTACAGATTCGTCGTTATATAATAGCACCGTCTGTCATATTGGAATTAAACTATACTGGTCTTCAAGTGAACTAATAAACGGTTGGATAAAGCAGGTGCGGATTATCTCTTGTCCCTTAAAAAATAATAAAAGGGACAATATAAAAAAAAATAATAAAAGAAAAGCTGACCGCATGGCACATAGGCTACTCGTTAAGTTTATATCCACGTATTTATAACATTGATAACACTGCAAAAATAACCTAAACACAATAAAGAAATATGGCAGCAAATTGGGAGAACCAATATTTTGCAATGGGTGTTTTGCAATTACTGACCTTTCAACTTTCGAACATAAACAATCGACACCTAAGTATGCATAAAATTAAAACTAAATGTGTTTCAAACATACGATTCTGCTCTTTTGGAAACCCGTGTAGGTCTGGGCCCCCTTGAGCCTTTCACACACCCCGGTACGGTGAATAGGCTGACAGCCCCCCCCCCCCCCCAACTTATAGGGCCTCGTTCTGGAGACCATTTTTCCACGAGGTATTGGTACTATTGGACAATGATTTATTAATATACCATTATTTTTTTGCTCACCTTAATGGAATAAACTTTCACGTTCATGTTGACATTTTTATATTCAAACTTTATAAAAGGAATTTGACAGTGGAAAATGTGCGTGTCCTGGGCATTAAAATCTTTAGAAATTGATTGAAACCCTAAAACTCATTCTGGGTTTCAGAAGTTTACATTGGCCTTTAAAGCAATAGAACTCTCGATTCTTAAGGCAATAGGTAAACTCGGTAAACACTTCAAGCAATAGAACGTGTGTTTTTGTGTGTATAGGTTTTACATATGTTGTAAAAATTTTTTACTTGAATCAGTAATTAAATTTATTTCCCGATGAAGCGCTACTTGGTAATATATAGCTTTTGTGATATTCTTTTAATAGTCCTAAATTTATCTTGGTCCATGTAATACTTGAAAAAAGCTATTTTTTTCGAGTAGTCTCGAGATGAACTGGGTCTGATTTCGAGAGTTCTAGCATCCGAGTCCGATTTCAAGTCCGTCCTAGTCTAGGACCCTCGAGTCCAAGTCCGAGTCAGATTTCCTAAACAACTGGACTCGAGTCCAAATATAATACTGAATTATTGTTACGAAGACAAATTATTCAGGGGAAAACATTCACTGTACACAAATATTAATCGCCAGACTTTGACATGTATTGCGTCAGATGCAAAACTAAGTAGAATGTGACTCCGGGAGCATCATGGACTCTTGCACCCAGAGTCCGAAAGCCGATGCTCAGAAAACAAAATTCCTTTACGATCGAACGGGACTGCCTCCATACAAAGGCTTAATTGGATCTGATCGCTACATATTATTAAGGAAAATGATGTTTTGTCCTTAATTCCGCCGGAATCAGTCATTTTAGAGGTCAACTCGAATTTTTGTACATTTGATCAGTTGTTTGGGTTGTTTATATGCCATTTGCATGTCTTTTTTTAAATCCAGACTGGTGACATACACAAGAAATCATACACCACCATGTAACAACTGAACATTGTTTGTCACTCATAATAGGATAGGAAATGACCTATAAAAAATAATTGTTTACAGAGCACAACTCACTTGGCATTTACAAAAGCAGATAGTCACAAAGAATCCTTCAAACGGTCTTTATACCATACAGAACCGAGAATTATATTCCCGTGTTAGGTTGCCCATTTCATTTAATGTACAAAATGGCTGTTCATGGCCATTTGGGGCTTAACACATGTAAAATAGAACATATATAACTATATATATAACTATATATATAAATGTGTGTATGTGTGTATGTGTGTGTGTATGTGTTACGCCCTAAATGTTAAATTGCAATTCTTTCCACCGACCCTTCATGATTTAATGAACCATTTATTTAGTTTGCGTACTATTGTTTATGAAAGATGACATCCTTTAAGGAATTATAAAGAAAATAAAGCAAAACCACACTCATTATACAGTAAAGAACTTTTATTCTGAAATATTTGCCAAAAGCTTCACATAGGCGTTTCGGAAGGGAAAACACCTAAATGTTACATATGACGAGTCATGGATGTGTATATAACCATTTAGGACTGAACCTAAAGTTCGATACACTGTGGATCACTCCAATGAAGATCAGTGAACCAGCATTCCAGTGAAAGCATTTTGGTACCAACGATCGAGAGTGGAATATTTGTGTGGACACATCGTGACAAACACAGTCTCCTGTTGTCAGCTGAAGTGGTCTGGTTATAGTCATCGTGGAATGACGAGATTCGGCATGGCCACCACCAACGATCATGTTGTTTTTGCGCAGCTTAATACAACCTTGCCGATAACCGGAGAGACCGTCGACAAAGAACATGTACAGTCCAGGGCGGGGGGCAACAAAAGCGTGGAGAGCCATTTTGTAACCGTTACCGATGTTCATGTGCAACTGGTTGTAAGGTACTCGTTGCGATTGACCTCGATGATTGATGAACTGCCGTCCTCCATACTTCACGTGAAATACCACTGATCAAACGATAAAAATTCAAATAGTTCAGCGCCTTGGATTTATTTCTTCGGGAAGATAACATTATTCGTGACATCAATAGTAACATAATTATTATCATTAAATGACGATCACAATGACTGTCTTTTTCTTATAATTCATGAAAAATATATTTAAAATTACATATATAAAACTAATTGCAGTAAAGTCTCGTTCAGCTCGAATACTTTTTCAATTAATGAAACACATTCCCAAGGCTGCTATAATAGGCAATTGATGACAAACTCCTTTCACTCGACTTCGCGTATAGCCGTTTTTTTTATCTGTTAATCCTGAAGGAATAATCAGGAACTAAACATTTATCAAACACGTCATTCTTACCCCCCCCCCCCCCCAAAAAAAAAAAAAAATTTTATCAACGTATTAGCCTAAGATCGTAACAGCGTAGGATGAGGCAATAATTTTTTCTTATAACATTAAGTAATATAATAATTAGGGTGCGAGGTTTGGAATACCTTGGCATTGTCTACGGCTAAACCTGGAGCGCTGGACAGGAATCTGTAATATTATGATCAAAAACTCATTGTTGAATCACTCTCAAGCATTTTACCCTACCTTCGATCGACAGAAAATATAAAAGCTACTTTAAATTATGGCACACCGGGCTTTATAGCATATACCTACTATCGTTTGTCTAAAGGGTTTCTTGTTCTATCGATGATTTAAAACTTGAAAAGAGAAATGTCAACATTCTTTGGCAACAAGCTTCTGGGATATAATTAGTTCTTCATTTTTTGAAGAAATTATGCCACTTTCTGTATTCACATTGAAAAATAAATCCGAAACAGTTGATCGAATTGCTTGTTAACACTGACCCCTAACCTCTGCATACAAGACAAGCTTACATACCTTTGGCCCTCCAGAGAGAAACTGATCGGTGCCATGACAGCTGCACAGAACAGCACATGACAAAATTCCGACACACTTCATGTTGCTATCAGGATGGTTATGCTTTTAATTCGATTTCTTTCTCTGATTCGAACTGAAAACGAAAGATAATACAGCAATACAGTATCGAAAATTCTTTTTGAGGCTCCTTTGGACATCCATCATGATTGTATTCCTTAATATATATATATATATATATATATATATATATATATATATATATACTTAAATGTTAAGCTCCATTGAGCTTCTTGTTACTACAGTCAAATCGATACAATAACCACAAAAATAATGGACGTTACAAAAGAGAAACAGAACTTTCGAAGCATATTTGGTTCTTAAGAATAAGAGCAAACAACATTCAAGTACCTAAAATTAATCCAACACTTTAACACAATGAAACGTACTTCGAATCAATGCAACCCCTCTGTTGAGCAGAAAAAAAAGTAAATTACCTCACAAAAGCCACAAGTCAATGATTCTTTTTAACAGTTGTGGCGAATAAGTCACCAAATAATGCGGACACCTGAAACTACCGAACCATGCAAAGAAAAATTAACAGTACCAGGTATACGCCCCCTCTCCCATCTTGTAATAACAAGATGTTCCAACGTGCTTACCATTTATTATTATTATTATTATTATTATTATTATATATAATAATAAAAATAATAATAATAAACAATGCACACACGAAAATGATAGAACTATGAAACACCAGAACGTGATAAAATAATTAAATATTTGACAGATTAATACACAATGAAATCAATGTTTACACATTTAATGTTTTACAGTCAATATTAATTTATTATATGTTAAATAATTTTATAACATATTTTCCTACCGTTGCTCAACGCCTTCTTCCTCCAAGCTTCGCCTGACTTCTCATAGCCTGTATTAAGATGAAGGTTTAAATAACTTGACTAAATGAAAAGGACCATTGTGTACCTTTCAAAAACATGTTATTGTGGTCAATGGCAGATCCAACTTTTGATAACGTGTTAAAATAGCGTAGTGCCACGCCTAACGGGGGTTGACCTATGGTGAGACTGAAACAGAAAGTTAGGGGAACATATCACATTTTATATCCTCTAAAGATGATTTTATCTGACTAGGTTACGTATCATTAGACTGTATCCAAGGAAAGCTTCCTCATATTGGAACCGGTTTTGTTATGGCGGATTTTATCTGAAACACGCTAAGTCACGAGGCCAGATAGCAGTCAAGGCACGCGAGAACAGGGGCGGATCTTGGATTTTGGAAAAGGGGCTCCAGCTCAGTAAGAGGATCACCTTGAAAAAGTGTGTATATCTTGGAAGGGATGGATCTAAAAAGCAAAATTTTGGTTAAAATCCCTTAAAAATGTTACATGACCTCCCTTTCGATCTACAACTGCGTAACGATGTCTTATAATTTGTAACCAAATACCAGACATAAAACCTGATGGAAATATCATGAATAACAAGGGCAGTTCTTAACGACACGCAGGATATCACTTTTATATTTTTGTCAAGTTTTCTTTTTTTGCTACATTTTTAAAATGTGATATATTTTTACTGAAAAAATGGCCAGTGTGTGTAGTGTTGGACTATTTTACGTGAACAGTCAGACTAATCCAAAGCGTTATAATAAGAATCAATAATCAGCTGTTACGAAGACAAATTCCTCAGGGAAAACACTGGGCCGATCCGGGAGTCGTACCCATGTCTTTGGCGCACAAGTCCGGCGTACCAACCGCCTCACTAGCGAGACAGTTCGGTCCGCTTTTATGTTACCCCGTAACACACCCCCTCTTCAGAGCGTTCTGCTATCAGAACAAGGCTAATTATCCAAGGAGTCACACATTGATGAGCTTATTCCCTGGGCCACACAGTTTAACCGTCACGTTGGACGAGCCCCATTTTGTTACGAAGGCAAGTTGCTCAGGGGAAAATACTTGGCCGATCCGGGATTCGAACCCATGTCGGTGGCGCACAAGTCCGGCGTAACCGTGTTACCAACCGCTTCACAAGAAAAGCAAGCTTCATTAGCGAGACAGTTCGGTCCGCTTTTATGTCACCCCGTAACACAGCAAAGAAAGTCAAATCGAAGACAATTTAAATGATTCATATACTCATCTGTTACAATCACAGATACGTATTTATAATTTTCAAATTTCCTAAAGTCAAATCTGCACCATACCCCCTGCATCACTTGTTTAAATACTTATACGTGAGCAGACACACCAGATCTTACTGCGCAAGAGTGGTTATTGCATAAAGAGCATCAGTCCTGGGAACGGAGGAGCAAATATACTATCAAATATCGAAAAACATTTACTGTTCGATTCTGGACCAAATAAAAACAGGTGATGGCATGATGTACTCGCGATGGGATGGTATAAGGAAAGACAATTAAAGAGTCATATTCTGATATCTGACGTATATTTATTAATTATATCCCCTTGAACCTTTTTTAGAAAAAGGCCACGAAACGCTTATCCCAAAGTACATAGGCTGCTTTTTATTCACTCTCTTCATAACATGTAAGTTGAGGAGAGGGTGGGGGTTCCGCCAAAATAATCCGAACTTACTCAAGAAGGAGATCAGACGACAAGTCTGAGTAACCAGAATTTTGCAAATGGCTGGAGCTTTCAACTTTCGCCCATACGCAACCTACCAACTTTAATTACATGATTGCTCTGGTTGTCAAAATGGGCTCATGTACTGTGTTTACAAACAGTTTTATAGATAAATAAGTCACATAGGAGTTTTAAGAATCTTTCTTGGCAAGTGCTATATATACCAACAGTTCATTTATATGTGCGCAGCGCAAACAAGTAATAGCATACATGCTATAGATAGAGCAGGTGGATAAATGGCCTTAATATCATCGTTATGGCATAACTTTTAGAAGGAGATAGAATGTTCGCTGGCGACAAGGCCAATACGGGGAAGGCAGGCCCGCCCTTAAAGACTCCAGGTCAAGTGATCCTTGTTGTTTACATGACCTGGGGTTACAAACCCGACAATTTGGTTTTCCCTCCTCTTATAAGCTCTAGGCCTTTATGCCAGGAGCCCTTTAAAATTTGTTTATTTCCTTTTATGTTTAGCATAATCCCAAACAAAATTGATTATATCAGTCACATATTTTTGTACCCAATCAAA
The DNA here is from genome assembly GCA_026874595.1 of Sipunculus nudus. Taxonomy (NCBI): domain Eukaryota; kingdom Metazoa; phylum Annelida; class Sipuncula; order Golfingiida; family Sipunculidae; genus Sipunculus; species Sipunculus nudus. The sequence goes on from CM049321.1 coordinate 22,283,027, forward strand.
GATATGTTGTCCAAATGCTTTTTTGGACTGCTTGTAAGGGTAACTTGGGCTTCACTGCTTCTTTTCCTTGTTTGAATGTAGACAAAACAAATTCTGAGGTAAAAAGGATCTAATATCAGAATTTATTTTGCAAAAAGAGGCTCAAACTTTTGTTTTTTTTTTAAGATGTTTTAAAGGGGAAAGTATAGCCTTCAAGAGAAAGCCATAATATTTTATTGTCTGTGTGACACCTTTCAATTATATTAGAATTAAGTATAACATTAAGAAAATAAAGTATTATGTTTCCAGTGTGTTTTTCTAAACCAGGTTTAGATATATAATATTTCATATGGTAAGCTCAGAAATTGAACCAAAGTCTACAATTCTTCTTATAATTATATTTATAATTGGGGTGTCCAGTATATAAATATTATTCTCTGAATATCTTGGGAGTATGTGATTAAATTGACCATGCGTCCGCCCTTTCTAAAACGTTAGGCGATATGTATTCCCATCAAGAACCCTATTTTCTTAGAGTATACTTTTCCTAGATGCAATCGCCATTCGCCATTCACTAATGGAGGGGGTATTTAATATTTCTACTACGAGTGGAAATTATGATAACTAAAAAAGAAGAGAACCTAATTTACTTTCCCTGCTGTCCTTGTAAAGTTGACAGATTTTTACAAAATTGACTGGGTAAAAAATTCCTTGTTACAAAGGTTATAATTATAGAATGCTTAAAACAGCGGATGGGGGGGGGGGGACTCATCTAAAGCTTATTAGGGGGTTCTGACCCAGGCAGAAAATAACTAATTCTAACTGGGATAATTTATAGTTTTTTTTTTATTTTTAACCCAAGTTTGACATTATCTCAACCTGCTTCCCACAAACTTACATCGTAACGAACAATAAACACAGTGGCTTTTTTCCCTAGGCTCATTTAACATTTAGGTAGGGAGCTTTTATGGAAAAATCCTAAGTACAAGTATTTTCAGCAATGTATATCTATTTAGATAGGGTGCTTTGTCTTAGAAAGTACGTAAAGTGATCATATATTTTATATATATATATATATTTCATATATATATATATATATATATATATATATATATATAGAGAGAGAGAGAGAGAGAGAGGTGCCCTCAGTAGATATCGGGACATTCTATCAAGGGATATCCCGTAAAACGCCGTAAATAGAGGTGTCCTTAGTACACAGGTCCCCGTAAGGAGAGGTTCTACTGTATATGTATATATATATATATATATATATATAAATGATCATTTTGGACGATATATATAATCTATTTATGTACATTATATAGCATAACATAAGCTGATTGAACATAACTATAGAGGCAGGTCATTTTCACAGTTATCTAAAAATTGCGTTGTTTATATTTCACGAATTCCTCGGAAATATAAACCCAACGAACAATTCTGAATAAACAGGATCAATCGATGTATATAAGGAGATGTTCTTAAATAATATATATCTAGTTGATCACGTTTCTGAAGTTTAAATTAAGCATTTCTATTAACACATAATCGTATCACGTAAACCACCTTCTTCCTCTAAGCTTCGCCTGACTTCTCATATTCTGTATGTCATGATACACTTTATAACTAGAATAAATATAATGGACCCTTATTTACATTTTGAAAACATGTTATTTTGGTTGATGGCAGATCCAACTTTAGATATCGTGTTAAAATAGCGTAGTACCACGCCTAACCATGGCTTGAAACAGGAAGTTAGTGGAACAATTTAGAGTTACACCCTCTAAAAATGATTTCATCTGACTAGGTTACATATCAGTAGCGTGTTTCAAAGGAAGCTTCCTCATATTGGAACAGGTTTTGTTATAGCGGTTTGTATCTGATACACGCTAAGTAACGAGACAAGACAGCAATCCAGATAAACATAACAGGCCATATTTTATTGGCTGTGTGGCACCTTTCAAATATATTAGAATGAAGTATAACATTAAAAAAAATAAGGTATTATGTTTCCGGTGTATTTTTTTCTTAACCAGGTTTAGATATATAATAGCTGCTCGATGAGAGTATACCTCTTTTGGCTTGGCTTGAATATTTCATATGGTATGCTCATAAATGGATCCAAGGTCTGTAATTCTTATCATAAATATATGTTTTTCCAGTATATAAATATTATTCTCTGAATATCTGGGGAGCAGGTGATTACATTGACCATACACCCGCCCTTTCTAAAACGTTAGGGGTTATATATTCCCATCCCCTTATTTTCTCGCCTCTGGACCTTTGGGAATTAAGTGGTCTTAATTCACAGCTGGTGTTATCATTAAAAAGTTCAGTTATAACCAATGTTAATTCTTTCGGGTCACCCAAAGTTGGTCTTAAAGACAGGTGATCGTATTAGAGGGGGATGGTTAAATTAACCATTTAACTGTACTTTGATATCAATATTGATGGGTTTTTATAAAGTGGCGTCATGATGATCTTTGTATACATGATTCAGATGGCGTGTCCAAAAGATGAACTACCGGCTGAATCACTCAGGCTGCAATCAGATATAACTGTTGCAACCGTTGCCTTCCAGCTCCGTGGTATTAGCAAGTGACCTACACGACTGACGGTCATAGGGTCGTATTATTATTGACAAAAAGGATAGAGAAAGAGAAAGAGAAAGAGAACAGTCAATGCCATATTGTAAGCTGAATAAACAAACAAAACAAAGTACTGTTGTTTGCGTGCTAGTGTTCGGAACAAGCGACACATATGATTTTTGGTGCTTGGTGATGTAACGCTTATTGTTTTGATTTGAGACAGAGACACTTATCCTGACCAGGGCTCATCCTTTGATTCCAGGAGTGAATGGGTTTTGTTCTTGGGCAACAGGCAGCTTATTACAGCTTGTCGGTAGCTTGTTACACATCATGTTTGTGATTGTATGTCCCAAGAGCAAAAAGGGAACAGGAATGGGCAGGGCCGAAGTAGGATGATGCCTTTAACTTTGGCGATAAGAGAATATAAAACAAATATGATTATTTTGTTTCCTTTCGATAAAACGGATCATAGTGTTCAAGTATATACTTTCCTGGATGCAATCGCCATGCGAGTTAGGAACTAATGGAGGGGGCATTTAGTATCTCTATTACGTGTGGAAATTATGATAAATAAAAAAGTAGAGAACCTAATTTACTTTCCCTGCTTTCCTTGTTAAGTTGACAGATTTTTACTGCTATTCGAAGTTACTGGGTAAAAATTTCCTTGTTACAAAGGTTATAATTATAGAATGCTTAATACAGCGGATGGGGGGGGGGGGGCATTCACCTAAAGCTTAGTAGGGGGATCTGAGCCAGGCCAAAAATATCTAATCCTAGCTGGGATAATTTAAGCGTTAATCTTTTTTAACCCAAGTTTGACATTATCTCAACCTGTTCCGGGCTTCCCACAAAATTACATCATAACGAACAATAAAAACAGTGGCTTTTTCCCGCGGCTCATTTTACAGTTTTAGGTAGGTAGCTCATATGGGAAATCAAAAGTTCAATGTATGTCTATTTAGATAGGGCGCTTTGTCTCAGAAAGATCGTAAAAGTGATCATATATTATATATATATATATTTAATATATATATATATATATATATATATATATATATAGAGAGAGAGAGAGAGAGAGAGAGGTGCCCTTAGTAGGCAGTTTCTAGATTTCGGGACCTTCTATCAAGGGATATCCAGTAAAAAAGCCGTAAATAGATGTGTGGGATCTAGGGAGAGGTTTCACTGTATATATATATATATATATATATATATATATATATATATATATATATATATATATATATATAAATGATCATTTTGGATGATATATATATATTTGTACATTATATAGCATAACATAATCTGATTGAACATAACTATACAGGCAGGTCACTTTGACAGTCACCTAAAAACTGTGTTGTTTATATTCAGGATTCAACGCTGACGCTCGCCCAATGGCCCGGGACTACTACGACTGTCAAGCGATGTATATTAGGAGATGTTCTTAAATAATATATCTAGCTGATCACGTTCCTTAAGTTTTAATTAAGCATTTGTATTAACACATGTTTATACACGTATTATGAAAAACTGGATATTGCCTGAAGGTTACTTAAATTAATTATTTTGAGTCACAAACGTTTTAAATCTACTAATGATTAATATCAACCCCAAAATTAATCGATATGGTAGGATCAGATGCAAGTAGAACTGGCAAATAGTTGATTTAACCTCTGCCTTATATTTGGCACATTCTAACAAGTTTCTAACTGGCCAATAAATGATTAAACCTCTGCCTTAAATTTGTCACATTCTAACAAGTTTTGAAACAATGTTAAGCCTAAGCATATAGTTTATATATTGGATATCATACTGTTCTCTTAATTGTTATGAATGTGCATAAGTATGCAAGTGAAATACTGTGCAATTAACCTATTTACTGACATTCAAACGCAACCATACATTTGTTTAAATCAGATGGATATGTTGATACTGTTCATAAGTACATTCTATGTCATATATAAGGCAAAAAAAAGATCTTATTAAGTTATGAAGATGTGATTAACCTCTCAAAGAATGCTCTGTTACCACGTAAAATATTTGTAAAGCAATGGCTGCTGCAGTAATATAATTGTATACGTTACATGTATGTTATATTTGTGTTTTCTGAGTAAAAAGAAATGGTCACTTTTTCTTATAAACTAATGATTGATGTGACAACATTAGAATGTTTGTCCCTTGCTATGGGGAATGCTGATGCTTAACCTATGTATCACTGTGTATCATTCCTGGGAACGCGCACCATCAACAGAATGCCTGTCCTTCAGCAAACAATCACTGTCTCTGAAGTACTTTACAGATCGAGTATCAACAAGGGGCCTTCCCCCTGACGTGGACTGTCAATAAGCACTGACGCGATCGCCAATCTCGACTCACATAAGTTAACAGACCAGCCGGTTGGACTGCTGAAACACATTCAGGTAACGCTACACTGACGAAGAGCTCCGGCTCTTCTCAATATTACCGGGAATCACGCCTCATGTGAGACTCCTGACGTCACAACTCCCGCTAGACTTCTCCTCCAATCAGCACCTCTATCCACGATGTCCGTTGTCAACACACATCAAGCTTAACGCAGGCTCGCCCGAGGGATAATCTAAATAAAGACATATGCAACCATTTTTCTGTAACCAATATTGAAAAGAAGAATATATGACCGTGAAAATCTAAAACAAAATATTACTTTTTTTATTACTTGACCACTGTGACCTTGAAAAAGATGCCAATGTCATTGAAACCGGGTCAAATTAATAAGACAACAGCATGGTATATGCTGAGTAAGTTTAATTAAACTAGTGACATAATTATAAGAAAAAGAAGAAGCAGAAGAATGCCAGAAACAAATATTTCCACCTATAAGACAAACCGATTTTAAGGTATAATACTCCTTGCCACCATGTTAAAATACAAAGCCTTTATCTCAATCCAACCCTATCGAATGCTGTGGACGTGTCCCTTAGTTAACTTCGATTTTATGTATTGATTAAGAAAAGTTATTCTGCAGGAATCGCAAAATCATAAGTTCACAGTACTCTGATAAGAACACTATATACATGAATTGTTATGTGAGGATTTGTCCACTTATTAAGGAAGAGTCGTTTTATTAGCTCAGCTGACTGTATGTCATCTGAGCTATAGCGATCACTCTTTGTCCGTCTGTCCGTATGTCCGTTAACCAGGCACAAATCGTAACCGCTTGACCTAGAATCTTGTAACTTGACATTCTGAAAGGTCTGAAAGGTCCATGAAAAATCTCCTGGTGGCGCCACCTGTATTTTTTAATTGTTTACGAGTTTTTTTTTTCTAATTTTGAGACCTTTAAAAATGTGAACATCAGTTAACAGGGAACAAATCGTGAAGACTGGACCTAGAATCTTCATTCTTGACACACTGAGAGACCTATGAAAAGTCCCAATGGAAACCAGAAATTATGTCTCTGTTACCCATACCCTTTGAGCTATGGGGCCCCAAAGTACCCCTCAGAATAGTAAAACATTTCATACAAAAACTTTAATATCTCAATAACTACATCACTGATGGTCATGATTTTAGGCATACTTATTGATCATGAGTTGTTTCATCAGTTTTTGCAGACTGGTGGCGCCATCTGTATTTTTCGATTTTTTACGAATTGTTTTCTCTATTTTTGATACCCTTAAGGATGAAGTTATCTGTCAGCATGGTACAAGTCGTAACGACTGAACTTAGAATCTTCATTCTTGACACACTGAGAGAACTATGAAAAGTCCCTATGGAAACCAGAAATTATGTCTCTGTTACCCATACATTTTGAGCTATGGGGCCCCAAAGTACCCTTCAGAATAGTAAAAAATTTCATACAAAAACTTTAATATCTCATTAACTACATCACTGATGATCATGATTTTAGGCATACTTATTGATTATGAGATGTTTCATCAGTTTTTGCAGACTAGTGGCGCCATCTGTATTTTTCGATTTTTTACGAATTGTTTTCTCTATTTTTGATACCCTTAAGGATGTAGTTTTCCGTCAACATGGTACAAATCGTAAAGACTGAACTTAGAATTTTCATTCTTGACACACAGGGAGACCCATGAAAAGTCTCCGTTGAAACCTGGAATAAGGCTCTGTTACCCATATCCTTTGAGCTGTGGGGCTCCCAATTACCCGCCCCCCCCCCGCCCAGAATAATGGAACATTTGAATACAAAACTGCAACATCTCAATGACTACAACACTGATGGTCATGATTTTGGCAAACATATTGATCAAGAGGTGTTCCATCAGTTCCTGCAGACTGGTGGCGCCACCTGTATTTTTCAATTTTTGACAATTTTTTCTCTATTTTTGAGACCTTTTAGGATGTAGTTATCTGTCAACATGGTACAAATCGTAAAAACTTAACTTAGAATCTTCATTCTTGACACACACAAAGAGACCCATGAAAAGTCTCCATGGAAATCTGAAATCAGGTCTCTGCTATCAATATCCTTTAAGCTATGGCACTGCAAAGTACAGGTCAGAATAATGGAAAATTTGATACAAAAGCTGAAGTATCTGAACAACTAATGTAGAGATCACCATAATTGTTTGCATGGAAATTGATCATGGAGTGTTTCATTAGTTTCTGCAGACTGGTGGCACCACCTGTATTTGTTCGGGTTTTTTACGAACTTTTTTCTCTATTTTTGAGACCTTTTAAGACATGAACATTTGTTAACAGGGCACAAATCATAACAACTGGACCTAGAATTTTCATTCTTGACACAAAGGGAGACCCATGAAAGGTCCCCACGGAAACCTGAAATTAGGTCTCTGTTACCTATATCCTTTAAGCTGTATGCCTCCAAATTACCCCCCCCCCCGGAATAATTTGATACAAAAACTGCAGTATCTCAATAACTACAACACTGATGGTCATGATTTTTGGCACACATATTGATCATGAGGTGTTCCATCAGTTTTTGCAGACTGGGTGCGCAACTCCTATTTTTTTCAAATTTTTACGATTTTTTTTTCTCAATTTTGAGACCTTTAAAAGATAAGGTTATCTGTCGACACAAATCCTAACAACTGGACCTAGAATCTTCATTCTTGTCATGAACGGAGGCCAATTAAAAGTGTCTGTGGAAACCTGAAATTAGGTCTCTGTTTCCCATATACTTCAAATTATAGGACTCCGAAGTATGCCTCTGAAAAATGGACAATTTGATACAAAGCTGAAGTATCTGAACAACTAATGCAGAGATCACCATGATTTTTTGCACTGATATTGATTATGGAGTGTTTCAACAGTTTCTGCAGACTAGTGGTGCCACCTAAATTTTATTCAATTTTCCGAATATTTTTCTCTATTTTCGAGACCTTTAAGGATGCTGTCATTTGTTAACGTGGCACAAATTGTAACAACTGGACCTAGAATTTTCATTCTTGTCATGCAAGGAGGCCCATGAAAAGAGTCTGTGGAAACCTGAAATTAGGTCTCTGTTACCCATATCCTTCAGGCTATAGGACTCCGAAGTATCCCTCAGAATAATGGAAAATTTGATACAAAAGCTGAAGTATCTGAACAACTAATGCAGAGATCACCAGGATTCTTTGCATGGATATTGACCATTAAGTGGTTTTATTAGTTTCTGTAGATTGGTGGAGCCACCTGTATTTTTTTTAAAAGTTTACGCTTTTTTCTCTATTTTTGAGATATATAAAAACAGACTCAATCTTGGCCTGTTGGTTAATCTGTTTGATGCTTCAGTTGAATGGGTATATACTACCATTCAGATGATAACATTTTCCATTTGCGAATCTCTTGCCAGTCAGCTGAGCGTCAAGACCCATGGGTCAGTTGTTTTAGAGTGGTCCAGACCCCGACCCAATTTTTACGAATCAACAGCCAATTTGTATACTCTGGTAATGACAGCTAGTGGTCAAATGTGGCATTATCACGCAAGGTCAATTAAAGCATCAACTATTGCATAAAGCTGGTGATTTACATAATTCTTAATCAATATAAGAAAACGTGAGTGTTGTTAAGGTAATAATGATCTTTAAAAAAGATATTAAAGTCTTAATATTTTGAAACTATACGAAATATATACAAACATAGGAATATATGTATATATATATATATATATATATATATATATATATATATATATATATATACACGTGGAGACCATTTATCTCGCACCCACTTGAGAGCAACCCCCCCCCCCCCCTTAGTAAATCCTAGCAAGATTGGATAACCAGGCAGTAAATCTGCTCTTACAAGGTCGTTACCAGTATTGTGCAATGGAACATAAAACTAAGGACAGTAAGGAATTTCATGTGCATAATCAGTTAAGAGACTGTGTAAGCTTACCATTTTTACATATATTTACCTATATGCTATTCAACAAAAGAAGTTGAATTTCTCAAAGGTAAAGTTAACTAAAGAAATAAGAATGAAACTGTGTGCATAAAAATAACGAATTAACTAACATGGATGTGGCACGTACAGTACAGAGGTAAAAGCTGAGTGCGCCGTGTGCTGGAATTCATTTTAGATGTCATTTTAATCTGCCAAGAACAAAAATGATTAAATAAGTAAAATTTCTCAGGTAACCAAAGTGATACTGGGATAGCGACATCATTATCCAAACCATTGGCCGTATTTTTAATATAACTGATCGGTCTTTCACATTTAGACTCTGCACACTTCCACAAGTAGCGCCTAAGACTTCCGTCATCACAAGTGAGTCATAAATGAGATGATAAATGAACGCATTAACTTTATTCAAAAGCAATGCAATAGATAATGGACACTGTAATGTAAATGGTTTACTTTCATGCTTGAATAAACAGTTCATCATTACACGATTCAAGTTGTTGCATTTCCGCTTGCGGTAAATTCATAAATGTTATACGCTGTATTCTGAGGCAATGATCAATGATTCGTAAAATTGAACAAATATTCTGTCCGGCTATTCTTATAAGGTTCAATAAGGAAAAATGCAAATACCTTTAAAAGACATACATGTACATGTATGACCTAAAAACATATTAGTTAGACTCGGTAAAAGGTTTTGTAAATTCTAAGCACAACTGTGCAGCACAGAAAACCTTCTTTCATTCATTCCTTTAGAAAATACTTTTTCGGGCACGTCTCTATTCCCCTAAATACGGCAGCTGTACGGGCACAGTTTTTGATCCCTGTAAATGAAACACAAAGAAATTTATATGAAAATGTGCTGTTTTGTGTGAAAAAAAACATGTCTTTTACTATTTTAGTCGGTGTTTTATCTAACAGACACTAACCACACACTTCATACCCATACATTACTCAAATGCTGTCAACTAGCTGGATTTTTTAATGACATTATAGAATAATCGTAAAGCGTTAAATGTATCTGACTGTGCATAACGTATAGCTCGTCTTCTGATGTAGTATATCTGCAAAATACAGGAGTCTATCGGCAGTTTTTCCTAAAAAATGATTGCATTTAATGCTTACCATCGGCCATATATAATAACTGACAAGCCTTTAAAAATACCTCTCGAGCTAGAATGTGATCTTGGTAGGCTTTGAAACAGCAAGGCTAGAATGACCATTCACTAAACTTCTGTTTGGAGTTAACTTGTTGGCAGGATTTGAATTTGAAGCTGAAAGCAGCATATTTTACTAAATTAACATTGTGGCACAGATGACGTACATTGCAGCATTCTCTGCTTATAATAAGGATTCAGTTGCGTTTATATTTTGTACATGATATTACAATAATCTTAGAATTAAGCCGATACGACTTTTCTTTTTCTTTTTCCACGTTTGTAAGTCGGCGTCGCATTTAAAATGCAGATTTGTATTTCCATATGTAGGTAGACCAAAATGGTTGTTCCGTATGTATTTTACTTAGATATTTTAAATTAAATGTAAATTTAAATCTAGGAAAATAACTGTGTCTTACTGCCAGTCATGATTCTTGTGGTCAAAATGTCCGAACACACCTGTTATTAACATAGTTACCGATGCAGCGAAAGGTTGCCGAGGAATCAATTTGTTGACGCAACTGCTCCAGTAACAGTAATGTGTGGAGGCCACGTGACGACCGCATTCAAACCGGTTACCTCTTTCCGTTGTCATAGTAACTGTACACCCGGACAAAGGAGTGGCCATTGGGACACATTTTATGTAGGGCCTCGTGAAATTTGTTATCACAGGAGACGGCAAGCCCGAAGCACATCAACACAAAAACCAGAGCAGGACCCATTTTTTTATATCATATTGGTATTCCTTGCAATTACATTGTCACTGTAAAATATATATTAGCAGACTGTTAGACTAATTGGATGACATAGAAGCAAATTTGAAGGGACTAAGATTTAGTGTCCGCATTAGTGAGTTGTAAGTAATGAAAGTTAACAATTTACTTAGGCGCTTCTTGTTGAAGTGCATAGAGTCTAAATTATCACTCCGGTTACCTCAGAAATTTTACTTATTTAATCATTTTTTGTTAGATTTATTGACATCTCAAATAAACTCCAGAACACGGTGCTATCGGCTTTATCTCTCTGCTGTCCGTGCCAGATCTCTGTTGGTTAATTCGTTATTGTTTATGCATATTCATGGAAATTAATTCTTATTTCTATAGTGCACCTAACATCTTTTATTGAATAGTATATAGGTAAATATATTTATAAATTGTTAGCCTACACAAGGAAGTCTCTTAACTGATTATGCACATTTAATTCCTCACTATCCTAAGTCCTAATGTTCCTGTGCTCAATACTGGTAAAGACCCTTAGAGAGAAAATTTACTGCCTGGTCACCAAATGTCGCTTGAATTTAAGGAAGGGGAGGAGGTTGCCGTATGGTGGCTGCAAGGTAAATGGTATAAATATATATGCCACTGCAAAGTACAGATCAGAAGAATGGTAAATTGGATACAAAAGCTGAAATATCTGAACAACTAATGTAGAGATCACCATAATTGTTTGCATGGAAATTGATAATGGAGTGTTTCATAGTTTCTGCAGACTGGTGGCACCACCTATATTTGTTCGGGTTTTTTACGAACTTTTTTCTCTATTTTTGAGACCTTTTAAGATATGAACATTTGTTAACAGGGCACAAATCATAACAACTGGACCTAGATTCTTCATTCTTGACACAACAGGAGACCCATGAAAAGTCTCCATGGAAACCTGAAATTAGATCTCTGTTACCCATATCCTTTGAGCTATGGCACTGCAAAGTACAGCTCAGAATAATGGATATTGATCATGGAGTGTTTCATTAGTTCCTCCAGACTGGTGGCATCACCTATATTTGTTCGGGGTTTTTTCGAACTTTTTCCTCTATTTTGAGACCTTTTAAGACATGAACATCTGTTAACAGGGCATAAATCATAACAACTGGACCTAGAATCTTCATTTTTGGCACACACGGAGACCCATAAAAAGTCCCCATGGAAACCTGAAATTAGGTCTCTGTTACCTATATCCTTTAAGCTGTATGCCTCCAAAATACCCCCCCCCCCCCGGAATAATTTGATACAAAAACTGCAGTATCTCAATAACTACAACACTGATGGTCATGATTTTTGGCACACATATTGATAATGAGGTGTTCCATCAGTTTTTGCAGACTGGGTTGCCCACTCCTATTTTTTTCAAATTTTTACGATTTTTTTTTCTCAATTTTGAGACCTTTAAAGATAGGGTTATCTGTCGACACATATCGTAACAACTGGACCTAGAATCTTCATTCTTGTCATGAAAGGAGGCGAATTAAAATTCATTGTGGAAATCTGAAATTAGGTCTCTGTTTCCCATATACTTCAAATTATAGGACTCCGAAGTATCCCTCTGAATAATGGACAATTTGATACAAAAGCTGAAGTATCTGAACAACTAATGCAGAGATCACCATAATTCTTTGCACTGATATTGATTATGGAGTGTTTCAACAGTTTCTGCAGACTGGTGGTGCCACCTATATTTTATTCAATTTTCCGAATATTTTTCTCTATTTTTTAGACCTTTAAGGATGCTGTCATTTGTTAACGTGGCACAAATTGTAACAACTGGACCTAGAATCTTCATTCTTGTCATGCAAGGAGGCCCATGAAAAGAGTCTGTGGAAACCTGAAATTAGGTCTCTGTCACCCATATCCCTTAGGCTATAGGAATACGAAGTATCCCATAGAATAATGGAAAATTTGATACAAAAGCTGAAGTATCTGAACAACTAATGCAGAGATCACCATGATTCTTTGCATGGATATTGACCAATAAGTGTTTTTATTAGTTTCTGTAGACTGGTGGAGCCACCTGTATTTTTTTAAAAGTTTACGCTTTTTTCTCTATTTTTGAGATATATAAAAACAGACTCAATCTTGGCCTGTTGGTTAATCTGTTTGATGCTTCAGTTGAATGGGTATAGACTACCATTCAGATGATAACATTTTCCTTTTGCGAATCTCTTGCCAGTCAGCTGAGCGTCATGACCCATGGGTCACTTGTTTTAGAGTGGTCCAGACCCGGACCCAATTTTTACGAATCAACAGCCAATTTGTATACTCTGGTAATGGCAGCTAGTGGTCAAATGTGGCATTATGATGCAAGGTCAATTAAATCATCTACTATTGCATTAGGCTGGTGATTTACATAATTCCTAATCAATATAAGAAAACGTGAGTGTTTTTAAGGTAATAATGATCTTTAAAAAAGATATTTAAGTCTTAATATTTTGAAACTATACGAAATATATAGGAATATATGTATATATATATATATATATATATATATATATATATATATATATACACGTGGAGACCATTTTTCTCGCACCCACTTAACAGCAACCTCCCCCCCCCCCTTAATAAATCCTAGCAAGATTGGATAACCAGGCAGTAAATCTGCTCTTACAAGGTCGTTACCAGTATTGTGCAATGGAACATAAAACTAAGGACAGTAAGGAATTTCATGTGCATAATCAGTTAAGAGACTTTTCTGTGTAAGCCTACCATTTTTACATATATTTACCTATATGCTATTCAACAAAAGAAGTTGAATTTCTCAAAGGTTAAGTTAACTAAAGAAATAAGAATGAAACTGTGTGCATAAAAATAACGAATTAACTAACATGGATGTGGCACGTACAGTACAGAGGTAAAAGCTGAGTGCGCCGTGTGCTGGAATTCATTTTAGATGTCATTTAAATCTGCCAAGAACAAAAATGATTAAATAAGTAAAATTTCTCAGGTAACCAAAGTGATACTGGGATAGCGACATCATTATCCAAACCACTGGCCGTATTTTTAATATAACTGATCGGTCTTTCACATTTAGACTCTGCACACTTCCACAAGTAGCGCCTAAGACTTCCGTCATCACAAGTGAGTCATAAATGAGATGATAAATGAACGCAATTAACTTTATTCAAAAGCAATGCAATAGAAAATGGACACTGTAATGTAAATGGTTTACTTTCATGCTTGAATAAACAGTTCATAATTACACGATTCAAGTTGTTGCATTTCCGCTTGCGGTAAATTCATAAATGTTATACGCTGTATTCTGAGGCAATGATCAATGATTCGTAAAATTGAACAAATATTCTGTCCGGCTTTTCTTATAAGGTTCAATAAGGAAAAATGCAAATACCTTTAAAAGACATACATGTATGACCTAAAAACATATTAGTTAGACTCGGTAAAAGGTTTTGTAAATTCTAAGCACAACTGTGCAGCACAGAAAATCTTCTTTCATTCATTCCTTTAGAAAATACTTTTTCAGGCACCTCTGTATTCCCCTAAATACGGCAGATGTACGGGCGCAGTTTTTGATCCCTGTAAATAAAAACACAAAGAAATTTATATGAAAATGTGCTGTTTTGTGTGAAAAAAAACATGTCTTTTACTATTTTAGTCGGTGTTTTATCTAACAGACACTAACCACACACTTCATACCCATACATTACTCAAATGCTGTCAACTAGCTGGATTTTTTAATGACATTATAGAATAATCGTAAAGCGTTAATTGTATCTGACTGTGCATAACGTATAGCTCGTCTTCTGATGTAGTATATCTGCAAAATACAGGAGTCTATCGGCAGTTTTTCCTAAAAAATGATTGCATTTAATGCTTACCATCGGCCATATATAATAACTGACAAGCCTTTAAAAATACCTCTCGAGCTAGAATGTGATCTTGGTAGGCTTTGAAACAGCAAGGCTAGAATGACCATTCACTAAACTTCTGTTTGGAGTTAACTTGTTGGCAGGATTTGAATTTGAAGCTGAAAGCAGCATATTTTACTAAATTAACATTGTGGCACAGATGACGTACATTGCAGCATTCTCTGCTTATAATAAGGTTTCAGTTGCGTTTATATTTTGTACATGATATTACAATAATCTTAGAATTAAGCCGATACGACTTTTCTTTTTCTTTTTCCACGTTTGTAAGTCGGCGTCGCATTTAAAATGCAGATTTGTATTTCCATATGGAGGTAGACCAAAATGGTTGTTCCGTATGTATTTTACTTAGATATTTTAAATTAAATGTAAATTTAAATCTAGGAAAATAACTGTGTCTTACTGCCAGTCATGATTCTTGTGGTCGAAATGTCCGAACACACCTGTTATTAACATAGTTACCGATGCAGCGAAAGGTTGCCGAGGAATCAATTTGTTGACGCAACTGCTCCAGTAACTTAATGTGTGGAGGCCACGTGACGACCGCATTCAAACCGGTTACCTCTTTCCGTTGTCATAGTAACTGTACACCCGGACAAAGGAGTGGCCATTTGGACACATTTTATGTAGGGCCTCGTAAAATTTGTTATCACAGGAGACGGCAAGCCCGGAGCACATCAACACAAAAACCAGAGCAGGACCCATTTTTTTATATCATATTGGTATTCCTTGCAATTACATTGTCACTGTAAAATATATATTAGCAGACTGTTAGACTAATTGGATGACATAGAAGCAAATTTGAAGGGACTAAGATTTAGTGTCCGCATTAGTGAGTTGTAAGTAATGAAAGTTAACAATTTACTTAGGCGCTTCTTGTTGAAGTGCATAGAGTCTAAATTATCACTCCGGTTACCTCAGAAATTTTACTTATTTAATCATTTTTTGTTAGATTTATTGACATCTCAAATAAACTCCAGAACACGGTGCTATCGGCTTTATCTCTTTGCTGTCCGTGCCAGATCTCTGTTGGTTAATTCGTTATTGTTTATGCATATTCATGGAAATTAATTCTTATTTCTATAGTGCACCTAACATCTTTTATTGAATAGTATATAGGTAAATATATTTATAAATTGTTAGCCTACACAAGGAAGTCTCTTAACTGATTATGCACATTTAATTCCTCACTATCCTAAGTCCTAATGTCCCTGTGCTCAATACTGGTAAAGACCCTTAGAGAGAAAATTTACTGCCTGGTCACCAAATGTCGCTTGAATTTAAGGAAGGGGAGGAGGTTGCCGTATGGTGGCTGCAAGGTAAATGGTATAAATATATATATATATATATATATATATATATATATATATATATATATATATATATGTTCCTATGTTTGTATATAATACGTATAGTGTAATAAAATCAAGACTTAAATAAATATCTTTTTTTAGACCATTATTACCTTATCAACGCTAATAAAATACAATAAACGAAAAAAGGTTTTCATTTTGATCAAGAATAATATTAATCACGAGCTTAATGCAAGAGTTGTTGCTTTGATTATCCTTCCCTGGTGCATGGTTGTAAATATGGTGCGACCAGAGCACACTATCATCACATGAATATCGTTTTTCCATCTAAAAGCAAAGAGAGAAAACAATAAGAAAATGTAAAAATATGAGCTCTATGTCAATTGTGACTAGATTATCTTTTTTTTCAGTTCATTCCTGATGCATTAAATATTTTTTGTTTTTGTCATTATTTAAAGTTCAGCTTATACGGTTTGACGTCTAAGCATCCATCTATTGTTTACGACAGGTCAATGGCCTGTTGGTGGCACTGTCTTTTGATAAAGGATTAGGGAAATCTATATAGTATCAATACATCTTCAAGTACCTATCTTTATATGAATGGGGAAAGGCACTTCCGTCGGATAAGCAACGTATCCTTTATACGTATCTGGCTTTCCTTAGAGATTTTTCCTTCAGCTTATGATTGAAGTGGTCATCTAATACTTATAAAAGGAATTCAGTTCACGTTTGTTCGCAATGTTCTCTAAAACCGCGTTGTGTACAGTATTGTGCCATACATCATTTTAAAGGTAATTATCCCTGCAGTTACATAGGCGATATGAAAATAAATAATTTTTAATATAAATATAATTTTGAGTGAGTTTTCCGTTTTTTTACCGAGCACAGCCGAACTGCCCTTCGGCAATCACCGGAATGCGTGCATCGTGGTCACTTAACCACTAACACTAAGGACTATTGTTCATATGAATAATGCTTGCTTTCAATGAGGGATTTGATCCACGTGCGTGGTCAGTAAAAGAGAAAAACACATGTTTCTCGCTTTATGAAATGGAGAATTCAACCCAGGAGGATTAATGACAAAACCTAATTGAAGGCCTCAATTTCAGGAACAGGGCTGGGGTGGTGTCGGCGGTTTCAGGCCTCAAAATTTGTCTGATACGATGAAAGAAAGATTGCGGTGACTGAAAATGGGATACGGACCCACTGCATGGAGTCCCGCTGGGTCTGCTTCTGCTACTTACGATGTATGCATATTTCTGTTTCCTTCTTCAGGAGCAGTTTCCTTGCAACGTGCATTTATTCATGTGTTCGTCACATCAACCTATTCTTTATACGTCCAACGATAGAAACCAGTCAAATATCAACGAAACACTGTATGCCTCCGCGTCTCATTTCGGTTCGCATTGCAAACCATCACTGACCAGGTCTTCAAGGTAAACATCCCTGGATATCATTTTTGCCACGAGCACAGCGCCACAAAATAACTAAAATTATTTGTACATATCTTATTCCGAGAGTATCCCACTAAAAATCTATATTTTCTTTTAACTTTTATAATAAAATATGAGCCTACATTCAATATCTCAGTAAATATATCTCCCAGACCGCGGTAAAAAACCCGGTATACCGGGTTTTTCAGCTAGTAATATATATACCACGAGGAGGGCCCCTCATGCGCGAACGCGTTATGTATTATAGCATGGCCTAAATGTATAACTAACTTTATTTCAAGCGCTTTTGTAAAACATTCCTGCCCTTGAAGGATTCAGTCAATTCTAACATTCCCAATTTGTTCTAGTTTTGATCGAGTGTTTTCGCGCAGAAGCTGTTGCCTAGGTCAAAACAACCTTGCAGCTACAATACGTTTTAGTGTCCTCACTATTACACCCTCACAGCATATTATATACGCTATAACTACACGGTTAACTGGGCTATTCTAAATGCAGGTTAGTTAAGGAGTAAGTATCATAAGCAAATATAGAAAGTATGACAGGATAAATTCAAGGCATCTGTGTGTAGGCCTCAATATTCACGACGTTACAGAGATAATCCAGAGTAACCATTAATTTCTTCATTATTTCCTCATTTTGAATTGGGAATTAAACCATTTGTTCCACTGAACGATTTGCACCTTAAAATAAGGCTCAGTCCTACACCCATGATTGATACTTGTAAGATAGAATATGCTTTTGTTAAGTGACTAAAAGATCATTCAACCATCGGCAAATTTGAATATTAGCTTAATCTTTGTTTATCTCAATAAGTAATCTGAGGGTTACAGTTAAAAACCTAGACACATGTTATCATGTTAATCAGGCCATTAAATAATGTAACCACGTCATCCATGGTGTCTGAATGATGTCTATGTTAATGGCGTTTCCTAAGATTGTGTTGATTTTTTTTATTCTGGGAAAATGATTTCGTGAATCCCATAAGTCTTTATTGCACTCCAAACACAGTACATGCGGTGTCTGACCATAATATTTATAGAGACAGGTTACCTCTAGTGTCAATGGACCAAACAATATATGTATGAGATCCACCCAATCCTAAAATCACATTCTATCAAATTCCTTTTAAATGAGTCAGTAAATTCACATATATACAGGAAAAGCCATCTTGGATCACATTTAATTTTCGTGCAGCTACACCTGTGTAAATAAGTATGTCAAGGAAACTTTCAGTCGCCAAATAACTCTGTTGAGACTGTTTTAACGACGTACTCCTCTGTGATAATGAGGTAAAGCAACAGAGAAAAAGGGTTAATTTCCATTGGTCTGCAAAAAGGAAATTTTGTAGAAGCTAAAACATCCTCGGCCAAGACCTTAGGGCTATTCATGTTAACAAAGGTGTAAGAGTTACTACACTTTAGTGTCAGGATCAAAACCTATGCAATATAATTTCAATAAAATGGTTTATGTCCGTTATCCGAGGAGGTATGCATGCGTTTGCAACATATTGGATTCACATCTTTTTAATGACACCCTTCGAACATGGAATTTGCTTAACTGTTTTGAAATTTGTTATCCTAAAGATTGCTGGGGAATGGGGTTTATATAAAATAGCTTTATATGAGAATGCAGCGCTTCTAATAATTCATTTTTTTGGTATGACATATCTGGTCCGATAATAAAATATCTATATCCAGTTGTCTATAGGTATATATACAACCATGAACGTGAGCTTGAGATTTCTAATCTTTAGAAACCACAATTGATCCGCTGGTGTATTTTTTGTTAATAACTTGCAAGCTTTGTTGTCCATAGAATCGTCGGGTTCAGGTGCTGCCAGGTTAAAGCATTTATAAAATACCGCTCTTGCCTGATTTGCATTATTTAAAGCATGAAATATATCACTCTTGCCGAACACTTTTCTCTGACTCACTTGTCTTAACGACATAAGTAAATAAAGGGTTTGTAAGATTTATGCATACCGCTCAAAAATATATTGATATTAAATTTTTAAATGAGGAACCGACCAAGAGAACAGCTAAGTTCAGGTCATAATGCATTTCATGTTTTATTTTGTTGCGCAAACCTAAAAAAATATGAAACAAGATTCGAATTTCAACCAAAGCTGAACAAGAAAACACGGTACAGTTAACAATTACGTTAGGTTTTTTGCAAGGAAATTTTATTGTTAGTCATCATCCTACTCACAAAATATATCTTAATTACTAATACTAAATTTAACTAAACTACATATACTGCATATACTAAATTTAATCATATGAGATGAATGTTAGGGGAGTGTGGTGTTCGGATTAAGCGATACTGTTTAAGCAAGAGTCCCCATATTGTAAAGGACGAAACCAATTACAGTCGTCCAGGGATCATAAATATATATTATATTTCAGTTTTTTGATGATTAAAATCTTGCTTTGGAGTCAATGTAAATATGGTGGAGTGGTGAAGCATTTTTACCTTACCGAGAGTGACATCCTTGATCGAACTTAAGGCTATGGATGTTAAACTATCGTCATCAACAGGCCAGATGTCTACACAAATTCGACAAAAAATAAGCCAAAACAGTTAAAAGTTATTCATTCAATATATATTCATATTCCGACAAGCATCTCATTTATATTTATGCATTTTGCGTTATTCACCGTATAATTAAAAAAAGGAGATGATAGATGTTACACTGAGATAACATTTTCCATTAACGTTTTACCTATATTATCAAATTCAGTGTAATAATGACCAGCGTTAAATTCAGTATTATATAACAGGCTTAAACGTAACAACTAAGGGTAACGGAGGGTCTCAAAGATCAGTTGAATGTGTATGGTGAAATTTTTATGAGCTTTATTATAATATGTTTGACCCTTGACCATTGACCTTGTGACCTAAACGTATGAGATATTACTATCATTACTTTCATAACATTCCATCAATTCTTGGGGATATAGTTTTCAACAGAGTGTCACCCAATATGGAATTATTTAGATAAAATCAACTGCATTATTGAAGGCCATGAGCCCAATTTTTCATTCTAGTATCCATATCAATTCACGTGGAATTTTAAAGAAATTCTGCTGACTAGGTCTTTAGTTTTTATCTCACACTATCCAGAGGCACTAACATATCAAACATGTAAAAGGAAGCGCCACTGGTCTTTTGCACAAGAATAAATTATCCAGGTTATCTGGAAGCCTAAATTCTTACACTAAATACAACCTTACTTGAGATACCTGGCCACTTGCATAAAATTTAATCAATGTCTAACCTAGTCGGGATGGGGTGGTGGGTGGGTGGGTGGGGGGTCGGGGGGGGGGGGTTGAGATTGGTGGTTAGAGACATAATAAACGAAAAAGGATTCAGGACACTTAATGAGCCAAAGTTGAGAACTTGATATAATCCATATATTGTGGATTCATATATATGAAACAAGTCATGATCAATAAACAAACTAGGTTTTGGAACCTAGATGAAACCAAGGCTGAGAAACTGACTTGATTGCTGTCATTTGAAGATCCCACAATAGAAAAAAATCGTAAACATTTGAAAAAAATATAGATTTAACCATCGGAGCTGACAACACAAGTCAGTCTCAATGTAAGTATTAATTATCGAGATACTGCAGACTTTTTATATTACACTTTTAATAATGGGGGGGGGGGGGGGGAGCGGTACTTACCAGCCCAAAAGCGCGGAATATATAGGTCGTAGTTACCTAATGTCAGGTGTTCTAGGAGATATTTTATTGACTTCCCTGGATGTTCAGCTCGATGTTCCTAGATTGAGCAGGTCGATTTTTGCCTTGCCTTGACAGCTGGTTGTATGAGGGACAAAATCCCCATTTGTATACGTCAGTTGACGTTTAGTCAGCTGAGCTAAAATGTCATAAACGTATGTCTAATACAATCAAGCCTTCCATTCATGTTTGTTTTATAAAGTAGCGGAACATTTTGGTTAAATCACAATATTACCATTAACTTTATCTTATATAAAGCTACTTTTTTCTTGCAGTACCAACACCTTCTCTGAGACAAGCGACTTTAGAATGTTCTTTCGTTTGGAAGCAGCTGATATAGAATGTTCAGTAGTTTAATTTGGGTGAGTACTGTCACTGATAAGAAGAAAAATGGACTCTAGTACTACAGGTCCTAGCCTTACCTTACACGCTGAATGATATGGTGGGTCTTAATAAGTGAATGAATGAACAACTGAGTAACTGAATTGAGAAATGTATTTGGTAAAAAAGGCGAAGTCGGAGAGAATCACTATATAGTTAAGCCCACTTAATATGATACTGCCGATGGTTCATACGGAGTTCAGGGACGGCTGTCCTGGCAACTTGTGAAAACCCATCGAATAGAGTTGTAATATATATCTGATTGGCTAGAGTGTACTGTCCCCAACTCTTAATCAGCTAGAAAAAGTAAAACAGTTATGCAAAACAACAAATTGAATGAATATACACTGATAACGTTAATTTTCGAGTGTCACTTTGCCCGGTCCTTCGAACGAAGCACTCCGAGTAACAATATCCAGGAGAGATTCTCACCAATTCAGAAGGAACTGCTTTTGTAAGCATAGAAACTTATTTTTAAAAACGCATTCTTAGCAGATGCAAAATACATAAAACGGTAGACGGAGCAATATCTGTATATTATTAAAAAACGAATTATCTTCAGTAAATGAATAAATTAGAGCTATTTTGCTACAAATTTGAGTTGTGTACTTACGCCAGAGCAAGTGGAACGTGTATTTTTACTACATGTACTGTTTAATACCTCTTCCGTATTGCGCATAACGCGGAGGACTTATGCGCAGGCGAACAGAACATTTTCTATAGTGTATTCGAAATATATCACACCTGTAACCAAAAAGTCGACCGGAGACCTGGCATGGCTAATACGGTTTTATCAACGTGGTTTCCATTAAGGTTACACTGATAAATCAATTCATAGATTTAATGCCAACTATGTACCTCCGATGGGTGATTGCCCACTCGGTCTTGGCTACATCAACGGATTGTTTTATAGACGGAACGGTATAAAGGCGATTCTGTGATACAATTCGTAATACGTTTTATAAGGTGTTACTTTGTATCTGTTCGAAAAGGGGAATAATCGACAAATATGAATACTTTATATGCTAAATTTTCATGTTTGTTGTTGTTTATTTTTGGCTCAGCATCAGTACTGAAAACAACATATTATCTGTTAGCGTAGATAGATTAAACAAAATGTTACAATCACAAGATAATAAATAAAGGTATTGTCATGGGGTGACATAAGAGCCGACCGAACTGTCTTCCTAGTGAAGCTTGCTTTGCTAGCGTAGCGGTTCGTACGCCGGACTTGTGCGCCACCGTTCGGATCCACCGTTCGAATCCCGAATAGGCCCGGAATTTTCCTCTGAAATTTTGTCGTCGTAGTAGTATAAAACAATACATTATAGATTTGTTCAGGAAATAATCTGGTGTATTTGAAGTTTTGTATATATAACATGGAGAATTTTTTTTTAATGTCCAAACTTTAGTTAAAACTTTTCATAATCGCACCCAATGCTAATATATTGTGCTTGTAATCATATAATTCAAAGTAATATTTTCGAATATATATATATTGTGGATATTCAGCCTGAGATCAAAGAAAGAAATTGTATTTGAGCTAATATATTCGCTAAAAATGACATTAATTTGGTAGGAATCCAATTAATGCTGATTTTTTAGGGACGGTTTAGCATTATTTTTTTTGGTATTTTACATAACGTATTGAATAAATTGATAGAAAACGTGACGTGACACAAATATTTCTGCAAAAGCTCATTATAGGATACCTTTTCAAATGTGTGTTTATCAGTGCTTACAATGTTGCGTGACTAAGTAGCTGCTGCGTTATTATGATAACCCCAGGTGCATTTTCATTGCTCTTTTAAGCTATTTTCTATAAAAATTTAATCGAGCGTATATCTGCCAATCAACTATGGTTTATAAAAGGGGGATATATAATTTTTCTTATGTCATAAGACATATTTTAAGGCAGTTGTTATTCTGGCCATATTGATCACCGATTAATAAGACAACAAAAATCCATTTACACGCCGTTGGATATGTATAATTAAAATGTGTTGATTCAACTATCGTATTCATTTATAAGAGTATAACAAATTGCTTTCAAATGGTGCCAACAAGCGAATGCCAAAGAGAAGTTTTGTGATTTCGCACGGCACATCTTCTGTACTAGAAATTAACAGCAGTATAATCTTTCTCGAAACAGAGTAGTGAGAGGCGTGGATGTTATTTACTCCTACGGTGGGTAAGTAATAAATGCAACCCTCCCGTTGCAAAAATGACGCTTAATCACAAATGTACCCGATCGGAAAGCTAGGAATTTGACAATCACTAAATGACATTCTGCATTTAATACTTAACGATTGTTATTTTATTTAACAAATAAGGAACATAAGGGTGATATGATGGTTTGAGATATGCAGAAAATAATTGTTAATATTGCAGCGGAATTTGAAAATAAACGGCCTCTCTTAAAAAAAAACAGGAATTTTTCTAATATTGATCTATCTTTATATATAACCAGAGATCGGCGGTTCCGGCCATACATCTGTCGCATTTAAGCAAGCAATGTTTAATTGGAAGAGATAACTTTCAGAAGGACAGACACTTTGTTTCTTCAATGCTTGTTACATGAGTTGGTGGTGGACTTTTGAAAACCTGGTTAATAATTATTATTTAGATTATGTATATTTGTCGTGGTACAGTTGCAAGAAATGCAACTTCCATAAATTGTCATACATTTAAATTTACAAGCGTAATTGTTTTGAAGCAAAAGACTTTCCGAAAATAAACCAGTTTTAAACCAGATCTGATTACAGCTTTATCAGCAAACTTAATCGCTTTGTCGCGACTGTTACGTCGCTTTTGAAGAAACACTTGGCTTACGATGGATGTTTGGGATTTTTACTTGGTGGTAGGACAATTAATGTTATGTCCATAAAATGCAAAGGGGACAATTAAAATTAATTATTCATTATTATAAACAAGTAAATTGGTAATTTGAATGATGCAACCAGACGAACACATACTGTGTTACTCAGACCATCAATGATTGTGACGTATTTAATCATCCTTGTTTATGCCAGATCAGATAATTTATACATATGAACTCCTGTAATCGGTACCCCTGACATTTATCACCCATTCTCACAAGCTGCCACAGATTGTACCTTTTTTAAGTATGGACACGTTTCATGTCAAACGGATTTTAAGTATTTAGGTGTCAGGGTTGAGGAGAGTTTAACATCTTATGACGGACATAAATATAATATTAACACTTTGCATCTTTTCAGCGGCCTATGTACATATTCTACTCCCTCTCAGTACATTTCAATATCCAACTACCTACTTTGCCGGTTTCCTGGTCCATTGTGATCGGATGATATTCATGTTTTAAACAGCAATACATAAAGTTCATATGTTCCATAAGTATTAAGGCACTTTTTTAACAAGCACATAAAACGTAACCCATTGTCAAAATGCATTAACCATTAAAATTCTTGAAAGGAATCAAGAGTAAGAAGTTAGCAGTAAGAGTTAATATGTCATCAGGAGCAACATGCCTCCGATAGCATTCCTTTTATATCTATAGTTATCTTTATATATGTTTGGATATTTTGGTACAGCATGCTATAGTAAGATTACGATCGGATAATTTTGATGAGGAATATGACAGGAGTCAGTGGATATGTAAATACCTGACCTACACATTCTTACACTTTGAACAAACTATCCCATTTGATAAAAAAATATTTTAGAAAATATACAATTGTAAATCAGTCAAATTATAACAAAATATTTAGCTCCGTTTGACCTTCCATAGACCATTTTATACTTAAGTAAAAGACATATGTTAGCTTTTCTGTAGGAAAGCTGATTGGAAAACAATTATATTCAAAATAGGCCCATAACACCTATCATTTTATGTATATCATAGTGTGCTATAATTCGTGTAAATACCGAAGAATTTTTCTTTTAATTTTACGAGAGGGTGACACAATTTAAGGGAATATAATCTAATCAACACTCACGCCTGGTGTTTTGCTTTTGAATGGATGAGTTCCAAGTTGTGTTGAAAATATTAATGATTTATGAGTATTCTATATAAAAAATTATAAAGGGAGGTTGCATACACTGAGTATTAACACTGCAGTACCTACAACTATATGAAATTACTGCATGAAAAGCTTGGTTGTTAAATTCAAGTTCCTCTAAACTTCAATTCCGAAAACTACCTGCTGGCTTCAGGATAGCTCTCATTTAGGTACACTCATGTCTTAAGAAATCTGAAAGGTAAAACTCGTTCTCTTATTGCAAGCACGGATCTAAAATTAACAAATGGCCCAAGCGTTCCACATTAAGTGCTGTTTGGTTCATCCTTGTGTGTGTCTTGAAGGTGTTATTTCACATGATATAACTATCCGAAACGATGTAATATTTCAAAATATATCCTATGGTGTTAATACGTGAAGGATAAATTTAAACATAGCTTTCTTTTGACAAGTACCGAACAAGAGGAAGTCAGCCGAAGAGGAGTGCTATACGCCATATATAATTTTATTAGCCAGACGAGGACTTAAAAGGGTCAGGCAAACACGTATTTCTACCCGTATTGAAATGTTTCTAATCCATCATAAGGTATTTAGAATTCGAGCAAAGGAAACCTTTGTTGGCTTAATTTTATAAAAGTGTTTGAATTACATCATTTTTTACTTGTACATATTTGGGCTCAAATGTGAACATTTCGCTGAACGAGAGCCGAAATTATAGATGATGCCGGATTCTGATGATCGCCTGACCTGATTACATCGTCTTCTTTATTTTGTAATTATTCACAAATTTCTGGATGATCCATCCAAGTTATGGCGATGCATCTCTCGTATCCTTTAGGGAATTTTTAATATATTCAAGATGGTCGCCAAATGTGAAATGGTTATATCTTCCACTGAAAGAGATGGAAAATGTAATGTAAAAGGCAACTATTGAGCAAAAATGAAATGTATACCAGTCATGGGCACCTTCTGAAATAGCACTGGAAATATTAGATTTTACAAAAGTGGCGTCCAACGTGCTTGTTTTTCGCGACTGGTCCCTATATTTAAGACCGGTACAGGTAATTCAGCAAAGGGTGGACTGGGTTTGGAAACATACTCTGGAAATTTGAGAGAAAGAGTCCAGATTCATAAGATTGGCCTAATGGCATCAATATTTAGATTATACAATCGGTCCACTAGCATAACTGTTTAAACCGGCCCACCGGGATTCTTCAATGAAACCCCTGCAGAGTCTAACTTAACGTAATAGAGCAAAGTGAGCAATTGATTGATAGCAACTGGTTCAACTGACTAGATTAAAACCAAACGGGGTCGTGGGTATCTGTGTATGCGGATGCAGTACATTAATCTCTTTAAACATGAAAATGACCGCCCTGCAGGATTGTATCACTATTTGTAGGACGTAGCAGCTAACGTATTGACTCCTCGTACTTTCGGCAGATCATCCCGTGGCAACACTTATTGAGTGCAAAAGAAATAAATCGACTTGTGTAACACCTTTATATTGTTCAACAATAATATCAAGAGTAGATTTACATATATGGTGTTAATTGTTGTTCAAAATTCGTTCTCGATCGGCCTTTGCTTCGTAAAAGGGGGCGACGGCAGCCTGTGGATGGGGATGGACGAGCAAAGAGTATAAGAGACACATTATCTTTCTACGTACACCAGCATCATACAGAAATTCATAAAATAACAATCAATATTTATTTTGCGACTAACTTTACACATTGAAAGTATGAAATACTAAAATGCATGACGTGGAAATAGAGGGACAAAAAATGCCCGGTCTGCGTGAGTAAAGCGAGTTTCCGATTTCAGCACCAGCAGGACATCCAGTACTAACACTAATTCAGAGAAATTTTGCTTACATCACGATTTATACGCAGTGCATAAGGACACACACCAAGCTACGTACGTACACCAAGCTACGCACACTTACGTACGTGGACTACATTTCATCATAAATAGTTCCCGATCATTTAGATATTTAAAGATTTAAAGATGCAAAGTCTGATTATATGCTCTAGGATTAAAAATCGGTGTATGATTAAAACCGATTTCTAAATCGAGCTTGGAGAAATAGGATTCTTAGATATAAACGTAAACAAATTAATATAGAAATATTTTGTTATATATTTAGTTAAATACTAATACCAGGTTGAGATATAACAGGTTTTAAATACATGTCACCTTCCATCTGTCTTCGCGGGTCAACAGGTGGCAATGGCAATGTACACAAGAACACGGAACTTGCATTACCATGCTCAATCAACGTTTTAGAGATATACAAAATATGACTTTTATATTACACCATACAACTTATTTTACATATTAAAAGAGTAAATACTAATATACGTGACTTCTGTAGAAGGACGGACAAAACCTACTGTGTTCCATAGGGAATAATAGCCGCTGAATGAGCAAAGTGACCTCTGCATAAGATAGACGGGGCCATGATCTTGTAAGTATCCATCATAGACTCTAAAATGTCGGAGGGCTGAAGAGGCTTTAATTAATTATGTGTCCATTAAAGATGGTAAAAAAACAACAAAAAACATTTGATCTCATTTTTGAGGCTCATGCTAGGGCCTTTCTTGCAAAGAAAAGGTATGTTCATTTACGGCGATGGCATTCAACCATTATCAAGCAACTCCTATCTGGGACACGTAGGCCGATTGCGGTTTTTCACTGCTGGGGGGATACCAAATGTGTCCTAGAGTGGTTATTTTCAATATTTTCTTTAATATATATATATATATATATGTATATATATATATATATTTGGCAAATATGATGGCGTTCAGTAGTCTGTGGGGGCGGAGGGGACCGGAGAGCCATCGGTCGTGGACGGTCAACTACAATCTACGCTAATGGTCACACCGAGAATCGAACTCTTGATGAGAGCCTAGCGTTTACCCTGGCCCTATTAAACCTAAAAATGAATAAACTATTTCATGAAGGGGTTATCACCTCGCCACCTATCAGGAACCACGTGAATTAGTGTCAATAGTAAAATACAAAGTTCAAGAGGCATGGATCTGTTCAAGCACATGTCCGGGTAATATGCTAATGGCAGTGAACACAGTTTATTAGATTTACACACAAGTTTAGAGATTAAGATTGGTTTCTCGTCCGTAATACGAGGATGGAGCCACCAGAAAATAATAAAAAATGAAGAGAACAAGTCTGTTACAGAGGGTTATAGTGAAAGCACACTTTCACGACTGTTATGCAATAGATCCTGGTACCAGTGAAACAAAACACTACCCGAACAAAAACCGCCAGATATAGCGTTTAAACTAAATGTCATCGTTAATTAATATAATTAATACATAGATTGAGCTTAAGTTTGGGCATGGATGTACAAGGATATTTTAAAGTGGTTAAAATCAGTGGTTATCAACATGTACCCTGGATATATATTAATATTATGAAACACATGAATGGGATTAATGCGGTTAGCCGATCTGCATAAGGGCCCGCACCTAGAAACACGGAAATATCTTATGACGGGTTATGCTCAAATGATGATACATTCTGCTTACACTGCGCTGGATAAATAGAAACAATTATGATACACCAAGACAATCTAAGGTGCGGGAAACGATAAAATGGTGTGTAGACACATATAGTTCAACTTACAGCTGCGCAACTCAATTTACAGTTATACGATTGGGAAGCACCGTTCAGTGAGTATTTATATGCTATTGTGAGTTCAAAGTTTCTTTAAATGGCTGTTCCAGGAGCTGTATATGTAATAACACACATTTCCTTAAGGAAAGAACCCCTTCCCCCTCTGTGTCTCCCTCTGTTCTTCTTCTTCTTCGACTTAACTTTCTGCAATATAAAGGGTATATATATATATATATATATATATATATATATATATATATATGTAAATATGTATATATACTAAAAATCCACTCTTAAATAAGTAGATTTTTTATATTTAATTGTACATATAACTTATAATTTTTAGAGACGAAGAGACGAAGTGTAACGGCTAATACAGGTTTAAGGCCCTACGATGTTGAATAGATATGGACAGCCTGTAGGATTAGAGTAACATTTATAAACATGCGAATATAAAAATAAATTCACAAATATTCATGGCCACGATTTTAACTCCAGTAATTACTTGCGACGGCTCGCGACTAATGGCAAACGGCATTCCACAAGGAGTTTTCCAATGTAAAAAATCTCTCAAAATAGTGGTCGAGCTTGTCTAGAACCCTCCTCAGTTTACTTTCGTCAGAAATTGCAAAAAAGGAAGACAACTTTTTGAGGGGCTGGCGACGTGTGAAACTAATTGGTGACTAATTTGGGACAAATACAAGTGTAAGAAACTCGCAATTTTGTTGCGCGAATGTTGTGAAACAGTCACACGACATTTATGCGAACCCAAAGCGAACTTTAACTCATATTTCACTGAGAGCTCATGCGGCATCCTCAACTACAAGATCAGTGTGGATCAAAGTGAACATGGTCGCCAATTACCGATTTTCTCGTAACTCTGTACCTCCACCTGTGCCAACAGTTGCACCCGAGTGAGATACGGTTTTTAATATTACCATTACTGAAGTGATCAAATACTCCTCGCAGACCTTATTATAGCGTCGACAAACTTGCAGTTGCCGGAGGAATTGATCGGGAGAGTGCATTGTATTTTCTAAATATGTTGTACATGCTCCAATAATCTAAAGATAGATCAAAGTAATATGACAAATATTTATGTATAAAACCAGAGAGCATTTCAAGAACGCACTCAATCAAAAATGTCGCATTTTGCGTTATCATATATGAGACCTTACCAATATTTCTTTGCCTCATAAGTCGTCTCTCCGTGCTTTGAATTTCATAATTCATCTCTAATGTCTTAGATCCAGAAGCGGAACTCAATCCATGGGGTCTGGACTTCTCCCCTTTCTTTCCAGCCGCCGCAATAGTTGTCTGAAGGTTTCAGACCATTGTTGTTGTGTCCTGGACCCCTATTTTCTTGACCTTGGGCCATTTTTTTGCTTTTCATCAGTCCTTTAGGGTTGGACCCCTCCGTTTCCTAAATACTAGATCCGCCCCTGCTGTCTTGTTTGAAATAAAATGGGATGTACAGATGTACAGACAGACAAAAATAAAACTGCATTCAATCTCAACTGCATCAAAACAACCCTCATTTACAATGTCCTTGCTTATTTTTAAACCCACATATTTATATACTGTGAGGTCTCTCTTTAATAGCAACCTTTCTATAATTGACAACTGTCAGAATATTCTGGGAACATGACCTCTCTGGTACGGATATATGCTTTATTTACGGGTAAAACAAACCTTTTCACTAGTGATCGTTATAGAGAGGTTCCACTGTCAATACCTCTCTCAAATTGTTTTTTGGTAGTGCAGGCCACTGAATATCATCAGACATATAACTATAGGCTTAAAAGCTAATACTCTAATTCAAGCACTATCATCCGGCCTTGCTTGTGTAATGTATTAAATAATATTGTATTTAAGAGATACCCGAACAAGATTAAAACATTTTCAACAGGCCACACAAAACAAATATTGATCTTCTGGTTCTCTGGGAAAATCATTCCATGCAGGGACGATTTTTATTGGCATTTAACAGCTTGTTTAAATATATATATATATATATATATATATATATATATATATATATATACATAATATTCTTGTAACGGTGTATAAGATGGACATAGAGTTTAGTCCTTTTTCAGTACCTCTTCAATAAGCATCCTTACCAATACCTGGTCTTCATTTGCCAGAAGACGAAAAAAAAGAAGCGTCGAATCCGTAGAAGAACAATATTTTTTTTCGTAAGGGCCACATATATTTTAAAACTCTGAGTGAGGTTGTCAGTGAAGGGGATGTAAACATAGATAACAAACTTGTGTATGTACTTGAAAAATGTTGGTGCATCAGCTGGCGGAAATTTCTACTGGATAAATGTAGATAGGGGTTCAGTTTTATCTAGTATATAAATAAATATCCTGCATTATATTGTTTCTGCTACTTCTGTTTCTTGTTTCATCATTTCCTTCACCGTTTCAAACATTTGAATTAGGCAGGATGTGAACTAATAATCATCAAAGCACAATTACACTTGGTAGATCAACTACCACAACAAACGGTTACCTGAAACACGAAAAATATTACGAAAAAATTATCAGTACACCACATAAAATAACAGCGCCTGCCTTAACATTGCCTCAAGATTGAGGAGCAATATGAATTTCATATAATTCTCTAGAATGTGATATGTTTTTTCCGTAATTATTATTTACCATATATGTAGCCTTTCAGCTTCTTTGTACAAATCCCCATATGTTGGTGCGTTGTATCTGTTAATGGAGAAATTTTTTCCATAGATGTATAATAACAAAATTATTATCAACAGTTTATATACAGTAGAACTCCGTTAAGTGGAACAATTCGGTTAAACGGTATATATATCTAATGAACGGGTAGATGCCATCCCGCCCCCTCCACACATCTAACTTGTAAAACTACTTGTGTACCCACCCAGATCACCTGCACCTGTACCTAGGTATCCAAGTCTGAGTACCTGTAGCTGTACCAAGGTATCCAAGTTTGAGTACCTGTACCTGGATGTCATTAGTAGGATGTACCTTGTACCTGGGACTAAAGTATATGTATCCGGTATTATGTACTCCAGATGCATATACCCTATTGAAAATTTAGATTTTGACTTATATAGATGAATTGTTTGCAATTGTTATTGGTCCCATTTTATTGTAATAACTAAATATATATATATTTTTCAAATGGCGTGTACTTTGACCAATTACCACTTTCTAAAATTCCCAGCCTTTTGTCGAATTAGTCTACCTAGAATACTCGAACATGAGGCAGGTAATTGGTTGTTTACCCGGCACGGTACTTCAGCGGCTTCGCTGATATTGACCTATATTGCTTGGGCTGCCACTGTATACAAACATCGACCGAATTGACCCGGACTGCTCCCCGGAATTGCGCCGATTTACAAAACACATGTTAACCGGGTCGCTCGTTGTATTGTTACTTTACATGTTAACCGATATCACGCCGCAACGCAGATCCCCTTGATTTACGAAATTTCAAACAAAAATACAAAAACATTCTTTGTGACTGTTAAATTTTTAATTGATGGTGTCAAGGTATGCTATATATTTGCTCCAGACACTTAATCATGAATTTATTTCCTTTTTAAAAGGATGGGTCCGTACCCTGGTGGTTGCATTGTTTATTATAGTCGCCAGCCTAGGTCTGGCGACTATAGGCTAATCGTCGTGTCTGTTTGTTAGTTTGTGTGTTTGTTTGTGGGTCTGTTTGTCCGCATTCTACAGGTCGCAGTTTTGCAGCAATTGATCTGAAACTTACAGGAAAAGTGTAAAATTGGTAACTTTCCAAGCCTATTCTTTTTGGCCATGATCGGTCCAAGGTCAAGGTCACGGTTCTTGGCAAACGCTGGCGACTGTCATGATAATATCTTGCACTTGTTGAATGAGGACGAATGTATCCTTATGCTTAAAAAATTATGTTATTATCAAGCCTTCTGGATTTCAGGTTTTATATGCAAGGGTTCCAGTGACCTCGAACTATTTTTAGGGTCACAGGTGTCAAAAAGTGCAATTATCACCAATTTTCGATGTCGATTTTCTTCATATCTATAAGTTGTACAGACAAATGGATGAAAATCCACTAGAATATCAGCATTATCAGCTCTGAACATTATCACCTCTGAAAACTTAAGGAGGGACGGCCGAATTTCATTTTTGTTTGACAGAACTAAAAACCTCCTAGTACCTAACTATCAGAGAAAAATTAAGAGTTGGATCAATGGAAATACCAAAAAAAGTCGAGAATTGGAGTGTGGTGTCGGGGTATAAGTAGAGATCTGTGACTCTCATATGACAGTAATAAAAAGTCAAGTTATTATTGTTGTGATAATTTTCATGTTTTGGCTCATTAAAATTATATACTTTTCTTAGATCTTGCAGATAAGGGGAGAACGATGGATACGGGAGAAACGATGGAGATTATTAGCTTGATAAGATCATTCTGTAAGTATTTTTCTTTTCTGGGAAAGCATTTGTGTATTATTGATAAACGGTTATATCATATATGATATAATGTAAACCTCCACCGAACTGGCATCCCGCTATTAAAGAGTATATATTTCTAGTAATAAAAATATTTTATGTTCAAATGTATATAAATATTATTCTCTGAATAGATCAATATCATGTAAGGGCTGTTCTTTGAGCTGACTACATTAATTACATATATCAAAGTGACTTAGTGAATACTGGTGTTTTTCTTCCAGGCCTCCTCATTTTTGTCCTGATTGTTATTATTTTCTGCTTCTGTCTTCCCATTATATGGTGCTACAGAAGGTGAGCCTTAAAGTCCACACATAATATTATATCGTTCGTTTTATCTTTCTTTATACCGAATATACTATCAAATATTTGGCTGCTGTTAATATGTATATTTATTAGTGGTAAAAATCGGTTGTTAAATCATACAGGCTATCATTTGTGACAATTGTGAATTTATTAAAGCCAGTTACTTCCTTTTTTTCTGTCGTGTTTATTCGATATATTGCTTACTCTGGGTTTACTGAACTATTTATCAGGTTTCCCACATGTTTTAAACACGTGGATACAAAGCAAAGGAACAGCAAGTGTGCCGTGGAAACCTCGTTTCATATTCTTATTTTTATAAAAGGTTCAAGCGAGCATATTAAGTAAATAGACGTCAGTTATCATGATAAGCTCCTATAAACCTAAAGGTTTGATATGATATACAGATCCAAAGGTGGATATTCACTACCTTTGTAGTTTATCCTCTAAGCTTGACACTCAAGCGCTATTAATCTGAAATACAATTGAAATGACACTTAATTGAAACTTTGAATACTTGGGACAATCAACCGAGGATATTCAGATCATTAAGGAAACCAGCATTGTAAATATATCCGGATGGCGCTCCTTTTCGGCTGTTATCTCAACCTTCGAACCTGTAACGTCTGCCTGCAGATGTCCGCCGAGACAGGCACCATCATGATAGGAATATTCAAATTCTGCAGCACATATTTGTGTATATTGCTGAATTAGAACATAACTAAACTATACAATGTAAAGCACTCACAAATTGTATTTAGAAAATAATTCGCAGTGATAACATGGTGTTGATAGACTTTTTGTAATCATGAACATTTTAATATAATACGTCAAATGTTTAAAAAGATTTCTGAATAGTATGATACGGAAAAAACTACAAATTTAAGTAACAATGTAGAGTCATTCACGATAATTGATATGTATTAAATGATATTTAAAATAAATAACTATACGGTTACCGATATTAATGAAAATATTAAAAAGCAAACTGGCATAGCAGACTTTTTTTTGGAAATGAACTGGATAACAAAATATAAAGTATTAGCTACTGTCAACAAATCTTTTTGTAATAAAGATTTACATTTCTCTAAAATTTACAAAAATTAAACTTCATTCGTGAGAATGAAGCCAGATGCATGTTGTGCATTGTTTCCCTGGGACAACTACAGGTTAGAGGGGTTGTAAAAGGGTTTTTTCCATAAGGCTCCTCTTTCGTTTTAGTGCACAGTTTGTTTAATAGCGATAGGAGAAACCGACGTTTCTGGTTCGAGCGTGGTCGTCACGCCGTCTATTCACAACACTGCTACTTGAGATGTAACATGAGGAATTTCGCGAAACGGCTAGCTTTTACTACAAGAAGAACTAAGTTGTGACCGACGTTATTGGGAATCATGACAATAGCAACAGGATTAGACGGTATATAATGTTTATTCACATTGCGATTACGTATCCTCCAGCAAAGTTATCTAAACGTAATTCTAAGCTTGGATTTCCTTAATCATGGTGAACTGTCAACATGATATAGACCCCTAATTTAAACACAACTTACACATAACTATACCATATCTTACACCTCTATACATGTAAATCTATACTTTATATTTTGTCATAACACTATTAATAATAAGGACACGTGTTATATATTTTTATCCACATATTTTGCCCGATATATACTCTGTATCATAAAAGTGAAAGAAGTATGTAGCTTGTAGATTTGAGTGTTACCAATTTATAAAGTCTACACAATTCTCTGGACTTCGGTTATAAAAACTGTAAATGATTACACTTTTATATACTCTTGTTTACTTAATGCATCAAAAGATTTGAAAACGAACATTTCATTTACACACGAATGAAAGTGACATCAAGTGTACCATGTGAGGCTAATTACATACAGACGAGACAATAAATAAGCTAATCTTTATTTAACAAACATCCCTCTTTATCAGGTATATTATCTTATAGTTTTACATTGTACGTTAATTCAGACATCGCAAGCGGCTGCTGTATACCCGTTGTATTTAATGCAAACATCATTTGCACCTATGTGAAGAAGCCTTATTTAAGAAGTACAGAAGTCGACATTCTCTTTGACAACAACCCTAATTGTTTTCTGACAAATGCGGTAACTGAGGTTCATTAAATAATTCACATCTTAATATCATATATATATACTTCCTATCTTAACAGTTTTAAAAGGATACTTAGCATGATTATCTAAGGTATATTTTACCTTCTAAAGTACGCATTAAATTAATTTTATTTCTATATTGACGGCATCCGTTGTCAACAGTAGCTATTCTGAAAAATAGAAAAAAAAAACCCATACAAATGAGGTAACCAGATTGAAACTCAATTTGTGTATTCATCGATATATAGATTTGAATAAAGAATGTTCTTCCTTGGAAAGTGTATTATTTATTTTTTTTCTACGTAATTTATCTGTTTTGAATACCTGTCAGTTAGTCAGAGCTGGTAACCTAATTAATGTGGAAAAAGACTAATACTGTGGCAAGCATAGGCAGGTTTTATAGTTTAATACGGGAACATAAGGAGAAGGACCCATTTGTAATCATTTCCTTTAGGTTATCAACATCATACAGAAATGCCACGAATAAAGGGAGAATGCACGCCTCAGTTATTTAGGTTTCGGGGACGGGAGACATTTGCCTCCTACTCCCATAATTTTAACCAGAGCCTAAATTAACTATTATATCCCCCAGATTGTGCTGAATAAATGTCTTTTGAAATATGAAAAAGGTTATAATTTTAATCATTTATAAATAAAAACAAAGTATGTGCAAAGTATCAATAAACTGCAGTCTTCCAGAAATAATAAAATACCAAAATGATGAATGATTTGGCAATATTCAAACGGATCACAACGTAAGGAAACCCTGCCACTTCACGCTAACATTAAAAAAATGCATGTTTTACATTAGATGGGAGTTTAATTAGGGGTAAGTTTATTCACTTGTTGTTGGTTTCAGGGACGAGAATATTTCATGTTTATTTTATAATCGAATTACCTAAAACTATTGTAAACTATAAGGGAACTATAAGGGAAGGGCACATGTTGCCCGCACTATTAAGCTCAGCCTACATTATCAAAAATGATTATACAAACTGTTATCAATGTCAGAATATTTTTTTTTGATATAACACTTGTTTGTACCTCTTAGGCTTATCTCTTATTTGTCCTTGTTGCCTGAGGAACTATGTTATTTATAGGGATTTCTGTTGCCTGGTGCTGTAACCCAGTTGACATTACTATTTTAATTTCACGTTTGTGCCTTTAGATCCCTTGAATGTAGGGCAATAAACATTTTGGGAATACAAAATATACTATACAATTTTAATAGACCTGTGTTAAGTCCGAGGACCTCAGAGTCTGCATGGATTATGTAAATATTAAAGAGTATTTTAGCAGATTAAAGAGTATTATGAATAGGTTTGCCAAAGGAATTTAAAGGCTGCTATCCTGAATGTATACAACTG
Organism: Sipunculus nudus; assembly: GCA_026874595.1. Classification (NCBI taxonomy): domain Eukaryota; kingdom Metazoa; phylum Annelida; class Sipuncula; order Golfingiida; family Sipunculidae; genus Sipunculus; species Sipunculus nudus. Next base: position 22,320,568 of record CM049321.1, read on the forward strand.
AAGGTGCACAAGTAACACCACACGTAATTGGAACGACGAAAGACGAAACTACACATGCAGAGGAGACATATTAATAGTTGTGACAAATAGCTGTAGTATTATGACTTACAATTTCAAGTGCAACAATATAAAAAACAGCAACCTCATATTCTGTATGTCATGAATTGATAATGGGTTGTCAAAGGCAACTTCAGCTGAGCGCAGTGACAAATCAGTCCCTTGTTTAAGAGTTAGGAGTAATTTCTGAAATAGAGATATCATGATAGCTCTATTTTTCAGTGTACCGGTTTAATTACTTCGATCCTCTTATGTTTGTGTGTGTTTTAGTATATTTGGTTTATAACCAAAATATTTATTATATAATAGGTAATGTTGGTGAAGAAATTATGGTTAATTCCACAACGCATGGTCGGATTTTCCGTCCCTTGCCCATCTCTGTCGCCTATGTACACTCTTAACAGTTACGCTTCCAGCAAAATACTTGACGCCTTCCAGAACTAGGTTCTGAGTCGACCATTGCTGACATGATTATTATTACTCTATATTGAATAAACGGAATTCCTATATGATGCTAGTGTAGCAAGACAACGCATGCAGGGTAGTCTATTGTCGCCTCACTGTTCGCAGGTCGCCCCCCCCCTCCCCCGTTGGCCTTGCGATGAATATTGGAAGACGGCTTGTATACAATCACTTACTCCACCATATGTGTAAATCTATACTTGATAATAATATTTTAACTAAAACGTTGTATTATATGTTCTCACATGTCATTTTTCTTTATTTTTTTTAATGCGCTCATTTAATGCACTCATGCTAGGGCTGACACCTTGATTAGAGGTGCAAAAAATAACACCTGTTTAATCGCAGGTTTGTATAAAACTTGCTGCAGACCGACGCCTCTACCTGTTGGCTAAAATATATATGATGGAAGACCAATTGTATACATAGACTTACACCATCATGTATGTAAATATAATACTAAATATTAATATTTAACTATAAAATTTTGTTCCGCAAGTCGTATTATATAGCCTTATATGTCAAATGTATTTTATTTCTATTGCACTTAATTACTATTGATACCGGATGTTCTGCTGAGCTGTGACTTTGGTCAGAAGTGCAACAAATAACACCTGCTTTATCACATGTTAACAATTAGGAGTCTTAATAGCACAGCAATATGACGGTATATTTGTACACCATATATTTACGAAATGGGCCATTTTCACACCGTGGTGGCCTCTTTTGGACAGCATCATGCTGATCCCTTAAAATAGGTTATATTTCCACTTATACCATTGTATATCAAATGATCGTGAACTAGAAAGTTAATATCATGTAACGGCAACCATCTTAGCAAAAACAGAAAAATGTTATATACCGCAGTAATCAAACAGATTCTCATGATTAATCTATATTTCAACTTTGGCGGTATTTGCTCTTAAGAGTACATGGTACTACCATTTATCGCCGAAGGTATCTTTATTTCATATTTAACGGCAATTTTTAATATATAAAAACCCTACAAAAGGAGAGAGTCTCGGACCTCTGTAGTCAACGTGGAATATTACAGCTTAAAATTGAAGAACATGCCATATTTCAATAAACATTCTTTTCTTCATAAGCATTATTTGAAAGTAAATACGTTCTGACTTCTTTCAAGAACCTCAAGCATATCTTCAGAATACGGTCTTTACAAATGAAAACGATTTACCATTTCAATAGCTGTCCCATTGGGACAAATAAAGTAATGATACTCAAATGGGACTTCCGCTTTCCGCTTTTTTATAAATTTGAAACAAAATGTTTGCCTTATAAGTGACAGTTACCAGAGTGATCTTAGAAAGTGTAGTGCAGATGCAGAAAAAACAGCTTGCAACATATGTAGCAGCTCATGCTATAACAGCATTTCATGTGGACATACTTCTTGAAATACTGAACTTATGACCTCTGCAATGATGTCTATAACACTGTGCCTGTGGTTTCATATTCAACAATGAAATATTATCTAAATAAATAGATTTAACCATGTTTCGGAAGCAGTCACGTTCCACATAAGTATGTCAGGATACGGTGTGTCGACTTATACATACTTTCCAGGTCACGTATTTCATGATTCGGTCCTTCTTACAGATGACTTGTATTTATTTTATTCTATAACCATTGCCATGGAGCGTGCTACTCTAAAGAAATGATTAAAAGAGTTTATGAATATAAGAATAATGATTAAGGAATTATAAAAATCTTTATAATGATTATAATTATTATCAGTATGATTATAATAATAATAATAATTCCCATGCGTTAATATGGTCATTTGAAATGTAAAACATTGCTTTTAAATCAATTATATCTTTCTTGGTTGGAATATGTTATTCGCGCACAAAACTGTGTTACTCTGTTACCTGCACCTATTAGACTTTGTTACATTTTGTTTAGTTTTATTTCTATTCCTTATTTTACCTATTTATTAGTTTAGCTATTTATTATTATTATTATTATTATCATTATTATTATTATTATTATTATTATTATTTTTATTTTATTAGATTTTTTTATTATTTGTACAATTTGCATTATTTTCTGTACTATATTTTCTTTTAATGTTTCACCGCTTGATAGTTATAACTTGACATATTGAATGTAGCTTAGTAAACACCATGGCTATGTAAAGCAATACATCATATGGTCTTACCTTTTTTTGAACGTCAGTAGTTGAATAGAACTCTGCACCTTCTTATACAGAATCATTCCTGTTTGCTGTTAGGACTGTCTCACATAGAGTCCTTTATACAGAGGTATCCACGTATTTCATCTAAATTCCAGGCTTGTAGTTAGGAATCAGTTTTATTTCGAAGTGTAATACAAAGCAAAATCAATACAAAGTTTCACTTTACTTGTAGGTGGGAAGTGTTAAACAGATATTTGTGTTTCACTCTAGATTCCCACTCAATGTTTGAAAAATCCCCTTTCCCCATCTCTTTAACTGGCAAAGTGCATGTGGAATGTCAACAATAGCATAAAAAGTATTTCCTTTATGGATACATTTTTCTCAACGTCCAATGTCCCCTTTAACTGTGGCGTGGCATAATTTATAAAGTCCAGAAGTTATAACCAGAGTATGGAAGTACTTGTTACATTTGTTGAATAAACTCAGAGTAGCGGGAACTGCCTTAAGCGCATACTGTACATGACAAAAAGTAAAGATGTATCACAAAATAATTACACAACAACTTACAATAATGATAAAATATAGAATTGTCATGTTCCGTTTAGCTGAAATAAATAAGCAAATAATTATATAATATCAATGCGTTTAAATATTATTTTTGAATAATATTCAGATAAACATAAAGGAGAATATATAAAAGTTGTAAATTTGGTTGGATCAGTGAATTTAATCGGTCAGCTCTAAAATAAATCACAATCTTCCCTCTTGCCATTAAATATCATCAAAGAGTTGTATGGGCATTTGAACAAACAAAATTTGTTCAATATTCAAAAATATATATAATCACAATATAGAAGGGGGAAAAGAAGATCAATGTGAAGAAAAAAATTAGATGTTTGGAGGACTTTTCAGATGACGTTATTGGCAAATGCACAAATGTTGCTAGGTGGGGGATATTGCACCAATTTGGTACAAATTAATCTAGTGCTTTAGATGTTGAAAAAATACAAAAAAAATCACATATATGTTATTTAGAGAATATCCTGACAGTTCAAAATATGCATATATCACTGGTGATACTTTGACTTTTCCATTGTATATTCATAATTCCGCCAAGGGAGGTGATGTTTTGGATTGTACACTTCGAAAACTTCGCCCTCTTCTTTAAACCAGTAATGTCAAATTCCTTAAGAGCGTTAAGTATTAAAAAGCTGAAACCTATAAAAATTCATATTTAATACAATCAGGCTTTCCGCTCTTATTTTTGTGCCATCCGAATTCTGAATGCCATGTTATTTACGATCAGCTCACCTTGAATATTCAGAAGTTTGGCAAGTGCCGTGTTACTACACCCATGAAATGGCCTCTAGGTACTACACATCTTACTGTCCCTAACATGATTTATGAACTTATGGTTCATATTATTTGAATATTCATTTATTTTCATGCCGAAGGCCTGATATTACCTTGGGTTCAACACCATTTAAAAAGACGATAATGGAAGTGGATACACTAACAAAATTATATAAGCCAAATTCGGAGCGCATTTCCATAAAGTTAATGCACATAGGTGACCAAATAAAGGAAGCTCAGTTAATATGATAAAAAGGCTGGTTTGTGCAGATTATAAATATAAAAGGGGCATACAATTAAACCCTTGAAAATCTCAAGACCTGTACTCCAGTGCTTGTAATATCACAAGTTCCTGTGTTCATTGTGTCAGATGTATATGTATTGCTGCTTTGATCTGCTGGAGTGTAAAGTCCCCTGTTACACTTCTTTATCTTTATGGGATGTAAACTGTTAAGCGAAACAGTACAGTGATTATATAGTGGGCCGTTGACGCGCAAGTGTCACTAAGCGTACACAAAGCCAACTTAATCAATATTGGGCGTGTGTAAGATCGCATGTCTGAAATACCAAAATTCTTCACCAGCGTCAACTTTAACCGTAGAGGTGGCTTACGTTAATAAGTGCCGTGCGTATGTCAAGCGTAATAACCAGCGCTAGCTTGACAGTTATATACATTTATACAAGTGAGGCTCCTTGCACTTGGTTGCTATGCAAGAGCTTGCTAGGCTCCTGAATAAACCCAAAAAAGAGAGCACAGCAATTAGCTCCTTCCTCCTATGAATATACGCCATAAAAGTAGAATAGAATACATTTGATTTTTTTTGTGGAGAGAGTTCACAAATATCATTGTTAACTACATCTAAAAGCACATCGTCAATCATCAATTTCGTACTTGACATATACACCAAAACAAATTTGGTATAATAAATACCCGGCACAACAGTGCACTTATCAGCACCTATTGAGACCTATACAAAAATGTTTCCTGATGGCAAGAATTTAACATTCCCATACAAGAGGTGAGATTCATCTTTCATGATCTTGTTTACCATTAGCATCATGTAAGTATCTTAGGAATATTTTAATGAGTTGGCATTTCCACCAATCTTCCTAGAATATTTGAAAATTTTCCCAGTTTGATTCTATCCTTGCAATTTAGGCAACCATACCATACAGTGAGTAAGAACAGAGAAAATATTCAATGATTGCCTGATAGAAGAGTGACGGAATAATCTTGCTCACATTCAAATTCCTCAGCATTCGGAGATGTATTACAATATAATCGGACATTAATTACTGAAACAACCCAAGATTTTAGCCATGGTCAATTTGAGAATGTTTTTTTTATCATTTCATCAGTATTTGGATAAAAAATACCGAAAAACAGACTAAAGGTTTAAATTTGGTAGGGTCAGTCAATTTAATTGGTCAACTCTATAAAAATCCCCCTTGCCATTAAAATTCCTTGAAGAGTTGAAATGAAGCAGTTACATACACATTTTAAACAAACATCCTTTCGTTCAACAATGAAGGATATAGGAAGATATGTTTCCTAAGAAAAAATCTGGGGACACTTGTGTGATTTTAAGATGAAATTATTGTTAAATACACACTCATTGTCGGCTGCGAGACATAACGCCCTTTTGGTTTGAATTAAAAATATAGCTTTTGACCTTAAGTTTAAAGAAAATAACAAAAACATAATTCATATCTAACATATGTGACATAGTGAATATCCTGAACATTCTAAATACGCGTGTATAACACGAGATAAAAGCAACTTGAATAAAGATTTTAAAGCTACATTGAAGCCATGTTGTTTGGCATTAGTCAGATCTTGCATGGCTAGAGTTGGGTATGGAGGCACTGTGCCCTGATTTTTTCATTTGATCTCAAGCTTTGATGGAAGGTGAAAGGGACCTCAACGCAGTGAGGAAAGTGGTTTAATTACATATGGGAAAACGAAACTAGGGGAACCATAAACAACTAAGCAACACAAAAAACAAAACAACACAAACAACGACTTAAAGTTCACGAGTGTTTCTTTCTTGCTTATATAACAGCATATCAATAAAAACATATGCACTACCTACAGGGTCCAGACGTGCCTTTCACAATATCTGAAGCTTATGCTATAGAAAATGCAGCACTCTGAAAACAGAGGTAAACAAGTCGAAAGGTCACCCGGGACGACACTCAAGTGATTTTAAACCAAGTCAGAATCATGTGTACAGTTTAAAACATTATGTTGTGATACCATGAAGTCATATATAATAGCGTGCATTTCTGCAACAGCACACGTTAGTAATCATTAACGGGTGCTCCACGCAAGCCTGTGGCTGATAACACTAGTAAAACCAAGTCGAAACACTCCAAATGTACAGGTACATGATACACACATACAGAAAACCAACTAAATGTTATAAAAACATACGTTTTCTGGCTTTCGTGTACATTTTTCTTTTCATAATAACAATTAGATGTATAGATTTATAAATGATTACTGATGTGTGTTTGTGTAATGGTTAATACCAGATAATGTTAAATGCAACGTGTTGTTTAGCACCACATGATGTTAAATACCGTGCAATTCTTATTACCACATGATGATAAATACCAATTGATACTAACAATGACATGTGGATAGATACCATAATATTCTAAATGCCATAATATTATAATGATAAATACTAGAGGGCAGAGGGCAGCACAAGCAAAAGAAGCAGCACAGGACTCTCAGACTAGCTCCATCATTGTTACATGGGTGAATTAGAAATGGCAGCACAGGCAGCACAACCAACATCCACTATTAGACTCATACCCAGGATAAGGACATAAGCAGCACGTAACTCCCCTCTGCCACACTCTCTCCAGATAGCGAGCATCACAAGCAACACAACTAGCAATGGACTCTGGTTCCATTATCTTAACACAAGTGAACTAGAGATGGCAGCACAAGACATACAACCAGCACAAGCCTTATACAATTTTATTCCCCTATATATGGCAGCAAAACCAATACAGTCGTATTCTCCTTCCATTATAGTGATTATATTCACCTACCTGCTTGCTTCAGTAAATCAGAAGTCTGGCATGATGAATAAATCCAAACAAGTGACACCAGACCCACGGTGTACCGCAAAACAGTAAATCACAAAAGAAATGCCGGTTTACAACAAGTATTCATGCACACCACCTGTCTCTTATCAGTTCCTTAATTTATGGAGCCCGCAATCTAGGTAAGATCCTTACAATGCCCAAAAGGGGCTATTATGTAATTGGTATTGTAATATTTACAGGTGTCTGCAGTTTAAGTGCTACACAGTAAAATGGTTCTATAACAGAAGATTTTGGATGTGTTTGTGTATCAGTTAGATTCTGTTAAAAAGCAGAACAGGAAATAAACCATGGTGGTTGGTTTCACTGCTTGGATCATGCTGACCTCATAGTTCGAGCTCCGTATCAACAAATGCAATATGTCTGTCTCTGGAGACCTTGTCTTACGTATTGTCGGTTCTCATAAAACAGTTCCATTAGTTTATCTTTAAAAAATCTGAGATGAAATAGAGCTGTTGGTTTATTATTTATTGCGGGATTAAGAAATAAACATGCACTTGGTGTCTAATGAGATCAATTAGTTTGTTACCAAAATACAGCTACATAAATAAAAACACTTGTTAGAACTGTCAAAGTGGGGCAGGGTTTGAATCAGTTTAGGCAAGCTCGCTGTGCTGTTTGTTTAATGTGATAATATTACCTTATCATATATTATCCCTGATTGTTTGCGTGTACAGTTGTATATTGCACATGGGAGCCTTTTGATATTTTTGTCCAACCAGGCCGAACACGATGGTTTGATGTTTATGTCACGATCGACATCAAAACTCGCCAAGGCTACCAGTAGAGTGAATTTATTATTATGAACTGGTCCTGCCGGTAAACCAAATATAATAGGACATGTTATTTTGTAATCATATCCTGATGCCATTATTTAATCATATCCATGTTCCATTGGCTTAAATGAAACTTTAAGGGATGTCAAACACAAGTAAATATAAAATAATAACAAAATAATGTTGCATATTTCTGTATAGAAAGTTCTTAGAATAGTTGATCAAGTAATGCGACTAGCAAATATTGACAGTATCTGTTTTACAGTCATGCCATCTGGTGAAGATATGAGCATTTTTCCTTAAAATTTCTGGAGTACAACCTTGGCTACAATGCAAAGGAGCTGCTAAAAGGACACCCTGGGGTATGGACACATGCAAGGAGTACTTATTCTTGAGGGTTCTACATAGTTCCAAACATTAATCGTCTTCACCAGCATATATTTTTGTCAGAAGTGTCTTATATATCCCTGCATGGCCCATTTAAGCTTTTGTGCTTTTATGTAAAGTCGTATAATGTATGTCTTTAAGTTAAAAAAAACACACACACTAGAAAAAGGACACCTGAGTGTGACACTAAGATTCTAGTTTTCTGATACATGTATGGGACACATTAATGGCTCATATGGTGTTGGGCTGTTCACATTATTCGACATTATAATAACATATCTGGTATATCTATATTTGTTTACTACTCGATAACAGGGAACACGATAAAGGTTACACTCGATCAAACTGCTTAAACTACATCTGTGATATATTCAGTCCTCTACCTATATATTAACTTAGTCGCCGGGGACTAACAACATTAACGTGAGTAAAGCTTGTCACGCGTAAATTAGGACGGTTAAATGACAACTTTTAGTCAGCTACATTCCATTCACTGTCATAGAACATATCTGCAGTTTATTGATAAGGTAATAAATACATTTCTCATTAACTGGTGATTTATGCGATTGTTTCGAGCCCTGATTATGTGTGTAAGCAGGTTAGGTGTTCTGCATGGGAGGATGAGAGAATACCAGCGGCCGGTCAGTTACCCGCTCCACACTGTGGCAGTTCCATCATGCGTATCTACAGCTTCAAACAATATTTGTACATTTGTGTACATGATTATATATATATATATATATATATATATATATATATATATATATATATATAGAGAGAGAGAGAGAGAGAGAGAGATTGATTTAAATCAAGACGTGACTGTCAATGATTGATATTCTAACAATGGTAAATAAATGCACATAATGTGTATAATTCAAGATTCAGTGACATTTCATAGATGATATAAGCAAGCAATCCGTGGTGTCTAAATGGTAAGGCTATGTTGACGTCTTTCCCAAATAATATGTTGTTGTTTTATATTTACTGCCATAAAAAGTACTCTGATCCCGTTCGCCAGTAAATACGGTCATAAACAGCCCCCTCCTCTGAAAGAGTAAGATCAGAAAATGAACTTCTTAATGGGCCAAAACCCATCGTGTTAATGGAATATGAAATGGTAAATTGAAATTGATATATATGAATGGATGTGTATATATATATATATATATATATATATATATATATATATATATAAAGAGAGAGAGAGAGAGAGAGAGAGAGAGAGAGAGAGAGAGTGAGAAAGAGAGAGAGGGGGGGGGGGGGGGGGGGGGCTACCTTAGATCATAATTATTTTAGGGCAGAAACACCTGTGTAAATTAGCGCAATATCAAGGAAACTTTCAGTCGCCAAGTAACTGATTGATACCCTTTAATAACGAACTCCTCAATGATAAGTGAGACTGAAGTAGGAGGTACAAAAAGTAATGTTTCCTTAAGTCGACTAGTAGGAAATGAGAAGTCTTCGCATGAATATAGCTCTTGAACTCAGACTTTGTTATTACAAAGTGGCGGATCGTGAGGGGTTGGGGTGGGCTGGGCTCCGAATACCCTCCTATGAAAACGCATCAACCATTTTTCAGGGTTTAGGAAACCTTGACTCCTGAATTTTCTGGATCATCGAACCCATTTTAGGTTTTCCCATAAGTCTTTGTTTCTTGTACCATCCCCTTTCCAAAATTATGGATCTTCACCTGATATGTAAACAGACACAGGTGATTGATTACCTTTGAGTCTCAGGATTAAAAACAATGCAGTCTGAAGCATGATTCTGTTGAACTGGTTCATATTTGTTATCAGTAGCGTTATGCATGCCTTTCTATCATGATGTATTCACGTCTTGGAAAAATGTGCTTATTACTGAGGATGTATGAGCATGTCCAATTGATTTGTCATTCGTTGTGGACAATCAGCTTAAATCAATCATTCCTATGCTTTGCGTATGCCATATCATGTCCGATTCCAATATTCTTTGTCTCTTCGTGGTACTTAACCAACAAAGCCCTACATTATTACCAGGGTCAGAAGCACCCTGGCCTAACCAGTAATAATCGCTATGAAACTGTATATATTTCCAAATTATTTTTATAACAAATATCGCTCCTCTTTGATTGACTTAATTTATAGTATAAAATATATTACAATTGATACAATATTATAATTTTCCTCGAGTTATTCTTATTAATGAAGTTCCTTTAATAATTACTTATAAAGCTGATGTATATCCAAAATTGTGTTCTTATACATGTTGTACATAATCAGGCTGCCAATACTTTCCAAGTTCACTTATTTTCTCTGTAAAGAGCAAGACAATACAGTGTTACGTAAATACGTGACTGATAGTTACTTTACTTTTATACAAGAAAGTAGTATCTTTCAAATATCTGACATGATGTCATGATTTTGGTGTGTGTATGGATATTAAAACATTAGTAGCAACGGGCCATTTCATTCAGTTGCCTACAAATACACAGAAATTTAAAGCCCAATTTTATAATGTCATTTCATACTCAGACCAGAATCTTATTTTATATATTACCTTATCCTTTGTATAGGTCTATTCAAAGTAACGTGAGAGCAAAGTTTTGCATGGTACCGATTCGGTAGCATTGACCTCTACTTTCAACCAATTTTTTTTTAAATAAGGAAATAAACTTACTCTGTATTAGGATGAAGGAAATATTCCATAAAACTTATATGTAACATAAACAAGCGTTCAAATCGTATTGTTGTACATAATGTTGAGAATGTTATGGTTTAAATCTCGTTGCTAATACAAAACTATTTTCTTCAGGAAATACCTCCTGTGAGCCAACCGATGTTGAGAAGCAATGTTATTTGAAAAAGCTCCTCTTTGATATTCCGTACTTGTTACTAGCAACAGTACCCTGTTACTGATAGGACATTTATGGTACATGCTTTATGAACTTGTGGTTCATAATACGTAATATTTACTTATGTACATTTAGAAGTGATATTACCTCTGGTCTGAATATATTATTCAAATAATGGTTATGGAAAAGGATAAAGATAAGAAAATGACATAAGGAAAATTATAAGAGTATCTTAACATAGTTTATATACACAGGCGATCACATTAAGCAGCCCAAGTTAATATGGCTTATATGGATAATATGGATTTAATGCACGGTCAAGACCGTGAGGAGGCCCGGTCAAGGATTATTTTTGTGCTTGTTATACCGCCAGTTCCTGCATACAATCTGTCAGGTGTATATGTATTAACAGCGTAATTTAGATTTCAGTGTTGTGATTGGTTAGGGTGTACCGACCGTCACACTCTTTTATCAGTTACGGGATATAAAACCGTTATAAAAAGAAGTGAAGTGAATACATACTGATAGCGTTGTATTTTGTCACTTTGTCCGACCCTTCGAACGCAGCACTCAAAGTAACACAGAGGCGGGATTCTGACCACTTCGAAACGAACTTTCAGGTTAGCACACACAACATATTTTTATGTATGATTACACAACAAATGCAAAGGTCGGAGCAGATGACGGAGTAACATTTTTATTTTGTAATAAATCAAATTACCAGAACCAGTAAGTTCATCTTTAACATCTTAGGATTTCAAATTCTCGGTTTGATCCGTACCGAAAATATCCGATAATGTATTCGAAATGTGTCAGACCTGTACACCATTACTGAACAGAATACTGCAGGATCAATATGGTTTTATCAACGCTGTTTCTGATACGCTTTGTATAATTGAATCATACAATATAGGCTAATTATCCCCCTGTTATGGGTATTTGGACCACTAAAATCTGGGCAAAACCAATGGCTCGTAATATAGATACGGGACTATACGTTAATATAGTTCGTAAAATCTTATAATACTTGTTACTTTGTATCGGTAAGATAAAAGAATATTAGAATATTAAAGTAAAAATAGTTTATATGTTTTGTTTTTATATTTTTTGTGTTTATTGTGGTTAAATACCAGATCAACGCTTAAGAATCTTATTATCAAATGGCACAGATAGATTTAATAAAATATTACATGCACAAGATAATAAATATAAATATATTTATATATGAGGAGACTAAACGGAAACATGATGATGTTTATACTTGAGCTCTTGTGCTCACGTAACCGTCACGGCCAATATCCATTCTGCATGGATAGTTCCTACAATCTTGAATATTTCATGAAAAGCCACAGTGCTAATACTGAACATTCTTGTGTTTGTCATATAATAGTTAAAAAATTCATATCTCCGAATCGATAGAACGTATGTGTCTTATGTAGTAACAAAACTGGTCTTACTACAGGAAATATATTTCAAGGAAGGATGAGACAAACGCTGCTTTTTGAGTTGCTTTGCATCGGGCTGGCGGTTTCTTATGACAACCAGTGGCACGAAGCTTTGCATAAGGTGTGTCCCTATGGTTCATCCTTTGTCGGGGTGCTGAGTTCCTATAGCAGCTCACAGAAGGATCGTATGTACAGGTTTGACTGTGGTCGTCATGTCGTTTCTTCGCGTAACTGTTACTGGAGCGCTTACGTGAACAAGATTTGGCAATCGACAAACTATTTATGCAACAGTTCATACGTTATGACCGGAGTGTTCGGAAATTATGATTACAAGAAACAGGACAGACGGTAGGTCACGGGTACTGGTCCAAGCTAGTAATTTTAGCTATTTCAAGGTTAATGCCAACTTCTCGAAGCTTATAATGGTCCGTGTGATATTGTTAATGGTGAGTGTGACATCGTAAATGGCATTACCCAAATCAGACACACCATGACCACAAACGGCGAGACCTGTTTTTTTTTTTAAAATTAGAGAAGACATAGTTCTGCCACACCTGGATAAACGTTTAGATCCATCGGGAATTTAAACAGACTAATCGTAAAAGTTGCAGTAATTTGCTCGGTGGTACACTCTTTTACATAATTGTATGAAAATGCATTATAAATCTTATATATAGAGGCAACAAATGCATTCTTGTGCAGTACGGCCAATCTCTTACGGTTTTCAAGGAGCCCGTATGGTGTCCAGTAGACTAATTTAAGTTCCGTATTTCACTCATGGAAAGATGATATTATTGCTTAGTTTGTAATGAAAACCGTGAAAAGTCTATTCTATTCCCCCATTATTAGTCTTCGCGGTGACATGATTGGTTATATAAGGTGCACGTTCTTTCTTCCAACCGTAACGCGGCGTCACTTATTTCATTCACTGACGTTGACAGTATAGATAATCGTCTCATCTGTACGGTTTTACGAAGGGGATTTCTAAAGAAATTGAAAACTGAGACCAAAAATATTTATATTGATTTATGAATAAAAACAAAAAATCGATTATTTGATAAAAACATATGATTTCCTGCAAAATATACATATAATAATTGTGCCACATAATACCGATTAATTGGTGCACCTGATCGTAGGTAGCAGGTTGTCATAACCGCCTCATCTCTCCGTGTTGTCCCTGGCTTATCTTAAATTATTCAGCCAAGGCAGGGGTTATTAAACAGAACACGCCGCATGTTATTCTGATCCTGTTTTGTAGGTGAAATATCAACTCAATTTTTAAAAAAGTAACACAAATATGATTGCGAACATTTATTATGGACTACATTATTAAATCTTTGTATATGAGTATATGATAACGAAAGGCACTCCGCAGGAGATGAACGATCCTGTTGAATCCAAGTGCTCCTTCATGCGAATTATCATTATTCCAAAAACACTGTTCGGGGAAAACGACGTTCTACCCTAACTGCAGTTCTAAGCACATTTCTTTATAAATTTCGAGAAGGGATATCAAGGAACGGTGTTATTCTGATTTCATAAGACCAGTATGTTGTCATTCCAAACATACTTGATTCTGGATTCCTAAGGCCGCAAAACTGTCATTCATGCGCTGTTTGGTAAATCTGGGGAATTTTTTAAATCAAACTGTACAGATTCAACTGCCGAATTCATTTCAATAATACTCAAAACCTCCATGTGTAAGAAGATTAGTGTCTGGACAGGCGATAGCTTTAATTCCACCTGCATAGCTCCACTGGCAGGACTACTATTGTTAACATTGAGAAATAATCGATCACATACTATTAAAGAAACTTTAATATAAAACTAAAATAATTTCAGTTAAATGTTCAAAGAGAAAATGAGTACCATACTTGTGTAGATGTTTAAAAACAATTATATTCTTTTGTCCCTGATTACTTTTTCTATTTTGATTGCTGCCGATGGGATTATATTTTTTATTTTATGTTTAAAGTGGTTTTATAACAAGTTGGATAGAATGTCTAATTGATTTAAAATTTGTTTTAAAGAGAATAACGTAACGTTTATTTTTTACAAAAAGGTTAACAATTATATATAGGATTTTTATGCCCCGGCACCAAATGTATTGGTATATGTCATAATTTTAATGAGTTAAATTTTGTTTTAGCTTTAAGTTTAAATGCTGCCAACAAATCACTATCAAACAAAAGTTTTGTGAATGGACACCGTACATCTACTGTAGTAAAGTGTACCAGCAATACAATCTTTCCCGCGACCGTGTCTTCAGAGGCGTGCACATGATTTATGGCGGCAGCGGGTAAGTACTGAATGCAGCCATCTTGTGGCATCAAAAAAACCCACGAATTTCATTCTATAGGAACAATTGTACTTCATGGAAAGCTAGGAAATCATAAACAGTAAAGAAAATTCTGCATTTAACACTTGACGGTTGTTATTCTGTTGAAGGCACTATTAAATATGGGCATGGGTAATAGGATGGCTTGTGAAACCCGGAAAATTATTCTTAGATGCAACACAAAATATAATAATAAATAATGACGACCCTTCGAGACAAAACAGGCCTTCTTCTTTTACATATCTACATTTTATATAAACAGGGATCGGCGATTCAGGCCCTTCATCTGTCGTATTTAAACAAGAACTACTTACCCGGAGAAGACTTTCTTCAAAAGGACAGATATTTTGTTTTTGTCATACATTTTACCTGATTTGTTGCTTGACTTTTAAAGACTTGATTACTGATCATAATGAAGATTGTCACCAACGATCTTGATTTATTTAGTCACTTAAGTTCTCTACAGATCACAATTTCTTACCAAATGAACTCTTGTAAACGGTACACCGAGAATTTATCACCTATTTTCCAATGTGCCGTAGATGTCACTGAAAATGTGGTTATTTCCAGTCAAACTATATTAAAGTATTCATGTGAAAGCTTTGTATTATTTGACATCTCATGATGAACGCATCCTGGGTTAACACATCAAAAGTTCATAGAAGTCAGGGGTATGCCCTAGGCGCTCCTTTAGCAGCGATAAAAATTATATATAAGTGAACGAATAATCATTGTATATTATTAGACCGAAAGAGTAGGAGCAATTCAGAGGCGATAGAAATGAAAACCTAAGGTCTATAAATATTTAATAAATGCAAAGAAAGATTATGCTAGCTTAACAAAGCTGCTTGCTCAGTGGATGTGATATTATTGTCTTTCTACATAGGATTTGATAGGATTATGTTTAGAGGAGCAACGATTTCTTTGTTGGCTATTGTATGCAGGTGCTCATTTGTTAAGATCTGTATTGAGTTAATGTGTTTATCCTTTCTTCAGTAATGACCAATTGCTCTAGCATGTGATTTTCAAAAGCCGTTGTGTATGTGCGTGCTCTAAGATCTGATGTTTTAGTGAACCTACTAATTCTGAAGGAATATATATATATATATATATATATATATATATAAATATATATATATATATATATATATATATATATATATAAACGATGGAAATATTCAGTAAAGGGCAATATTGACTAATTCTTATAAATTGATAAATAGATTGATAAATAGTTTGAAAAAAAAATTGATAAATAGATCAATGAGAACTTAATCGGATTATTAAAGGCTATAGAGTTTGATTTTTATTCTAAAATAATTGGCGTTACAAGAAATTAACATACCATTTTGCGTAATTATGTTAGCGAGCGTGTAATTTTCTTAGTACAGAAGTAAACTATTTTAAGTGATTCGGCAAAATGGTGCTAATAATTATTGCTGCCACGAAGTGAACATAGGATATTTCGTAAATATATGGATTTGATTCCTTCATTTATTCAGGTGCAACGGCGGTTTTGCTTGGCGATAGAGCAATAGACCACGGGGCATCCATTATCTTGCAAAACCAACATCATACAGAAATGCATAATATGACATTTGATATTTTATTTTGCGACTTGATTTACACAGTAAAAAATGACTTGTGAAAATTTTGAATTTTATCATCAATAGTTTTTTACAGATGAATAATCAAATACTTTCCCATTAGATGTAAAAAGTAAAAATATATCTGCCGAAAAGAGTCAGAGACATAAACTACATGACATAGGACTATACGATATGTCAAATAAGAATATATAAAACGACCTGATGTAGAGATAATGTTAAACACGTATATGGGGAGAGAACCATTGACTACGGTGCAAACATTATCTAGCTGCACCAACATCAAATAGAAATACCTAATATGCATGTTATATTTTATTTTACAACCTATACAACACAGGATATAACGTATCTTGTTACAGAGTTTTACATTTATATCAAGTACATAATAACACATATTGAGAACAATATTTTACGGGGCATATATCATCATATAAAAATGCATAGTAAGTTATACGACCTGTTTTACACATCAGCAATGTATTATATTATGATTTGTATATGCGAAAAAAACATCCGATATGCGCTCCGGTCTGTGCGAGTGAAGCGACGTTCACTCCCATATTCTATAGTGTCCGCACACAATCTACATTATAGTGGAATGCATTCTGATTCCATGCCCCAAACATTAAATTCGATCTATTCACTTTAGCTATGTACAATAGCAATATATAATATAATATACGAATATAAATGCGATTGTGCTATACATTTATACCGTTATGTAAACAAATCGTCTGCCATCGGTCCTTGCATGGCGAACAGGTTGGGATGACTTTCTTCGAATGGGGAAAGACAAGTATACATGCATATAATATTTTGCTACACCGACACCCAAACGAAATACATAATATTGCATTTAACATTATATTAAATTATACCTGTAATATACATAAAGTGTGAAATGCTAAATTAGTTTGTATATCATTATGTCTGGTATGTCCTCCGGTGTGAATTTGTAAAACACGATTCAAACCCGTGTATCGTAGTGTGTACATGATTTCTTTACAAAGAAAACAGCGAGCTGGGAGTATCGAATATGTAGATATATCATGTGGCCATGATTCCAAGATTATCGGAGGGCCTTTGAATAAGATTTGCAGAATCAGGAAACATTCTATTCCTAAACGAACAAGACATTTTAATACGCACCAGAAACTGAAGCAGAACAGTTCCGTTTGATTAGCAACAAGTCCCTATTCAGTTACCATGCCTACAAAACCATAATTACGACATGATTCATTTGTTTACTGTATATGCATCATAGTTTAAATAAAAAGTTCTGAGGATAAAATAATCATCTTAATTATCTAGTTATATCTGTCGTGTCAGATAAAATTTATCAAGAACAATTCTTATCAGAACATACTACTGGTCCCGATAATTCGGAAAGGACGCCGT
Source organism: Sipunculus nudus (assembly GCA_026874595.1). Classification (NCBI taxonomy): domain Eukaryota; kingdom Metazoa; phylum Annelida; class Sipuncula; order Golfingiida; family Sipunculidae; genus Sipunculus; species Sipunculus nudus. The sequence goes on from CM049321.1 coordinate 22,338,496, forward strand.
GGTAACAGCAGGGCTCGCCAAGGCAATTTTAAAGACACCATGACGGATATAATTTGATATGTGAAGTGCACCTCGCTCAAACACATTCACAGGCACACGATACACCCGACACCAACATGAACACACCAAGAGACAGAGAAAGTTTATTACCTGCCAATGATATCATAAAAGCCAGCACACCCTCTCATACACCTTTTTATACATATACTCTTACCAAAATCAAACAATAAAGTATCATATCCTGACCTAAAAGGGAACTAAACAGCCCTTGTAGGCTCAGTGTTGGCTTCGATTTCATCTGAATCACATAGACCGGGCCATGATCACAAACACTTGGAGTGTTGACCTATTTAAATGTATTATTTCTCGCTAACTTCAGGAAACATTTTTTAACCTTTGACTTTATACTTTTGTGAGAGTTCTTCCTTTCATAACAAGGATGAATCTGCCATATAAACGAACAATGTATAAACACAATTAACAGTGTACGTAGGTGCATGTTGTGTAGGTAATGTGTACATAGGTGTATGTAATGGAGGTAATGTGTATGTAGATGTATGTAGTGGAGGGAATATGTATGTAGGTGCATGTAGTGGAGGTATATTGTATGTAGGTACATGTTGTGTGGGTACAGTATCTGTACGTACATGTAGTTTAGGTAAAGTGTATGTAAGTGCATGTAGTGTAGGTAAAGTGTACATGGGTGTATGTAGTGGAGGTAATGTGTATGTAGGTGCATGTAGTGTGGGTACAGTGTATGTAGGTACCTGTAGATTAGATAAAGTGTGTCTAGGAGCATGTAGGTTAGGTATTTTGTACGTAGGTGCTTGTAGTGTAGGTAATGTGTATGTAGGTGCATGTAGTGGAGGTAATGTGCACGTAGGTTCATGTAGTGTAGATAATGTGTATGTAGGTGCATGTAGTGTAGGTAATGTGTATGTAGATGTATGTAGTGGAGGTACAGTGTATGTAGGTGCATGTAGTGTAGGTAATGTGTACATAGATGTATATAGTGGAGGTAATTTGTATGTAGATGCATGTAGTGTAGGTACAGTGTATGTAGGTGCATGTAGTATGGATAATGGGTAGGTAGGTGCATGTAGTGTAGGTAAAGTGTATGTAGGTGCATGTAGTATAGGTAGTGTGTATGTAGGTGCATGTAGTGTAGCTAAAGTGCATGTAGGTGCATGTAATGTAGGTAAAGTGTATGTAGGTACATGTAATAAAGGAAATGTGTATGTATATGCATATAGTGGAGGTAAAGTATATGTAGGTACATGTAATGTAGGTAATATGTATGTAGATGCATGTAGTGTAGTTAAAGTGTACTTAGGTGTATGTAGTGGAGGTACAGTGTATGTAGGTGCATGTAGTGGAGGTAAGGTGTATGTAGGTGTATGTAGTGTAGGTAATGTGTACATAGGTGTATGTAATGGAGGTAATGGGTGTATGAAGGTGCATGTAGTGTCCGTACCGTGTATGTAGGTGCATGTAGTGGAGGTATTGTGTATACAGGTGTATGTATTGTGGGTACAGTATTTGTAGGTACATGTAGTTTAGGTAAAGTGTATGTAGGTGCATGTAGTGTAGGTAAAATGTACATAGGTGTATGTAGTGGAGGTACATTGTATGTAGATGCATGTATTGTAGGTAATGTGTATATAGGTGCATGTAGTGTAGGTAATTTGTATGTAGGTGTATGTAGTGGAGGTACATTGTATGTAGGTGCATGCAGTGTAGGTAATGCGTATATAGGTGCATGTAGTGTAGGTAATTTGTATGTAGGTGTATGTAGTGTAGGTAATGTGTACATAGATGTATGTAGTGGAGATAATGTGTATGTAGATGTATGTAGTGGAGGTAATGTCTATGTCGATGAATGTAGTGGAGGTACAGTGTATGTAGGTGCATGTAGTATAGGTAATGTGTACATAGATGTATGTAGTGGAGATAATGTGTATGTAGGTGCATGTAGTGTGGGTACAGTGTATGAAGGTGCATGTAGTATAGGTAATGTGTACATAGGTGTATGTAGTGGAGGTAATGTGTATGTAGGTGCATGTAGTGTGCGTACAGTGTATGTAGGTACATGTAATTTAGGTAAACTGTATGTAGGTGTATGAAGTTGAGGTAATTCGTATATAGGTGCATGTAGTAGAGGTAATGTGTATGAAGGGGCATGTAGTGTAGGTAAAGTGTACAAGGGTGTATGTAGTGGAGGCAATAGGTATGTAGGTGCATGTAGTGTGGGTAATGTGTATGTAGGTACATGTAGTTTACGTAAAGTGTATGTAGGTGCATGTGGTGTAGGTAATGTGTACGAAGGTGCATGTAGTGTAGGTAATGGGTACATAGGTGTATGTTGTGGAGGTAATGTTTATGCAGATATATGTAGTGGAAGTAATGTCTATGTAGGTGCATGTAGTGGGGGTAATGTGTACGTAGGTGCATGTAGTGTAGGTAGTGTGTACGAAGGTGCATGTAGTGGAGGTAATGTGTACGTAGGTGCATGTAGTGTAGGTAATGTGTACATAGGTGTATGTAGTGGAGGTACATTGTATGTAGGTGCATGCAATGTAGGTAATGTGTATATAGGTGCATGTAGTGTAGGTAATTTGTATGTAGGTGTATGTAGTGGAGGAAATGTGTATTTAGATGTATGTAGTGGAGTTAATGTGTATTTAGATGCATGTAGTGGAGGTAATGTGTATGTAGATGTAAGTAGTGTAGGTAATGTGTATGTAGATTCATGTAGTGGAGGTAATGTGTATGTAGATGTAAGTAGTGGATTTAATGTGTATGTAGATGCATGTAGTGGAGGTTATGTGTATGTAGATGTAAGTAATGTAGGTAATGTGTATGTAGATGCATGCAGTGTAGGTAATTTGGATGTAGGTGTATGTAGTGGAGGTAATGTGTATGTAGATGTATGTAATCGAGGTAATGTGTATGTAGGTGTATGTAGTGTAGGTAATGTGTATGTAGGTGTATGTAGTGGAGGAAATGTGTATTTAGATGTATGTAGTGGAGTTAATGTGTATTTAGATGCATGTAGTGGAGGTAATGTGTATGTAGATGTAAGTAGTGTAGGTAACGTGTATGTAGATGTATGTAGTGTAGGTAATGTGTATGTAGATGTAAGAAGTGGATTTAATGTGTATGTAGATGCATGTAGTGGAGGTTATGTGTATGTAGATGTAAGTAATGTAGGTAATGTGTATGTAGATGCATGCAGTGTAGGTAATTTGGATGTAGGTGTATGTAGTGGAGGTAATGTGTATGTAGATGTATGTAATCGAGGTAATGTGTATGTAGGTGTATGTAGTGTAGGTAATGTGTATGTAGATGAATGTAGTGGTGGTAATGTGTACATAGATGTATGTAGTGTAGGTAAGGTGTATGTAGATGCATGTAGTGTAGGTAATGTGTATGTAGATGCATGTAGTGTAGGTAATGTGTATGTAGATGTATGTAGTGTGGGTAATGTGTATGTAGGTGTATGTAGTGTAGGTAATGTGTATGTAGGTGTATGTAGTGTAGGTAATGTGTATGTAGGTGTATGTAGTGGAGGTAATGTGTATTAAGGTGTATGTAGTGGAGGTAATGTGTATGTAGATGTATGTAGTGGAGGTAATGTGTATGTGGATGTATGTAGTGGAGGTAATGTGTATGTAGGTGCATGTAGTGTAGGTAATGTGTATGTAGGTGTGTGTAATGTAGGTAAGGTGTATGTAGATGTATGTAGTGTAGGTAATGTGTATGTAGATGTATGTAGTGGAGGTAATGTGTATGTAGATGTATGTAGTGGAGGCAATGTGTATGTAGATGTATGTAGTGGAGGTTATGTGTATGTAGTGGAGGTTATGTGTATGTAGGTGTATGTGGTGTAGGTAGTGTGTATGTAGATGTATGTAGTGTAGGTAATGTGTAAGTAGGTGCATGTAGTGTAGGTAATGTGTATGTAGATGTATGTAGATGTATGTAGTGTAGGTAATGTGTATGTAGATGTATATAGTGGAGGTAATTTGTATGTAGATGTATGTAGTGGAGGTAATGTGTATGTAGGTGTATGTAGTGGAGGTAATGTATATGTAGATGCATGTAGTGGAGGTAATGTGTATGTAGGTGCATGAAGTGGAGGTAATGTGAATGTAGGTGTATGTAGTGTAGGTAATGTGTATGTAGGTATATGTAGTGTAGGTAATGTGTATGTAGGTGTATGTATTGGAGGTAATGTGTATGTAGGTGTATGTAGTGGAGGTAATGTGTATGTAGATGTACGTAGTGGAGGTAATGTGTATGTAGATGTAAGCAGTGGAGGTAATGTGTATGTAGATGTATGCAGTGTAGGTAACGTGTATGTAGATGTATGTAGTGGAGGTAATGTGTATGTAGGTGTATGTAGTGGAGGTAATGTATATGTAGATGCATGTAGTGGAGGTAATATGTATGTAGGTGTACGTAGTGTAGGTAATGTGTATGTAGATGAATGTAGTGTAGGTAATGTGTACGTAGATGTATGTAGTGTAGGTAACGTGTATGTAGATGTATGTAGTGGAGGTAATGTGTATGTAGGTGTATGTAGTGGGGGTAATGTATATGTAGGTTTATGTAGTTTAGGTAGTGTGTATGTAGGTGTATGTAGTGTAGGTAATGTGTATGTAGGTGTATCTAGTGAAGGTAATGTGTATGTAGTGTAGGTAATGTGTATGTAGGTGTATGTAGTGGGGGTAATGTGTATGTAGATGTATGTAGTGTAGGTAATGTGTATGTAGATGTATGTAGTGGAGGTAATGTGTATGTAGATGTATGTAGTGGAGGTAATGTGTATGTAGGTGTATGTAGTGGAGGTAATGTATATGTAGATGCATGTAGTGGAGGTAATGTGTATGTAGGTGTATGTAGTGTAGGTAATGTGTATGTAGTGGAGGTAATGTGTATGTAGATGTAAGTAGTGGAGGTAATGTGTATGTAGATGTATGTAGTGTAGGTAACGTGTATGTAGATGTATGTAGTGGAGGTAATGTGTATGTAGGTGTATGTAGTGGAGGTAATGTATATGTAGATGCATGTAGTGGAGGTAATGTGTTTGTAGGTGTATGTAGTGTAGGTAATGTGTATGTAGGTGTATGTAGTGTAGGTAATGTGTATGTAGGTTTATGAAGTGAAAGTAATGTGTATGTAGGTTTATGTAGTGTAGGTAATGTGTATGTAGGTGTATGTAGTGTAGGTAATGTGTATGTAGGTGTATGTAGTGGAGGTAATGTGTATGTAGGTGTATGTAATGGAGGTAATTTGTATGTAGAGGCATATAGTGGAGGTAATGTGTATGTAGATGTAAGTAGTGTAGGTAATGGGTATGTAGGTGTATGTAGTGGAGGTAATGTGTATGTAGATGTAAGTAGTGGAGGTAACATGTATGTAGATGTAAGTAGTGTAGGTAATGTGTATGTAGACGTATGTAGTGTAGGTAATGTGTATGTAGATGTATGGAGTGGAGGTAATATGTATGTAGATGTAAGTAGTGGAGGTAACGTGTATGTAGATGTATGTAGTGTAGGTAATGTGTATGTAGATGTATGTAGTGTAGGTAACGTGTATGTAGATATATGTAGTGGAGGTAATGTGTATGTAGTGTATGTAGTGGAGGTAATGTATATGTAGGTGTATGTAGTGTAGGTAATGTGTATGTAGGTGTATGTAGTGTAGGTAACGTGTATGTAGATGTATGTAGTGTAGGTAATGTGTATGTAGATGTATGTAGTGTAGGTAACGTGTATGTAGATGTATGTAGTGGAGGTAATGTGTATGTAGTGTATGTAGTGTAGGTAATGTGTATGTAGATGTATGTAGTGTAGGTAATGTGTATGTAGATGTATGGAGTGGAGGTAATATGTATGTAGATGTAAGTAGTGGAGGTAACGTGTATGTAGATGTATGTAGTGTAGGTAATGTGTATGTAGATGTATGTAGTGTAGGTAACGTGTATGTAGATGTATGTAGTGGAAGTAATGTGTATGTAGTGTATGTAGTGGAGGTAATGTATATGTAGGTGTATGTAGTGTAGGTAACGTGTATGTAGATGTATGTAGTGGAGGTAACGTGTATGTAGTGTATGTAGTGGAGGTAATGTATATGTAGGTGTATGTAGTGTAGGTAATGTGTATGTAGGTGTATGTAGTGTAGGTAATGTGTATGTAGGTGTATGTAGTGTAGGTAATGTGTATGTAGGTGTATGTAGTGTAGGTAATGTGTATGTAGGTGTATGTAGTGTAGGTAATGTGTATGTAGGTGTATGTAGTGTAGGTAATGTGTAGGTTGATGTATGTAGTGGAGGTAATGTGTATGTAGATGTAAGTAGTGGAGGTAATGTGTATGTAGATGTATGTAGTGTAGGTAACGTGTATGTAGATGTATGTAGTGGAGGTAATGTGTATGTAGGTGTATGTAGTGGAGGTAATGTATATGTAGATGATTGTAGTGGAGGTAATGTGTATGTAGGTGTATGTAGTGGAGGTAATGTGTATGTAGATGTATGTAGTGTAGGTAATGTGTATGTAGATGTATGTAGTGGAGGTAATGGGTATGTAGATATATGTAGCGGAGGTTATGTGTATGTAGGTGTATGTAGTGGAGGTAATGTATATGTAGATGCATGTAGTGGAGGTAATGTGTATGTAGGTGTATGTAGTGTAGGTAATGTGTATGTAGTGGAGGTAATGTGTATGTAGATGTAAGTAGTGGAGGTAATGTGTATGTAGATGTATGTAGTGTAGGTAACGTGTATGTAGATGTATGTAGTGGAGGTAATGTGTATGTAGGTGTATGTAGTGGAGGTAATGTATATGTAGATGCATGTAGTGGAGGTAATGTGTATGTAGGTGTATGTAGTGTAGGTAATGTGTATGTAGGTGTATGTAGTGTAGGTAATGTGTATGTAGGTGTATGTAGTGAAAGTAATGTGTATGTAGGTGTATGTAGTGTAGGTAATGTGTATGTAGGTGTATGTAGTGTAGGTAATGTGTATGTAGGTGTATGTAGTGGAGGTAATGTGTATGTAGGTGTATGTAATGGAGGTAATGTGTATGTAGAGGCAAATAGTGGAGGTAATGTGAATGTAGATGTAAGTAGTGTAGGTAATATGTATGTAGGTGTATGTAGTGGAGGTAATGTGTATGTAGATGTAAGTAAGGGAGGTAACGTGTATGTAGATGTAAGTAGTGTAGGTAACGTGTATGTAGATATATGTAGTGTAGGTAATGTGTATGTAGATGTATGTAGTGGAGGTAATGTGTATGTAGATGTAAGTAGTGGAGGTAACGTGTATGTAGATGTATGTAGTGTAGGTAATGTGTATGTAGATGTAAGAAGTGGATTTAATGTGTATGTAGATGCATGTAGTGTAGGTAATGTGTATGTAGATGTATGTAGTGTAGGTAACGTGTATGTAGATGTATATAGTGTAGGTATGTGTATTTAGATGTATTTAGTGGAGGTAATGTGTATGTAGATGTAAGAAGTGGAGTTAATGTGTATGTAGATGCATGTAGTGTAGGTAATATGTATGTAGATGTATGTAGTGTAGGTAATGTGTATGTAGATGTATGTAGTGGAGGTAATGTGTATGTAGATGTAAGAAGTGGAGTTAATGTGTAGGTAGATGCATGTAGTGTAGGTAATGTGTATATAGGGGTATGTAGTGTAGGTAATGTGTATGTAGATGTATGTAGTGTAGGTAACGTGTATGTAGATGTATGTAGTGTAGGTAATGTGTATGTGGATGCATGTAGTGGAGGTAATGTGTATGTAGATGTATGTAGTGTAGGTAACGTGTATGTAGATGTATGTAGTGTAGGTAATGTTTATGTAGATGTATGTAGTGTAGGTAATGTGTATGTAGATTTATGTAGTGTAGGTAATGGATATGTAGATGTATGTAGTGGAGTTAATGTGTATGTAGATGTAAGAAGTGGATTAAATGTGTATGTAGATGCATGTAGTGTAGGTAATGTGTATGTAGATGTATGTAGTGTAGGTAACGTGTATGTAGATGTATGTAGTGTAGGTAATGTGTATGTAGATGTATGTAGTGGAGGTAATGTGTATGTAGATGTAAGAAGTGGAGTTAATGTGTATGTAGATGCATGTAGTGTAGGTAATGTGTATGTAGATTTATGTAGTGTAGGTAACGTGTATGTAGATGAATGTAGTGTAGGTAATGTGTATGTAGATGCATGTAGTGGGGGTAATGTGTATGTAGATGTAAGAAGTTGAGTTAATGTGTATGTAGATGCATGTAGTGTAGGTAATGTGTATGTAGATGCATGTAGTGTAGGTAATATGTATGTAGATGTATGTAGATGTATGTAGCGTAGGTAATGTATATGTAGATGTATGTAGTGTAGGTAATGTGTATGTAGGTGTATGTAGTGTAGGTAATGTGTATGTAGATGCATGTAGTGTAGGTAATGTGTATGTAGATGCATGTAGTGGAGGTAATGTGTATGCAGATGCATGTAGTGTTGATAATGTGTATATAGGGGTATGTAGTGTAGGTAATGTGTACATAGATGTTTGTAGTGGAGGTAATGTGTATGTAGATGTATGTAGTGGAGGTAATGTGTATGTAGATGCATGTAGTGGAGGTACAGTGTATGTAGGTGCATGTAGTATAAGTTATGTGTATGTAGGTGCATGTAGTGTAGGTTAAGTGTATGTAGGTGAATGTAGTAAAGGTAATGTGTATGTATATGCATGTAGTGGAGGTAAAGTGTATGTAAGTGCATGTAATGTAGGTAATGTGTATATACACAATATTAGATGCATGGATAACTACGAACGTTTTAAGTCGGATCTGAAGACATTCTATTTTAAAACTATATCTGAATTAAGAGATATATCAATGCCATGCCATGTTTAACCGGTCATATATTAAGTGAGTTTATGTTTTAATATCAAAGTCTGTTGTATAACCAGCACAGTAGAGATCTTTTTATAATGAATAGCGCTATATAAAAAAGAATTTATCTATCTATCTATCTCGACAAGTAATAACTGTGGTTCCTTGTGGGTATGGGTGCTAGTGTAGGTAATGTATATGTAGATGTATGTAGTGTAGGTAATGTGTATGTAGGTGTATGTAGTGTAGGTAATGTGTATGTAGATGTATGTAGTGTAGGTAATGTGTATGTAGATGTATGTAGTGTAGGTAATGTGTATGTAGATGTATGTAGTGGAGGTAATGTGTATGTAGATGTATGTAGTGTAGGTAATGTGTATGTAGGTGTATGTAGTGGGGGTAATGTGTATGTAGATGTATGTAGTGGAGGTAATGTGTATGTAGATGTATGTAGTGTAGGTAATGTGTATGTAGGTGTATGTAGTGGGGGTAATGTGTATGTAGATGTATGTAGTGTAGGTAATGTGTATGTAGATGTATGTAGTGGAGGTAATGTGTATGTAGATGTATGTAGTGTAGGTAATGTGTATGTAGGTGTATGTAGTGGGGGTAATGTGTATGTAGATGTATGTAGTGTAGGTAATGTGTATGTAGATGTATGTAGTGGAGGTAATGTGTATGTAGATGTATGTAGTGTAGGTAATGTGTATGTAGGTGTATGTAGTGGGGGTAATGTGTATGTAGATGTATGTAGTGTAGGTAATGTGTATGTAGATGTATGTAGTGGAGGTAATGTGTATGTAGATGTATGTAGTGGAGGTAATGTATATGTAGATGCATGTAGTGGAGGTAATGTGTATGTAGATGTATGTAGTGGGGGTAATGTGTATGTAGATGTATGTAGTGTAGGTAATGTGTATGTAGGTGTATGTAGTGGGGGTAATGTGTATGTAGATGTATGTAGTGTAGGTAATGTGTATGTAGATGTATGTAGTGGAGGTAATGTGTATGTAGATGTATGTAGTGTAGGTAATGTGTATGTAGGTGTATGTAGTGGGGGTAATGTGTATGTAGATGTATGTAGTGGAGGTAATGTGTATGTAGATGTATGTAGTGTAGGTAATGTGTATGTAGGTGTATGTAGTGGGGGTAATGTGTATGTAGATGTATGTAGTGTAGGTAATGTGTATGTAGATGTATGTAGTGGAGGTAATGTGTATGTAGATGTATGTAGTGTAGGTAATGTGTATGTAGGTGTATGTAGTGGGGGTAATGTGTATGTAGATGTATGTAGTGTAGGTAATGTGTATGTAGATGTATGTAGTGGAGGTAATGTGTATGTAGATGTATGTAGTGGAGGTAATGTATATGTAGATGCATGTAGTGGAGGTAATGTGTATGTAGGTGTATGTAGTGGGGGTAATGTGTATGTAGATGTATGTAGTGTAGGTAATGTGTATGTAGATGTATGTAGTGGTGGTAATGTGTATGTAGATGTATGTAGTGTAGGTAATGTGTATGTAGGTGTATGTAGTGGGGGTAATGTGTATGTAGATGTATGTAGTGTAGGTAATGTGTATGTAGATGTATGTAGTGGAGGTAATGTGTATGTAGATGTATGTAGTGGAGGTAATGTATATGTAGATGCATGTAGTGGAGGTAATGTGTATGTAGGTGTATGTAGTGTAGGTAATGTGTATGTAGGTGTATGTAGTGTAGGTAATGTGTATGTAGGTGTATGTAGTGAAAGTAATGTGTATGTAGGTGTATGTAGTGTAGGTAATGTGTATGTAGGTGTATGTAGTGTAGGTAATGTGTATGTAGGTGTATGTAGTGGAGGTAATGTGTATGTAGGTGTATGTAATGGAGGTAATGTGTATGTAGAGGCAAATAGTGGAGGTAATGTGAATGTAGATGTAAGTAGTGTAGGTAATATGTATGTAGGTGTATGTAGTGGAGGTAATGTGTATGTAGATGTAAGTAATGGAGGTAACGTGTATGTAGATGTAAGTAGTGTAGGTAACGTGTATGTAGATATATGTAGCGTAGGTAATGTGTATGTAGATGTATGTAGTGGAGGTAATGTGTATGTAGATGTAAGTAGTGGAGGTAACGTGTATGTAGATGTATGTAGTGTAGGTAATGTGTATGTAGATGTAAGAAGTGGATTTAATGTGTATGTAGATGCATGTAGTGTAGGTAATGTGTATGTAGATGTATGTAGTGTAGGTAACGTGTATGTAGATGTATGTAGTGTAGGTATGTGTATTTAGATGTATGTAGTTGAGGTAATGTGTATGTAGATGTAAGAAGTGGAGTTAATGTGTATGTAGATGCATGTAGTGTAGGTAATATGTATGTAGATGTATGTAGTGTAGGTAATGTGTATGTAGATGTATGTAGTGGAGGTAATGTGTATGTAGATGTAAGAAGTGGAGTTAATGTGTAGGTAGATGCATGTAGTGTAGGTAATGTGTATATAGGGGTATGTAGTGTAGGTAATGTGTATGTAGATGTATGTAGTGTAGGTAACGTGTATGTAGATGTATGTAGTGTAGGTAATGTGTATGTGGATGCATGTAGTGGAGGTAATGTGTATGTAGATGTATGTAGTGTAGGTAACGTGTATGTAGATGTATGTAGTGTAGGTAATGTTTATGTAGATGTATGTAGTGTAGGTAATGTGTATGTAGATTTATGTAGTGTAGGTAATGGATATGTAGATGTATGTAGTGAAGTTAATGTGTATGTAGATGTAAGAAGTGGATTAAATGTGTATGTAGATGCATGTAGTGTAGGTAATGTGTATGTAGATGTATGTAGTGTAGGTAACGTGTATGTAGATGTATGTAGTGTAGGTAATGTGTATGTAGATGTATGTAGTGGAGGTAATGTGTATGTAGATGTAAGAAATGGAGTTAATGTGTATGTAGATGCATGTAGTGTAGGTAATGTGTATGTAGATTTATGTAGTGTAGGTAACGTGTATGTAGATGTAAGAAGTGGAGTTAATGTGTATGTAGATGCATGTAGTGTAGGTAATATGTTTGTAGATGTATGTAGTGTAGGTAATGTGTATGTAGATGTATGTAGTGGAGGTAATGTGTATGTAGATTTAAGAAGTGGAGTTAATGTGTAGGTAGATGCATGTAGTGTAGATAATGTAAATATAGGGGTATGTAGTGTAGGTAATGTGTATGTAGATGTATGTAGTGAAGGTAACGTGTATGTAGATGTATGTAGTGTAGGTAATGTTTATGTAGATGTATGTAGTGGAGGTAATGTGTATGTAGATTTATGTAGTGTAGGTAATGGATATGTAGATGTATGTAGTGGAGTTAATGTGTATGTAGATGTAAGAAGTGGATTAAATGTGTATGTAGATGCATGTAGTGTAGGTAATGTGTATGTAGATGTATGTAGTGTAGGTAACGTGTATGTAGATGTATGTAGTGTAGGTAATGTGTATGTAGATGTATGTAGTGTAGGTAATGTGTATGTGGATGCATTTAGTGGAGGTAATGTGTATGTAGATGTATGTAGTGTAGGTAATGTGTATGTAGATGTATGTAGTGTAGGTAATGTTTATGTAGATGTATGTAGTGTAGGTAATGTGTATGTAGATTTATGTAGTGTAGGTAATGGATATGTAGATGTATGTAGTGGAGTTAATGTGTATGTAGATGTAAGAAGTGGATTAAATGTGTATGTAGATGCATGTAGTGTAGGTAATGTGTATGTAGATGTATGTAGTGTAGGTAACGTGTATGTAGATGTATGTAGTGTAGGTAATGTGTATGTAGATGTATGTAGTGGAGGTAATGTTAATGTAGATGTAAGAAGTGGAGTTAATGTGTATGAAGATGCATGTAGTGTAGGTAATGTGTATGTAGATTTATGTAGTGTAGGTAACGTGTATGTAGATGAATGTAGTGCAGGTAATGTGTATGTAGATGCATGTAGTGGGGGTAATGTGTATGTAGATGTAAGAAGTTGAGTTAATGTGTATGTAGATGCATGTAGTGTAGGTAATGTGTATGTAGATGCATGTAGTGTAGGTAATATGTATGTAGATGTATGTAGCGTAGGTAATGTATATGTAGATGTATGTAGTGTAGGTAATGTGTATGTAGGTGTATGTAGTGTAGTTAATGTGTATGTAGATGCATGTAGTGTAGGTAATGTGTATGTAGATGCATGTAGTGGAGGTAATGTGTATGCAGATGCATGTAGTGTTGATAATGTGTATATAGGGGTATGTAGTGTAGGTAATGTGTACATAGATGTTTGTAGTGGAGGTAATGTGTATGCAGATGCATGTAGTGTTGATAATGTGTATATAGGGGTATGTAGTGTAGGTAATGTGTACATAGATGTTTGTAGTGGAGGTAATGTGTATGTAGATGTATGTAGTGGAGGTAATGTGTATGTAGATGCATGTAGTGGAGGTATAGTGTATGTAGGTGCATGTAGTATAAGTTATGTGTATGTAGGTGCATGTAGTGTAGGTTAAGTGTATGTAGGTGCATGTAGTAAAGGTAATGTGTATGTATATGCATGTAGTGGAGGTAAAGTGTATGTAAGTGCATGTAATGTAGGTAATGTGTATATACACAATATTAGATGCTTGGATAACTACGAACGTTTTAAGTCGGATCTGAAGACATTCTATTTTAAAACTATATCTGAATTAAGAGATATATCAATGCCATGCCATGTTTTACCGGTCATATATTAAGTGAGTTTATGTTTTAATATCAAAGTCTGTTGTATAACCAGCACAGTAGAGATCTTTTTATAATGAATAGCGCTATATAAAAAAGAATTTATCTATCTATCTATCTCGACAAGTAATAACTGTGGTTCCTTGTGGGTATGGGTGCTAGTGTAGGTAATGTATATGTAGATGTATGTAGTGTAGGTAATGTGTATGTAGGTGTATGTAGTGTAGGTAATGTGTATGTAGATGTATGTAGTGTAGGTAACGTGTATGTAGATGTATGTAGTGGAGGTAATGTGTATGTAGATGTATGTAGTGGAGGTAATGTGTATGTAGATGTATGTAGTGTAGGTAATGTGTATGTAGGTGTATGTAGTGTAGGTAATGTGTATGTAGGTGTATGTAGTGGGGGTAATGTGTATGTAGATGTATGTAGTGTAGGTAATGTGTATGTAGATGTATGTAGTGGAGGTAATGTGTATGTAGTTGTATGTAGTGTAGGTAATGTGTATGTAGGTGTATGTAGTGGGGGTAATGTGTATGTAGATGTATGTAGTGTAGGTAATGTGTATGTAGATGTATGTAGTGGAGGTAATGTGTATGTAGATGTATGTAGTGTAGGTAATGTGTATGTAGATGTATGTAGTGTAGGTAATGTGTATGTAGGTGTATGTAGTGTAGGTAATGTGTATGTAGGTGTATGTAGTGTAGGTAATGTGTATGTAGGTGTATGTAGTGGGGGTAATGTGTATGTAGATGTATGTAGTGTAGGTAATGTGTATGTAGATGTATGTAGTGGAGGTAATGTGTATGTAGATGTATGTGCTGGAGGTAATGTGTATGTAGGTGTATGTAGTGGAGGTAATGTATATGTAGATGCATGTAGTGGAGGTAATGTGTATGTAGGTGTATGTAGTGTAGGTAATGTGTATGTAGTGGAGGTAATGTGTATGTAGATGTAAGTAGTGGAGGTAATGTGTATGTAGATGCATGTAGTGTAGGTAATATGTATGTAGATGTATGTAGTGTAGGTAATGTGTATGTAGATGTATGTAGTGGAGGTAATGTGTATGTAGATGTAAGAAGTGGAGTTAATGTGTAGGTAGATGCATGTAGGTGTATGTAGTGGAGGTAATGTGTATGTAGATGTAAGTAATGGAGGTAACGTGTATGTAGATGTAAGTAGTGTAGGTTACGTGTATGTAGATATATGTAGTGTAGGTAATGTGTATGTAGATGTATGTAGTGGAGGTAATGTGTATGTAGATGTAAGTAGTGGAGGTAACGTGTATGTAGATGTATGTAGTGTAGGTAATGTGTATGTAGATGTAAGAAGTGGATTTAATGTGTATGTAGATGCATGTAGTGTAGGTAATGTGTATGTAGATGTATGTAGTGTAGGTAACGTGTATGTAGATGTATGTAGTGTAGGTATGTGTATTTAGATGTATGTAGTGGAGGTAATGTGTATGTAGATGTAAGAAGTGGAGTTAATGTGTA
The DNA here is from genome assembly GCA_026874595.1 of Sipunculus nudus. Taxonomy (NCBI): domain Eukaryota; kingdom Metazoa; phylum Annelida; class Sipuncula; order Golfingiida; family Sipunculidae; genus Sipunculus; species Sipunculus nudus. The sequence continues at coordinate 22,353,615 of CM049321.1, forward strand.
TGTAGATGCATGTAGTGTAGGTATTATGTATGTAGATGTATGTAGTGTAGGTAATGTGTATGTAGATGTATGTAGTGGAGGTAATGTGTATGTAGATGTAAGAAGTGGAGTTAATGTGTAGGTAGATGCATGTAGTGTAGGTAATGTGTATATAGGGGTATGTAGTGTAGGTAATGTGTATGTAGATGTATGTAGTGTAGGTAACGTGTATGTAGATGTATGTAGTGTAGGTAATGTGTATGTGGATGCATGTAGTGGAGGTAATGTGTATGTAGATGTATGTAGTGTAGGTAACGTGTATGTAGATGTATGTAGTGTAGGTAATGTTTATGTAGATGTATGTAGTGTAGGTAATGTGTATGTAGATTTATGTAGTGTAGGTAATGGATATGTAGATGTATGTAGTGAAGTTAATGTGTATGTAGATGTAAGAAGTGGATTAAATGTGTATGTAGATGCATGTAGTGTAGGTAATGTGTATGTAGATGTATGTAGTGTAGGTAACGTGTATGTAGATGTATGTAGTGTAGGTAATGTGTATGTAGATGTATGTAGTGGAGGTAATGTGTATGTAGATGTAAGAAGTGGAGTTAATGTGTATGTAGATGCATGTAGTGTAGGTAATGTGTATGTAGATTTATGTAGTGTAGGTAACGTGTATGTAGATGTAAGAAGTGGAGTTAATGTGTATGTAGATGCATTTAGTGTAGGTAATATGTTTGTAGATGTATGTAGTGTAGGTAATGTGTATGTAGATGTATGTAGTGGAGGTAATGTGTATGTAGATGTAAGAAGTGGAGTTAATGTGTAGGTAGATGCATGTAGTGTAGATAATGTAAATATAGGGGTATGTAGTGTAGGTAATGTGTATGTAGATGTATGTAGTGAAGGTAACGTGTATGTAGATGTATGTAGTGTAGGTAATGTGTATGTGGATGTATGTAGTGTAGGTAACGTGTATGTAGATATATGTAGTGTAGGTAATGTGTATGTGGATGCATGTAGTGTAGGTAACGTGTATGTAGATATATGTAGTGTAGGTAATGTGTATGTGGATGCATGTAGTGGAGGTAATGTGTATGTAGATGTATGTAGTGTAGGTCACGTGTATGTAGATGTATGTAGTGTAGGTAATGTTTATGTAGATGTATGTAGTGTAGGTAATGTGTATGTAGATTTATGTAGTGTAGGTAATGGATATGTAGATGTATGTAGTGGAGTTAATGTGTATGTAGATGTAAGAAGTGGATTAAATGTGTATGTAGATGCATGTAGTGTAGGTAATGTGTATGTAGATGTATGTAGTGTAGGTAACGTGTATGTAGATGTATGTAGTGTAGGTAATGTGTATGTAGATGTATGTAGTGGAGGTAATGTTTATGTAGATGTAAGAAGTGGAGTTAATGTGTATGTAGATGCATGTAGTGTAGGTAATGTGTATGTAGATTTATGTAGTGTAGGTAACGTGTATGTAGATGAATGTAGTGCAGGTAATGTGTATGTAGATGCATGTAGTGGGGGTAATGTGTATGTAGATGTAAGAAGTTGAGTTAATGTGTATGTAGATGCATGTAGTGTAGGTAATGTGTATGTAGATGCATGTAGTGTAGGTAATATGTATGTAGATGTATGTAGCGTAAGTAATGTATATGTAGATGTATGTAGTGTAGGTAATGTGTATGTAGGTGTATGTAGTGTAGGTAATGTGTATGTAGATGCATGTAGTGTAGGTAATGTGTATGTAGATGCATGTAGTGGAGGTAATGTGTATGCAGATGCATGTAGTGTTAATAATGTGTATATAGGGGTATGTAGTGTAGGGAATGTGTACATAGATGTTTGTAGTGGAGGTAATGTGTATGTAGATGTATGTAGTGGAGGTAATGTGTATGTAGATGCATGTAGTGGAGGTACAGTGTATGTAGGTACATGTAGTATAAGTTATGTGTATGTAGGTGCATGTAGTGTAGGTTAAGTGTATGTAGGTGCATGTAGTAAAGGTAATGTGTATGTATATGCATGTAGTGGAGGTAAAGTGTATGTAAGTGCATGTAATGTAGGTAATGTGTATATACACAATATTAGATGCTTGGATAACTACGAACGTTTTAAGTCGGATCTGAAGACATTCTATTTTAAAACTATATCTGAATTAAGAGATATATCAATGCCATGCCATGTTTTACCGGTCATATATTAAGTGAGTTTATGTTTTAATATCAAAGTCTGTTGTATAACCAGCACAGTAGAGATCTTTTTATAATGAATAGCGCTATATAAAAAAGAATTTATCTATCTATCTATCTCGACAAGTAATAACTGTGGTTCCTTGTGGGTATGGGTGCTAGTGTAGGTAATGTGTATGTAGATGTATGTAGTGTAGGTAATGTGTATGTAGGTGTATGTAGTGTAGGTAATGTGTATGTAGGTGTATGTAGTGTAGGTAATGTGTATGTAGATGTATGTAGTGTAGGTAATGTGTATGTAGATGTATGTAGTGGAGGTAATGTGTATGTAGATGTATGTAGTGTAGGTAATGTGTATGTAGGTGTATGTAGTGGGGGTAATGTGTATGTAGATGTATGTAGTGGAGGTAATGTGTATGTAGATGTATGTAGTGTAGGTAATGTGTATGTAGGTGTATGTAGTGTAGGTAATGTGTATGTAGATGCATGTAGTGGAGGTAATGTGTATGCAGATGCATGTAGTGTTGATAATGTGTATATAGGGGTATGTAGTGTAGGGAATGTGTACATAGATGTTTGTAGTGGAGGTAATGTGTATGTAGATGTATGTAGTGGAGGTAATGTGTATGTAGATGCATGTAGTGGAGGTACAGTGTATGTAGGTGCATGTAGTATAAGTTATGTGTATGTAGGTGCATGTAGTGTAGGTTAAGTGTATGTAGGTGCATGTAGTAAAGGTAATGTGTATGTATATGCATGTAGTGGAGGTAAAGTGTATGTAAGTGCATGTAATGTAGGTAATGTGTATATACACAATATTAGATGCTTGGATAACTACGAACGTTTTAAGTCGGATCTGAAGACATTCTATTTTAAAACTATATCTGAATTAAGAGATATATCAATGCCATGCCATGTTTTACCGGTCATATATTAAGTGAGTTTATGTTTTAATATCAAAGTCTGTTGTATAACCAGCACAGTAGAGATCTTTTTATAATGAATAGCGCTATATAAAAAAGAATTTATCTATCTATCTATCTCGACAAGTAATAACTGTGGTTCCTTGTGGGTATGGGTGCTAGTGTAGGTAATGTGTATGTAGTTGTATGTAGTGTAGGTAATGTGTATGTAGGTGTATGTAGTGGGGGTAATGTGTATGTAGATGTATGTAGTGTAGGTAATGTGTATGTAGATGTATGTAGTGGAGGTAATGTGTATGTAGATGTATGTAGTGTAGGTAATGTGTATGTAGATGTATGTAGTGTAGGTAATGTGTATGTAGTTGTATGTAGTGTGGGTAATGTGTATGTAGGTGTATCTAGTGAAGGTAATGTGTATGTAGGTGTATCTAGTGAAGGTAATGTGTATGTAGTTGTATGTAGTGTAGGTAATGTGTATGTAGGTGTATGTAGTGGGGGTAATGTGTATGTAGATGTATGTAGTGTAGGTAATGTGTATGTAGATGTATGTAGTGGAGGTAATGTGTATGTAGATGTATGTAGTGGAGGTAATGTGTATGTAGGTGTATGTAGTGGAGGTAATGTATATGTAGATGCATGTAGTGGAGGTAATGTGTATGTAGGTGTATGTAGTGTATGTAGTGTAGGTAATGTGTATGTAGTGGAGGTAATGTGTATGTAGATGTAAGTAGTGGAGGTAATGTGTATGTAGATGTATGTAGTGTAGGTAACGTGTATGTAGATGTATGTAGTGGAGGTAATGTGTATGTAGGTGTATGTAGTGGAGGTAATGTATATGTAGATGCATGTAGTGGAGGTAATGTGTTTGTAGGTGTATGTAGTGTAGGTAATGTGTATGTAGGTGTATGTAGTGTAGGTAATGTGTATGTAGGTGTATGAAGTGAAAGTAATGTGTATGTAGGTTTATGTAGTGTAGGTAATGTGTATGTAGGTGTATGTAGTGTAGGTAATGTGTATGTAGGTGTATGTAGTGGAGGTAATGTGTATGTAGGTGTATGTAATGGAGGTAATGTGTATGTAGAGGCATATAGTGGAGGTAATGTGTATGTAGATGTAAGTAGTGTAGGTAATGGGTATGTAGGTGTTTGTGGTGGAGGTAATGTGTATGTAGATGTAAGTAATGGAGGTAACATGTATGTAGATGTAAGTAGTGTAGGTAATGTGTATGTAGATGTATGTAGTGTAGGTAATGTGTATGTAGATGTATGGAGTGGAGGTAATATGTATGTAGATGTAAGTAGTGGAGGTAACGTGTATGTAGATGTATGTAGTGTAGGTAATGTGTATGTAGATGTATGTAGTGTAGGTAACGTGTATGTAGATATATGTAGTGGAGGTAATGTGTATGTAGTGTATGTAGTGGAGGTAATGTATATGTAGGTGTATGTAGTGTAGGTTATGTGTATGTAGGTGTATGTAGTGTAGGTAACGTGTATGTAGATGTATGTAGTGTAGGTAATGTGTATGTAGATGTATGTAGTGTAGGTAACGTGTATGTAGATGTATGTAGTGGAGGTAATGTGTATGTAGTGTATGTAGTGTAGGTAATGTGTATGTAGATGTATGTAGTGTAGGTAATGTGTATGTAGATGTATGGAGTGGAGGTAATATGTATGTAGATGTAAGTAGTGGAGGTAACGTGTATGTAGATGTATGTAGTGTAGGTAATGTGTATGTAGATGTATGTAGTGTAGGTAACGTGTATGTAGATGTATGTAGTGGAGGTAATGTGTATGTAGTGTATGTAGTGGAGGTATTGTATATGTAGGTGTATGTAGTGTAGGTAATATGTATGTAGATGTATGTAGTGTAGGTAACGTGTATGTAGATGTATGCAGTGGAGGTAACGTGTATGTAGTGTATGTAGTGGAGGTAATGTATATGTAGGTGTATGTAGTGTAGGTAATGTGTATGTAGGTGTATGTAGTGTAGGTAATGTGTATGTAGGTGTATGTAGTGTAGGTAATGTGTATGTAGGTGTATGTAGTGTAGGTAATGTGTATGTAGGTGTATGTAGTGGAGGTAATGTGTATGTAGGTGTATGTAGTGGAGGTAATGTGTATGTTGATGTATGTAGTGGAGGTAATGTGTATGTAGATGTAAGTAGTGGAGGTAATGTGTATGTAGATGTATGTAGTGTAGGTAACGTGTATGTAGATGTATGTAGTGGAGGTAATGTGTATGTAGGTGTATGTAGTGGAGGTAATGTATATGTAGATGATTGTAGTGGAGGTAATGTGTATGTAGGTGAATGTAGTGGAGGTAATGTGTATGTAGATGTATGTAGTGTAGGTAATGTGTATGTAGATGTATGTAGTGGAGGTAATGGGTATGCAGATATATGTAGTGGAGGTTATGTGTATGTAGGTGTATGTAGTGGAGGTAATGTATATGTAGATGCATGTAGTGGAGGTAATGTGTATGTAGGTGTATGTAGTGTAGGTAATGTGTATGTAGTGGAGGTAATGTGTATGTAGATGTAAGTAGTGGAGGTAATGTGTATGTAGATGTATGTAGTGTAGGTAACGTGTATGTAGATGTATGTAGTGGAGGTAATGTGTATGTAGGTGTATGTAGTGGAGGTAATGTATATGTAGATGCATGTAGTGGAGGTAATGTGTATGTAGGTGTATGTAGTGCAGGTAATGTGTATGTAGGTGTATGTAGTGTAGGTAATGTGTATGTAGGTGTATGTAGTGAAAGTAATGTGTATGTAGGTGTATGTAGTGTAGGTAATGTGTATGTAGGTGTATGTAGTGTAGGTAATGTGTATGTAGGTGTATGTAGTGGAGGTAATGTGTATGTAGGTGTATGTAAAGGAGGTAATGTGTATGTAGAGGCATATAGTGGAGGTAATGTGAATGTAGATGTAAGTAGTGTAGGTAATATGTATGTAGGTGTATGTAGTGGAGGTAATGTGTATGTAGATGTAAGTAATGGAGGTAACGTGTATGTAGATGTTAGTAGTGTAGGTAACGTGTATGGAGATATATGTAGTGTAGGTAATGTGTATGTAGATGTATGTAGTGGAGGTAATGTGTATGTAGATGTAAGTAGTGGAGGTAACGTGTATGTAGATGTATGTAGTGTAGGTAATGTGTATGTAGATGTAAGAAGTGGATTTAATGTGTATGTAGATGCATGTAGTTTAGGTAATGTGTATGTAGATGTATGTAGTGTAGGTAACGTGTATGTAGATGTATGTAGTGTAGGTATGTGTATTTAGATGTATGTAGTGGAGGTAATGTGTATGTAGATGTAAGAAGTGGAGTTAATGTGTATGTAGATGCATGTAGTGTAGGTAATATGTATGTAGATGTATGTGGTGTAGGTAATGTGTATGTAGATGTATTTAGTGGAGGTAATGTGTATGTAGATGTAAGAAGTGGAGTTAATGTGTAGGTCGATGCATGTAGTGTAGGTAATGTGTATATAGGGGTATGTAGTGTAGGTAATGTGTATGTAGGTGTATGTAGTGTAGGTAATGTGTATGTAGGTGTATGTAGTGAAAGTAATGTGTATGTAGGTGTATGTAGTGTAGGTAATGTGTATGTAGGTGTATGTAGTGTAGGTAATGTGTATGTAGGTGTATGTAGTGTAGGTAATGTGTATGTAGGTGTATGTAGTGTAGGTAATGTGTATGTAGGTGTATGTAGTGTAGGTAATGTGTATGTAGGTGTATGTAGTGGAGGTAATGTGTATGTAGGTGTATGTAGTGGAGGTAATGTGTATGTTGATGTATGTAGTGGAGGTAATGTGTATGTAGATGTAAGTAGTGGAGGTAATGTGTATGTAGATGTATGTAGTGTAGGTAACGTGTATGTAGATGTATGTAGTGGAGGTAATGTGTATGTAGGTGTATGTAGTGGAGGTAATGTATATGTAGATGATTGTAGTGGAGGTAATGTGTATGTAGGTGAATGTAGTGGAGGTAATGTGTATGTAGATGTATGTAGTGTAGGTAATGTGTATGTAGATGTATGTAGTGGAGGTAATGGGTATGCAGATATATGTAGTGGAGGTTATGTGTATGTAGGTGTATGTAGTGGAGGTAATGTATATGTAGATGCATGTAGTGGAGGTAATGTGTATGTAGGTGTATGTAGTGTAGGTAATGTGTATGTAGTGGAGGTAATGTGTATGTAGATGTAAGTAGTGGAGGTAATGTGTATGTAGATGTATGTAGTGTAGGTAACGTGTATGTAGATGTATGTAGTGGAGGTAATGTGTATGTAGGTGTATGTAGTGGAGGTAATGTATATGTAGATGCATGTAGTGGAGGTAATGTGTATGTAGGTGTATGTAGTGTAGGTAATGTGTATGTAGGTGTATGTAGTGTAGGTAATGTGTATGTAGGTGTATGTAGTGAAAGTAATGTGTATGTAGGTGTATGTAGTGTAGGTAATGTGTATGTAGGTGTATGTAGTGTAGGTAATGTGTATGTAGGTGTATATAGTGGAGGTAATGTGTATGTAGGTGTATGTAAAGGAGGTAATGTGTATGTAGAGGCATATAGTGGAGGTAATGTGAATGTAGATGTAAGTAGTGTAGGTAATATGTATGTAGGTGTATGTAGTGGAGGTAATGTGTATGTAGATGTAAGTAATGGAGGTAACGTGTATGTAGATGTTAGTAGTGTAGGTAACGTGTATGGAGATATATGTAGTGTAGGTAATGTGTATGTAGATGTATGTAGTGGAGGTAATGTGTATGTAGATGTAAGTAGTGGAGGTAACGTGTATGTAGATGTATGTAGTGTAGGTAATGTGTATGTAGATGTAAGAAGTGGATTTAATGTGTATGTAGATGCATGTAGTGTAGGTAATGTGTATGTAGATGTATGTAGTGTAGGTAACGTGTATGTAGATGTATGTAGTGTAGGTATGTGTATTTAGATGTATGTAGTGGAGGTAATGTGTATGTAGATGTAAGAAGTGGAGTTAATGTGTATGTAGATGCATGTAGTGTAGGTAATATGTATGTAGATGTATGTGGTGTAGGTAATGTGTATGTAGATGTATTTAGTGGAGGTAATGTGTATGTAGATGTAAGAAGTGGAGTTAATGTGTAGGTCGATGCATGTAGTGTAGGTAATGTGTATATAGGGGTATGTAGTGTAGGTAATGTGTATGTAGGTGTATGTAGTGTAGGTAATGTGTATGTAGGTGTATGTAGTGAAAGTAATGTGTATGTAGGTGTATGTAGTGTAGGTAATGTGTATGTAGGTGTATGTAGTGTAGGTAATGTGTATGTAGGTGTATGTAGTGGAGGTAATGTATATGTAGGTGTATGTAATGGAGGTAATGTGTATGTAGAGGCATATAGTGGAGGTAATGTGAATGTAGATGTAAGTAGTGTAGGTAATATGTATGTAGGTGTATGTAGTGGAGGTAATGTGTATGTAAATGTAAGTAATGGAGGTAACGTGTATGTAGATGTAAGTAGTGTAGGTAACGTGTATGGAGATATATGTAGTGTAGGTAATGTGTATGTAGATGTATGTAGTGGAGGTAATGTGTATGTAGATGTAAGTAGTGGAGGTAACGTGTATGTAGATGTATGTAGTGTAGGTAATGTGTATGTAGATGTAAGAAGTGGATTTAATGTGTATGTAGATGCATGTAGTGTAGGTAATGTGTATGTAGATGTATGTAGTGTAGGTAACGTGTATGTAGATGTATGTAGTGTAGGTATGTGTATTTAGATGTATGTAGTGGAGGTAATGTGTATGTAGATGTAAGAAGTGGAGTTAATGTGTATGTAGATGCATGTAGTGTAGGTAATATGTATGTAGATGTATGTGGTGTAGGTAATGTGTATGTAGATGTATTTAGTGGAGGTAATGTGTATGTAGATGTAAGAAGTGGAGTTAATGTGTAGGTCGATACATGTAGTGTAGGTAATGTGTATATAGGGGTATGTAGTGTAGGTAATGTGTATGTAGATGTATGTAGTGGAGGTAACGTGTATGTAGATGTATGTAGTGTAGGTAATGTGTATGTGGATGCATGTAGTGGAGGTAATGTGTATGTAGATGTATGTAGTGTAAGTAACGTGTATGTAGATGTATGTAGTGTAGGTAATGTTTATGTAGATGTATGTAGTGTAGGTAATGTGTATGTAGATTTATGTAGTGTAGGTAATGGATATGTAGATGTATGTAGTGGAGTTAATGTGTATGTAGATGTAAGAAGTGGATTAAATGTGTATGTAGATGCATGTAGTGTAGGTAATGTGTATGTAGATGTATGTAGTGTAGGTAACGTGTATGTAGATGTATGTAGTGTAGGTAATGTGTATGTAGATGTATGTAGTGGAGGTAATGTGTATGTAGATGTAAGAAGTGGAGTTAATGTGTATGTAGATGCATGTAGTGTAGGTAATGTGTATGTAGATTTATGTAGTGTAGGTAACGTGTATGTAGATGAATGTAGTGTAGGTAATGTGTATGTAGATGCATGTAGTGGGGGTAATGTGTATGTAGATGTAAGAAGTTGAGTTAATGTGTATGTAGATGCATGTAGTGAAGGTAATGTGTATGTAGATGCATGTAGTGTAGGTAATATGTACGTAGATGTATGTAGCGTAGGTAATGTATATGTAGATGTATGTAGTGTAGGTAATGTGTATGTAGGTGTATGTAGTGGAGGTAATGTGTATGTAGGTGTATGTAGTGGAGGTAATGTGTATGTTGATGTATGTAGTGGAGGTAATGTGTATGTAGATGTAAGTAGTGGAGGTAATGTGTATGTAGATGTATGTAGTGTAGGTAACGTGTATGTAGATGTATGTAGTGGAGGTAATGTGTATGTAGGTGTATGTAGTGGAGGTAATGTATATGTAGATGATTGTAGTGGAGGTAATGTGTATGTAGGTGTATGTAGTGGAGGTAATGTGTATGTAGATGTATGTAGTGTAGGTAATGTGTATGTAGATGTATGTAGTAGAGGTAATGGGTATGTAGATATATGTAGTGGAGGTTATGTGTATGTAGGTGTATGTAGTGGAGGTAATGTATATGTAGATGCATGTAGTGGAGGTAATGTGTATGTAGGTGTATGTAGTGTAGGTAATGTGTATGTAGTGGAGGTAATGTGTATGTAGATGTAAGTAGTGGAGGTAATGTGTATGTAGATGTATGTAGTGTAGGTAACGTGTATGTAGATGTATGTAGTCGAGGTAATGTGTATGTAGGTGTATGTAGTGGAGGTAATGTATATGTAGATGCATGTAGTGGAGGTAATGTGTATGTAGGTGTATGTAGTGTAGGTAATGTGTATGTAGGTGTATGTAGTGTAGGTAATGTGTATGTAGGTGTATGTAGTGAAAGTAATGTGTATGTAGGTGTATGTAGTGTAGGTAATGTGTATGTAGGTGTATGTAGTGTAGGTAATGTGTATGTAGGTGTATGTAGTGGAGGTAATGTGTATGTAGGTGTATGTAATGGAGGTAATGTGTATGTAGAGGCATATAGTGGAGGTAATGTGAATGTAGATGTAAGTAGTGTAGGTAATATGTATGTAGGTGTATGTAGTGGAGGTAATGTGTATGTAGATGTAAGTAATGGAGGTAACGTGTATGTAGATGTAAGTAGTGTAGGTAACGTGTATGTAGATATATGTAGTGTAGGTAATGTGTATGTAGATGTATGTAGTGGAGGTAATGTGTATGTAGATGTAAGTAGTGGAGGTAACGTGTATGTAGATGTATGTAGTGTAGGTAATGTGTATGTAGATGTAAGAAGTGGATTTAATGTGTATGTAGATGCATGTAGTGTAGGTAATGTGTATGTAGATGTATGTAGTGTAGGTAACGTGTATGTAGATGTATGTAGTGTAGGTATGTGTATTTAGATGTATGTAGTGGAGGTAATGTGTATGTAGATGTAAGAAGTGGAGTTAATGTGTATGTAGATGCATGTAGTGTAGGTAATATGTATGTAGATGTATGTAGTGTAGGTAATGTGTATGTAGATGTATGTAGTGGAGGTAATGTGTATGTAGATGTAAGAAGTGGAGTTAATGTGTAGGTAGATGCATGTAGTGTAGGTAATGTGTATATAGGGGTATGTAGTGTAGGTAATGTGTATGTAGATGTATGTAGTGGAGGTAACGTGTATGTAGATGTATGTAGTGTAGGTAATGTGTATGTGGATGCATGTAGTGGAGGTAATGTGTATGTAGATGTATGTAGTGTAGGTAACGTGTATGTAGATGTATGTAATGTAGGTAATGTTTATGTAGATGTATGTAGTGTAGGTAATGTGTATGTAGATTTATGTAGTGTAGGTAATGGATATGTAGATGTATGTAGTGGAGTTAATGTGTATGTAGATGTAAGAAGTGGATTAAATGTGTATGTAGATGCATGTAGTGTAGGTAATGTGTATGTAGATGTATGTAGTGTAGGTAACGTGTATGTAGATGTATGTAGTGTAGGTAATGTGTATGTAGATGTATGTAGTGGAGGTAATGTGTATGTAGATGTAAGAAGTGGAGTTAATGTGTATGTAGATGCATGTAGTGTAGGTAATGTGTATGTAGATTTATGTAGTGTAGGTAACGTGTATGTAGATGAATGTAGTGTAGGTAATGTGTATGTAGATGCATGTAGTGGGGGTAATGTGTATGTAGATGTAAGAAGTTGAGTTAATGTGTATGTAGATGCATGTAGTGTAGGTAATGTGTATGTAGATGCATGTAGTGTAGGTAATATGTATGTAGATGTATGTAGCGTAGGTAATGCATATGTAGATGTATGTAGTGTAGGTAATGTGTATGTAGGTGTATGTAGTGTAGGTAATGTGTATGTAGATGCATGTAGTGTAGGTAATGTGTATGTAGATGCATGTAGTGGAGGTAATGTGTATGCAGATGCATGTAGTGTTGATAATGTGTATATAGGGGTATGTAGTGTAGGTAATGTGTACATAGATGTTTGTAGTGGAGGTAATGTGTATGTAGATGTATGTAGTGGAGGTAATGTGTATGTAGATGCATGTAGTGGAGGTACAGTGTATGTAGGTGCATGTAGTATAAGTTATGTGTATGTAGGTGCATGTAGTGTAGGTTAAGTGTGTGTAGGTGCATGTAGTAAAGGTAATGTGTATGTATATGCATGTAGTGGAGGTAAAGTGTATGTAAGTGCATGTAATGTAGGTAATGTGTATATACACAATATTAGATGCTTGGATAACTACGAACGTTTTAAGTCGGATCTGAAGACATTCTATTTTAAAACTATATCTGAATTAAGAGATATATCAATGCCATGCCATGTTTTACCGGTCATATATTAAGTGAGTTTATGTTTTAATATCAAAGTCTGTTGTATAACCAGCACAGTAGAGATCTTTTTATAATGAATAGCGCTATATAAAAAAGAATTTATCTATCTATCTATCTCGACAAGTAATAACTGTGGTTCCTTGTGGGTATGGGTGCTAGTGTAGGTAATGTATATGTAGATGTATGTAGTGTAGGTAATGTGTATGTGGATGTATGTAGTGGAGGTAATGTGTATGTGGATGTATGTAGTGGAGGTAATGTGTATGTAGGTGTATGTAGTGTAGGTAATGTGTATGTAGATGTATGTAGTGTAGGTAATGTGTATGTGGATGTATGTAGTGGAGGTAATGTGTATGTAGATGTTTGTAGTGTAGGTAATGTGTATGTAGGTGTATGTAGTGTAGGTAATGTGTATGTAGTTGTATGTAGTGTAGGTAATGTGTATGTAGGTGTATGTAGTGTAGGTAATGTGTATGTAGATGTATGTAGTGGAGGTAATGTGTATGTAGATGTATGTAGTGGAGGTAATGTGTATGTAGATGTATGTAGTGGAGGTAATGTGTATGCAGATGCATGTAGTGTTGATAATGTGTATATAGGGGTATGTAGTGTAGGTAATGTGTACATAGATGTTTGTAGTGGAGGTAATGTGTATGTAGATGTATGTAGTGGAGGTAATGTGTATGTAGATGCATGTAGTGGAGGTACAGTGTATGTAGGTGCATGTAGTATAAGTTATGTGTATGTAGGTGCATGTAGTGTAGGTTAAGTGTGTGTAGGTGCATGTAGTAAAGGTAATGTGTATGTATATGCATGTAGTGGAGGTAAAGTGTATGTAAGTGCATGTAATGTAGGTAATGTGTATATACACAATATTAGATGCTTGGATAACTACGAACGTTTTAAGTCGGATCTGAAGACATTCTATTTTAAAACTATATCTGAATTAAGAGATATATCAATGCCATGCCATGTTTTACCGGTCATATATTAAGTGAGTTTATGTTTTAATATCAAAGTCTGTTGTATAACCAGCACAGTAGAGATCTTTTTATAATGAATAGCGCTATATAAAAAAGAATTTATCTATCTATCTATCTCGACAAGTAATAACTGTGGTTCCTTGTGGGTATGGGTGCGGGTGGCGGGGGGGGGGGGGGGGGGAGGGTCGGGGGGGGGGGGTACAAGCCCCAAAGCTTCCCCTCTGGATAGATGGATAGCCACTGTATAGGACGGTCAAAGTAATACTTTAATTTCAATGCTTTCAATATGCATTCACTTTACTTTTTCCTTTATGATGTTGTTTTTATCCGTAAATGATAAAGAAACGGGAGGGACAGTAAACACTAACCAGTTACAGCACTAACAACTACGCTGCTTATCCATATCCACTTGAATGTCTTGACACAACCTATGCAGGGACTGGTGATAAAACAAGTACTGGGGTACTCCTTGTCCAGGTCTGCACAGGCTTGACGGTAGACCCATTTCAGCAAAACTCGCAGCCTTGATTTTGAAACCAATTGTTTTATTGCTGTGGCCCGCACTTCTCCGTAGGGAACTACATAAAATGGCCAGTTCCTGTTTTTGCTTTAATTAAATACGAAAACAATCATTGCATGATCCCTGGCTTTAAACTGTACTCTTCTCAAATTGTATTTTGTTCAGTACAATGAAAAGGAAATACGAGTTACACATATTCGTTGAACTGAATACCGAGTTTTATAATATTCTACCGACTAGAATATTCCATTCTTCTCTCTGAGACCATATGCGATCAATAATTAGAAAGCCTTTACATGGGCTTGCGTTCGATCCCTGACCTCTGTCTTAGTCAAGAAACATGAAACACTTGAATCCTGAAACACATAAATGAACGTGATATTTACTTTACTTGAATTACTCTTATTCAGTGTATTTTGCAACATGGGGTCTCGCCTGATATGAGACTTAACATCAGTATTTTGATAATATAAAATAAATTAGAAATATATTTTTGGGTATGATTAAGGCTAACAGTCTTGTAACGTCACACCAAACCTTGCATGCACAAAATACTTCAAGTGATCGTGAACTTTCCAGTGTATTTTATATCCAACTACAGTTAATATACGAGTATTGTATTCATAATCAAACATATTATTCAGGTTTATTGAATAAACCTAACAATGATATGCATCCTGACTTGCAAGTAGATTATGCTATTTACTGACCTGTTCATGTACACCACGTACAAGAGTACAATTTAAAACGATGCTCATCAACGGTATATTTCTTTACTACACAAGGGGGCATGATAAGTAAAGTAGCAGACAGCACTAACTAGCCATGTCTTTGGCTGCTCTGCTTCGTCTCTCTGTTAACATTAAATAAAAAAAGGTAATAATGATAATAATAAAAATAATAACAATAACCTTATCAATAATTATAATATTTATAATGACATTAAAACTAATAATAATAATGATAATTATTATTATTTATATGATAATAATTGTGTTTAAGATCAATTAACGATACAACGTGATTCAACTTAAAATAAATAAATAAATAAAAGCAAGAACCTTTCTTCATATTCATAACTTTAATCAGAGGCATATCATGTATGTTGACTTAACAACATAAATTTAATGTTAGGGACTACTAGACTATTTTCTTAACTGTACTTCATGTTTTCACTGGGTATATACGTATATATATATATATATATATATATATATATATATATATATATATATATAGAGAGAGAGAGAGAGAGGGATAGAGAGAGATAGAGAGACAGACATAGACATGCAGGGGCAGAGGGGTCGGGTCGAATTGACCACATTTATTCACCTACTATTGAGGATTTGATTCAAGTATACACATACATACGCGGCATTTCGGGTAATTTATTTATATATATATATATATATATATATATATATATATATATATATAGAGAGAGAGAGAGAGAGAGAGAGAGAGAGACAGAGAGAGAGAGAGAGAGAGAGAGAGAGAGAGAGAGAGAGAGAGAAAGAGAGAGAGTCAAACTGTCCATATTTAAATACCCATTATTCCGGTACGCTTAACCCCTTTGTGTAGCTCAGTTGCTGGAGCAAACGACCGTCAATCGGAAGTTCATGGGTTTGACTGCAACCGGCAGCTTTCCGATCTTTCTGTGTATTCATGTCCATTACAACGAACCAACATGGCTTTTCCTACGTCTCTCTACATGTAATATATGCAGCACCAGTACATAAGGCCGCCAGTTCTCCCTGCTGCAAGGAAAGTTCCAAAGTTCGACACATGTCTTGGACTAGCGACAGCTTGTCACCCCAAACGTCGATTTTAGATGAACTGAAGACGATGGGGTGACAGTACAAGCTATTGGGTTCGCATCAATTCTAGTATGTGCAGATGTGCACGCCATTTCTGACACTACTTTTTCATTTTCATCCACTTCTCGAACTGTCATTTTCCTGAGTTAAGACAAAAAGTGACGTTATTCTGTTGGGGAAAATAATAATTATTACATCCACGGTTGACTTACGTGTAAACGTGCAGCAGTTTTTAATTCCGAGGCTGGTTTTGCTCGAAAAACTCGTCTCCACGTCTGTCAGCGGGAGAATCATAATTTCCGGTAGGGGATTTCCAAACGGCTATGTGTAAAACTCGGAAGTCCGAAGTCGGAAGCAAGGACTTTTTTTAAAGCAATGATCGAAGCATAATTAAAATGCTACTACATCAATGGAAAGTACCTTTTTATTTTTATTGATAGAATAAGGTCTTTTTTATCATCATGTAAAATAATCAAAGTTATCCACCCGAAGTTAATGACTATTTTTTGCTCGGAAATGCCCGGTTATGGTCCAAATGTGTAAAACTCGGAAGCCAGTAATGGCAAATGCACTGGTCATCATATCGTCAGCAAACGTGTCAAGCATTTTCAATTTCTTCAGTATCATGTATTTTTCATAAATTCAATCTGTTTTGTAACATTCATGATGCTGTTTTTTTAATGATATATTATATTGATATTTTATTTCATTTTGTAAAACAAGATTATTTTAACTCATCAATATTTTACGCTGTTACCGCATTTTATGTTGATGGAAACATGAAAAAAATAAAGGTTTTGATAATATTTTATACATGTGCCCCTATAAAAATCACCCTGATAATATCATAGAGACTTAAACAGAAAATTTGACAGAACCAAAAAACCGTCCAGTTAATGTTTTTACAAGTTGTTTCGAACAAAATATTTTATTTTTAATGTATAAATTGAAAAACATTTTCCTCTTCCATTGACCAAAAAAAAAATTCATCAGTATTATGAATCTCTTAGACTCTTATCTATTATGTAATACTTTTTATGCCAAATTATATTTTACATTTCATGGTCCGGTTGCATTTATATATATATATTATATAAACAAAATTGTAATTTCTTATCGAGATCCTTGTAATCGTACAGTAATATGAAGTTGAAGGGTGCACATTCTGGTTATATGCCCTTATCATGCAATCATTTGCAAACATACTTTAATATATTAATAAATATCCATATATTTGAAGTTGAAATGTGATGTTGAAACATCAGGAGTGAAATTAATATAATATAAATATCGAGATTGATAAAGTTTGAAAGAAAGAGTCAAAAACTTGAAAAAGAATTAATTTTAGTTTTAAAAAAATATTTGCTTAAATTTGTAAATCGATCAGATTATATAATAATACATGTATTAGTATGTTATATATTATCTGGACTTTTGTATCCCTTTTCTAAGATATAAATGTAACATTTTTTTTAAATATTGTTGAACTCTAACATATTGAAAGACATTTCGTTTTTGCATATGATACATGTATGTTTGTTCCAGCGATGACCTTCTGGGATATATTGAATTTTCATATTTGTTCAACGTATGGAAAATATATTACTATATTTTATTTTGAATGACATCGTAATTTATAACTGTATTTTTAATGCCGTACAAGGGTTAATTATACCATATTAATTATGCAGTGGTGCATCCATAGAGGGCGCAAGCCCGTTCAGACGTAATATCTCTTAATTTTCATTTCTTTTCCAGATTACTTTTTTATTCCCTAGCAATTTCATTATTATATTTATTACTTTCCAATTCATAAATTGGTGATTTACTCCACTGAGAGAGCATACAAATATGTACTAGTATAATGAGATAGGAAGTATTTCCGTTATCACACTTTACTCGATAATAACACCGACGATATATATATATATATATATATATATATATATATATATATATATATAGATATATATTAAATTTACAAATAAAAAAATAAGAACTTATAGTTTTCCAATTATGTGTCATGTATTGCATCATACACTCATTATAAGCAGAATCATGCATAAGCAATTTTAATATATGCATGCAACTATAATTATAATGAAACTGCATTTTGTGCACAGTGCGTCTCTGTGACTTCCGAGTTATACACATTGGATAACATCCAAGCACTTCTGACTGACTTCCGAGATGGCTTCCGAGCACAAAATCTTCCATAACGTTCAGATTAAACAATGGATAACAATTATTCTTCACAGAATGATAAAAAAATATCTTATTCTATCGGGGAAAAAACAAAACGGTATTGAAGCGTTAGAATTTTGTATATGCTTTAAACTGCTTTCGTTGGTTTCCGGCTTCCGGCTTCCGACTTCCAAGTTTACATACACGACCGCGCCATGACACATTTAGTTTTGAATGAGAAGTACCGCTTCACGTGAATCGGTGCCACAGTGATGAAAGGAGGTAATAATTGTAATTATTTTTGTGTAACAACATTTTTTCTTCGATATTTAGCACATATAATACGACTATATAAGCCTGTGATGCCAAATAATACCAGACAGCAAATATTTTGATCCGACCCTTAGAATGGGCGTTCTGTTGTGACTGCCATCATGACTCCAGGCCCTATCAGTTTTTTTTTCCGAAGGCCTGAGTGTCATGTTGTCATGGCTAGTCTTGGACCACTCTGAAATCACTCATGTGACGACACTCACATTAGTTAAACCCCCGTCACACTGGAAGGCAATCTCGCTGCGCTCTGAAAAAGGGGGTAGCTCGACGTAGTTCGCGACAAAAAGTGCCCTGAGGTCTTTATGAGCTTCATAGGAGCAAGATAGTGTTTACTTGGTCGTCACATGATCACCATGGGCGGCGACCAATTTGGCAAATGCACTAAATGCCATGGAGTCACCGTGGATTGAAGGCGAAATAAGACCGACATCCGATCGCCACCAGCTTCCTAGCAGCGCAGTACAAACTTCCTGACTGCTCAGGTCGAGTGCCAGTAAAGCCCCCATCACACGGGAAGGAGACGTTTCGGCGACCACGGCGACCAAGTAGATCGCCGTTGGACGCCTTTAACATCGTAAAAACCCTCCAAGTATGACTGCAATGCCGCTCTCGCCCCGCTGATACAACGTGTGCTAGCGCCGCGAGCTTCGTCAGAGCACAGACGCCAGCACACGTCGAATCCAACTGGGCGCAGAAAGAGAGAGAGCGAGCGCAGCTCTGACGTCATAAACGCAGCGGCAGCACCGTACGAAGCGTGTAAAGAGCTCACTAGGGTCACCGAGGTCTCGGTAGCGGCGGGGTAAGTGTGCTGGGCAGCGAAGCCATGTTTACTGGCGATCGATCTGCGCTGTCAGAAAGCTGGCAGTGCGTTGCTGGGACACTGATGGCGATCGAATTCCGATCTGACTGCGCTTTAAATCCACGGCGACCCCGCGGTGGAAATTTTGTCCATGTTCAAAACTGGTCGCCACTCATGGCGTTCATGGTGAACATATGACGACCCAAGGCGACACTATCTCACTCCTACGAAGCTCATGAAAACTTAAGGCCACTCTGGCTGCGCTCTACGGCGAGCTGCCCCAATTCTGGGATTGCAGCGAGATCGCCTTCTCGTGTGACGGGGTGTAAGAGGTAGCATCGGTCATCCCGTTCCACGGTGCTTGCCCGGTGCACTCACCACGCTGCTACCAAGACCTCGGAGGCCCTCATGAGCGAGCTTCGTAACGTTTCGCAGGGTGCTGCCGCTGCGCTCATGACGTCAGAGCTGCGCCGATTTGGATCATAGGGCGCTGCTGCTGCACTCTGACGAGGGTCTATAAATACCTCGCGGCATTTTCACACGGGGTGAGAGGGGCATTTCCATCACACTTGGAGGGTATTTTCGATGTTGACGGCGACCAATGGCGACCTGCTAGGTCACCATCGGTCACCGTGGTCGCCATTAGGTCTTCATCCAGTGTGATCGGGGCCTTAGAGGAACGTAATTTTTTGGCCCTATATATTATCAAGTATAGTGCACTTTCTGGGGTCACTGGTGGTCGTGTTTTCTCTCGAGTGTTTGACACGAAGCTCAAACCCTGAGCAAAAACAGAGCAAAAACAGAAAAGGCCCTACAATGCCATTTATTAAATTTTACAAATCTCACATGCTTTTAATATTGTAAACATACAGACAGACATGTATGAAATATAAACACATTTGTTTACCTACCTCACCACATGCCCCTATATACACATTACCTACACTTCATGCACCTACATACACTTTACCTATACTAAATGTACCTACATACACTTTACCTACGCTACATGGACCTACATACACTTTACCTACACTACATGCGCCTACATACACTTCAGCTACACTGCATGGACCTACATACACTTTACCTACACTACATGGACCTACATACACTTTGCCTACACTACATGCACCTACATACAGTGTACGCACACTACATGCACCTACGTACACATAACCTACACTACATGGACCTACATACACATTACCTACACTAAATGCGCCTACATACATTTCAGCTACACTACATGGACCTACATACACTTTACCTACGCCACATGGACCTACATACACTTTACCTACACTACATGGACCTACATACACTGTACCTACACTACATGCACATACATATACTGTACCCACACTACATGCACCTACATACACTGTACCTCCACTACATGATCCTACATACACATTACCTCCACTACATGCACCTACGTACACATAACCTACACTACATGCGCCTACATACACTGTGCCTACACTACAAGCACCTACATACACATTACCTACACTACATGCACCTCGCATCCTAAAAGAATCTAAATTAACTTTAACTAGTTGCTGTCTGGTGCCTATCACTAAAACATAAGTTTTCCGCCGTTTATTTTCAGTTTATTCTGTAGCATCCAGTGACGTACGTCTCTAACACAGTTTTCCATAGCCAGTACAGCAATTTCTTCTTTTCCATTACGGAAACGCAGGTGGCACTGATGATAATCAGCATATCCATGTACCTGAGGAAGATGGCCTTTGACTAATTAACTGCCGACAGTACACAGAAAACAATACAGGCCCACAGCCGGATCTCTTTTGAACCCCACACTTAATTTTGAATACATCAGACAGAGTTCCATTTACTTTAATTCTTTGGGTCCGACCACTAATATATGATTTTAACCAAATATTACTGTGCCACTAAGGCCCATGTCCTTTTGCATAGTTTTCAATAACAATCGAGCATCGATATTATCGAATCCTGCCGAAAGATCGAGCAGCACGAGGAATCCCGCTCCTACCGAGCCACGCTGTCGAATATATCTGAACAAATTTTAACAAGCGCCATTTCGTTGCTGTGTGACATGTGGTCATTTTGTCTTAACACTATCACCTTTTCTGTTAGTTAACTGCATATATTATATCAGAGAAATAGATATTTCTACGAGATGTATTCTTATATCATTTGCATAATCTTCATTCATTAAGGCCAAATACCATTAAACAAACCATCAATTCAATATAAACCAAAGCTAAAAATGAAGAAACAAAGAAACGTAAGGGCTAAAGCGTGTGTTTATAAATAAAATTGTCATATTTATTTGTATTTTTTTTAAATTAAGTTGGATATATATCCAAAATGGTTGCAAACATTAACATTTCTATCCAAATGATTTCTCAGCCATGCCTTACGCCGTTCACTTGGGATGTCTCAGCTTCTTTCGGCCTAGACATCATGCTTGTGGACGTGAATAATAAATATTGAATTTGAAGTCGAGCTTTTCTTCACTTCTCCATTAGTTTGGGGAATACATGCTTGTTTGATTTTAACTGTGCGATATTGTGGCTTACACAGTATACGATATACAATGTATGTACATGCATGGTCACGTCTTTTTTTCTTGTTATATAGGTCAAAGTAAACACTGAAAACGTATTGCCTGGTCATACATACCACGTAAGCGAGCTAGGTTTGGGGATGTTTATGTAAACCTATCCGTTCTATGTTGTAGCGGAAGACATTGTTGAATGATAAACTATATAAAAAGCGACAGGAAAATTAGATATACAGAGAGCATCGGTTTATGACTGTTTACTGTCGATCAAAAAAATTTTGCATTTATATAAAAGGAAGTAAGCGTTTTATAATACGTCCAAAATACATGCCAGGGATCAAATTATCCATAAGCTGAAAAACTGCAAAATAAAAATTAACCGCACACAGGGAGAGTAACTCAAGCTACTGGTTAATCAAAATAAACACGACTGAGTAAAATCAACTTGAAATTCAGCAGAGCAATTAGAGTATAACATCGATCAAAACGGGGTACCGGTTTGCCTTACATGAATATTACAACAACGTACCAATGTTGTTTAATACTGATGAATGTTTACGTTCGTCATTATTAATGGATAAGCTTTGTTGAGTTAAATAGAAAACAAAAGTTTATAGTTTGGCCCTTGCGTGTGCTCATCTCTAATTTTCATCTCTGTATGATATGATAACAAGAGATAATTGGTATCGATTCATATGTGTTAAATAATATACATGTATATGTAGTTTTATCTAACTAGCAAACAGCTGTCATAAGATTACACACGCTATTTTTTTTTCATAAATATACATCCAATCAAAATGTTCTCTCTTTTGACAGAGAAAGAAGGTTTCTTTGGATACCTTAAAAAAGCCGGACACCCCTTTGAGTGTTTAATGTATATTGGTAAAAATATTATCATGGAATAGAATGTTATTTCACCTAATGCACAATCTAGCGCATAGAATACACTTGGAATAATTGAGTTCCGACCGTTAGGTACTGTGTGTTAGATAAACCTTTATAATATAAGCGTATTCGTTATTTTGCTGTGACTAGCACACTACTTTAAATTGGATTAGTGGTTCGGATCCCGTCAAGGGTTATCATTCTCAAAGTTCCAGAACACGTACAGTGTGAGGAGTGCGTAAAAAGAATTTTTAACAGGCAAGAAGGAAACATTTCGGGATAAATCCTGTGGATCCCCTGTTATTTGGCAACTGACTTTTCCTCTGTAATATGTGTATCTACGCAGGTGTGCGTCTGTACAAAGGAAATATTATGAAAAAGGTAACTCAGTTTTCCCTATATTTCTTTCCTTGAGTCTCCGTCTCTCCGAATGCATGTCTGTACGTCTGCCTCTTTGTCTCTTTCTTTCTCTCTCGCTCTCTCTCTATATATATATTTATAAATAAATATATATATATATATATATATATATATATATATATATATATATATAGAATGCGTGTAGCTGTGTTAGTCTCTTAGTGTATCGATAACAGGATGAAGACGCCTTAGTGTTGACTGTTAATTTCACGCACGAGCTTTCGAGGCTTATACCTCCTTCATCCGGTGTCAAGTGGAAAGGTATAGAAATCGGCTGTATATATATGTGTGTTAGATAAACAATATCTAATTACCATAATGCATGGTATAGTGTGATGGATCTGTGATTGGCTACTCTGAATTTGTACCATGTTGACCCAGGTTCCGAGTGTGTCATTGTTATTTTACCCATAATGCTAGGTTATGCGTGTCCCAATTATGTTGAGTTCATGTCCTCTGACACATTAAAGGTTTGATGTTCATAATGCTCATCGGCTTAATGCTGATGACGATTGACGACTAATGTGGTGGCGATATGACTGTGCAAGTCCATGATTACGAATAGAGATATTCCATATATAAATAGTATATTATATGATATATTAAATAGTCTGTAACAGAAAGGTTACGTATAAGATGCCGACGTTTGTCGATTATTTTATATTATTTTTATGTGTAAGCCTGAGAGGTGATCTCATAACACCGCGGTATCAGTAGCGGGTATGTGCAAGTATGCACGAGGAATAACGTCACGTCATTATCAATATGGAGGGGTCGTTCGGAGCTATTAATATTATGGTAGGTCTCAAATTTTGTACTGTGCCATGAAAAAAGCATCGCGATTTAATCCTTTTCTTGTGGTGTCAAATTTGTCAATTAATTTTAGTTTCCATATTTGTCGTTGTCGTTTGTCGGAAAGATGATCCTTTAGAACGCAGATCTGCATGCATTCTGACGAGTGCTCCTGTTAAGAAAAATGTTCTCCGACCGGTAAGTAAGTGTCTAGCGCTTTAATGGACTGTCTGTGGCCATTAATTCTGGGGCTGGTTTCGCCGATATAAATAACTCCTGGACATATTTTACATAATATGGCATAGACTACACCTTTTCATGGTGCAGACAAAGTGTCCCTGAATGGTGTGTTTGGTATCATGGATAATTAGAGATTCGTTATGGACTATGAGTGGGCAGGTGCGGCAGCGTGGCCATTTTCATGGGAATGTCCCGTTGGTGTTATCATATTTGAAGCTTTGATTTGATTTATGTAGATTATGGGGTTGTTTAAATAAGAGAAGTGGTGTGTCAGGAAAGACTCTTAACATACGTCTTCATCGTATTATATATATATATATATATATATATATATATATATATATCTTGTCACAGAACTTAATATCAACAGATCACGTAAGCGTGATGAACATATATTTTGTAATTGAGATAAAAAAAATCAGATTCTATAACACTAGGCAGCGTGAAATGTCTAGGGGAATGAATAAAGAAGTCAGTGTTTTTGTTAACAAATAACTATAATTTATTCTTAAAACAACCCTAACATTACAATATACTAAATCAATACAATTACACAGAACAACAACAGTATATCAGCAAATCAATATAATCACACAGCCTGATAAACAAAGTGCACAGTACCTGGATACCACCTCTGTCACAGCGACAAGTCCTTTAAAATGTATAAACCTGAAGAACAATTCACACAAATTTTCTCGAAGAAAAACAGTCCAATGAAAAGCTCTTGTAACATTCCAGAAAATAAACTGAAGACAAAATAAGTTTCGTCTCAAATCCAGAAGAAAATCTAAAGAAAATCCATAATTGCCGCACTTATCGGAATAGGTCCCACAAACTGACATACACGCTTCTGTGTCCGCTGGATTATTCTCTCACCTCTCTCTCCGCTTTAAAACACAGCCCCCTATTTATTACCTCTCACCCTAAGCCGAGAATTTTCCATTTCTCAAACAACCTAACATAATAAAAACGCTTGCAGAACACACTAGAACGAAAACGCTCTGTGACTACACACCAGGGTTCAACCAATGCGGATTAAGCCGAGTCTGCAGCATCCGGACAGGCGAGGCCGCGACAACACGAGCCACGCGTGGCACCAACCAAATGTGAACAACGCATGGAGAACCCCTGCGCACAATTACAGAAACACCTGCAAGACCGCTGCACATAATAAAAGGGCACTGGTAACAATATATATATATAAACATTGGAACCCCGCCTTGCAACCACCCCGCAATTGTGACCACCCCCACAATTACGACCACTTTTCCTGGTCCCATTACACGATTCAGGTAACTTAGAGTCTCACAAATAAGACCACCCCCAAATTACGACCACTTTGGTCAGTCCCCAAGGTGGTCGTAATTGTGGGGTTCCACTGTATATATATATATATATATATATATATATATATATATATATACACAGTGGTAAAGCCGTGTTAGTCTGTAGGAAAATTATAGGTTAAGAGAAAGAGTTACGCCTTTTAGTCAGTCTGCAAATATACCACTCAATAAGACGCACAGTTTAAAATAAAGTATTGGTAAATTTGTAATTTCATTTTCGCTAAACAGTCAATGACGATCACGTTGCAACAATCCTGCGTAGCCTTTGCTGTCTTAATCACATTGCCGAATTTGCCATTGGGTTAACGTACTAATTGGCCAGTGAACGTATAGATAAGAGGATTGGTTGGTAGGACTGATATAAAAAAAGTTGCTGTTTCTTTCTGTCCATTTGCCTTTTAGTAGGGTCGTATTTATATTCATGGAAGATCAATAACCAATGTGCTATTGGCCACCATTGCATTATACAAAACAAAGCATTTTTTAAAATGTTTATATTGAAATACTCTCAGAAGAAATGACAGTAATTTCTCCAGTGTTGTGATGCGTAATTTCTTGTCTGACTGAGATTGGAGGAAACGAAATATCTTCATTTCATTTCAAATAGTATTTGGATAAAAGCATATGAAGAAGCTTATATATTTTGCTTTGTTTTCCACGAAAATTTGCAAATCTCTATTTTTTAAATGTGATAGAACGCTGCCACCGATAAACTTTCACATTATAAAATAATACTCCGTCGTAAGTTACAGACATCGTGGAGATGAGGGAATAGTAAGTTTTGGTATGGAACGAATAGTTTATAGAAGTACTACGAGTAGCCTTATATTCATTCTATCGATATTTTCTTGCATAAACTCAATTATCCTCACATACAAATACCATATCCCTACCGTACTCAAACGTAAAGCGCTCATCTAACTTTCAGAAATGCAGCAAACCAAGCTTTAACTGATTTTGTTTTGGTATTATGAGAGTTAGACATCGACAATTGGCCTGTATATGAAACGTCCTTGTCCTCTTACCATAGTACCAAAGGTATAATATAAAATATATTGGTGACTCTACAGCTTGGTAATATTGTGATATAAACAGGAATGCAGGGACGATGCATGCCGTTATTAAAATTGATGCTGGATTTAAATATTCACCTGCATCAAAATTCATAAAGAAACACTATGAATCCTTTTAAAATAAATAGGATTTACATGGCCACAATCGGTAAGCGCAAGTCTGTGTACTCAAGTTCTAATAAAATAATAACGTATCATATGGACAATGTTTCCCCCAACGCCAAGAAAAGGAAGAGAGCTATATGCATGTACCGTTCATACACGAGCTGGTTGTTTTCTTCATATGTTGTCTCAGCCGTGAATATACGACCCTTCGGCATCGATATTGAACTGATATGCATAAGCCAGAGCAAGTCATGTTTTTTTCTCATCCGGTCAGGCAGCAAACATGCAGAGGGATTTACCAATTTGATGAGCTATTACAGAATACTACTCGCATATGGTATGTGTTGATAGAAAGTATAGTAAAGAGGTAACGATTGTGCTGGTATTAGGCAAGTGACAGAGAACATGGAGGACATTAATCGTTGTTAATAAAATCATGCTATTTACATTTTTTTAAAAATTTATTTAACAAAAGAAAACAATACAATATCAGATACATTTACATATAACACAATACCATAACAATTTCAATACACAAAAGCACAACATATAGCACAAAAGGAACAAAAATACGACACGAGCGAAATATTGTCACCTATATATCAACTTTGTTATAAGTTTAGACATGACCACAACTCTCTAGTCTCAGTCAATTTATTACCTTTCTTCGCCAACTCTATCTCTATGTCATGATACCGTTTAACTTTATGCACAAATATTGTGACCTTTGGTTTTGTTCCATTATACCTGCACTCATATAAGTATTTCTTACCAAGCAAAATAATGATATTTATGATCTTATTTAAATTTATATCTCTAATAATACCAAATAATATTTTTTTTACATCTCGACTCCAATCTTTCACTGTTGAAAACTTGCAATGATTTTCTAATTCTTCCCAAAATTGTCTGCTTATTTCACACTCATATATGAAATGTTCTAATGTCTCTCTCTCATTGGCACAGAATGTGCATTTTTCATTTTCAATTAATTTACATTTATAAAGCCAATCATTCAAAACCAATATCCTATGGATTATCTTGTATTGGAAATCTTGGAGTTTTTTTATCGTTGGTAGTTATCCAGGGTAATTTATATATAGCTGTCCACTGACCGTCTTGTATATCATTAATTTCTTCATGCTTTTTTTTCACCTTTACCCATGTCCCTTGGGATGTTATCTAATAAAACTTTATACAATTACTTTGAAGTAACCTCTGAGAGCTTTGTCTTGGTGTATTTCAAAATCCATTCATCATTGTTAGAACATTCAGCAGAATTTATAAACCTCAATGCTTTCCATACCTGACTAATTATACTTCTCCAAGACATGTAATATTTCACTTTAACTCCTCTATTTCTCCACTCTAGAAAAGGTATTAGTTTACCTTGTTCTACCAAATCTGATATAAAAAGTAAACCTGCATTTTTTTCATATTTTCAATAAACAAAGGTTTCCCATTAAAAGTTATGTTGCAATTATTCCATATAATTTCTTGATCCTTTTCTTCTCTAACAGTTTTCCATATTTTAAAAATTTCTCTATAAAAGGATGGTAGTTTATGTAATATTGCTCTAGAGTAGTTACACTGTAAAAGGAGTGAAAACCCTCCATAATGATTACACAGTGAATTCACTAGGGATTTCCATGGGATATTATTTCCATATAAATATCTTTTCACCCAATTTATCCTTTGGGCTTCAATCATACATTTTACATTAACCATTTTCTGTCCACCTTGTTCATATTCATCCATTAAAATCCTACTATTTACATGTGCTTCATTGGTTATCATGTCTGTCTACAGTTAGTAGCATTACCTCATCTAATCTGCTATATCTCCACTTGAACACCACCGTGTTCGAAGGAAATAAGAGTACGAGACTGTATCGTTTAGTTGATAATGATAAGTCGCGAATTTATGCGGTAACTAATCTAATCTGTTTATTTGCAGAGCTCCACATTAACACTCGACCAGTCATCCGTAGCTAATATTGGTAGCTCGATGAGATGATCAGATGGTTTCGGTGGTCCGTATCTATAAGGGCTGAAAGGTTAATGTTTAAATACTATATTTCACAAAGGATGTTAAAATATTAATGTGTCTAAAAATGGTTCGACTTTTAATGGGACAAAGGTATTTTCTAATGATTAAATAACCGCAGTTTCCTTTTTCTTGCGAGCGACACCTCCGTAAAAAAATACTGCTTACACTAGTCTTGTTTGATGGAATAAATCACAAAAGTACCATACATAAATACAGATTTAGAGTAAACAGATTAAGAAAGAAAAGTATTCAAATGTATTCCTTTTCAGAAGAACCTGAAAAGGAATACATTTGAATACTTTTCTTTCTTAATTTATTGCCATAACCTTGAATACATCTTTTCCCTAGAAAACAAACACCCCAACATATAACGTATGCTTAGTCCGGAATGTCTATATAACTATCTAAGTTTGAACTGAAGATTTGATACACTCAGTATTAATCTACATAAATCATTAAACTAAAATACCGGTGAAAGCATTTCCGTATGGAGTATTTGTGTGTACACATCGTGCCAAACACAAAGTCCCTTTTTTACAGCCATAGTGGTCTAATTATAGTCATCCTGGATTGAGTAGATGAGGCATGGCCTGCACCAACAATCGCAAAGCATCCAACAAACGGATGCAGAGCGGACAGACCGTCGACACATAACATGTTCAGTCCAGGGCGAGGGGAAACAAAAGCGTGGAGAGCCATACAGTAACCGTTACCGATGTTTATGTGCAACTGGTTGTATGGGACTCGTCGCGGATGACCTTGCTGGTGGATGATGCCCTATCTTGTTCCATACTTCACGTTAAATACCACTGCAGAATCAAAAAGAATACAGACAGTACAGCCCTATGACATATTTTTATCCGTAAGAATATTTCTCAACAGGAATATAAATAAAATGATGTTGAGCCAAAGTATTCCTGGCATCGTGACAGTCGAAGTAAGATGATAACTATCATTAGATGAGGGCACAATAAATGTTTCGCTATAATTAACGAGCTATATATGTGTAATTATATATATAATCTTTTTATTTACACAACGATTCGTTAAAGTTTGATAAGTAGTTACATTAAAATTAATACATTTAAGGATATTATATTGTATCAAAAGATCCTTAAGGAATAAACAGTAGCCACACACTTATTAAACACAAGCTAATCTTTCACGGAAGCTAATATCTCGTATGAAATTATGAACTCAAGAATGTAACACTATTAGAGAAGGCAAATTTTATTCAAATTACAAAAAAAAAGTACTGATGTAATAATTTGGTTCGATGGGGCTTTCCCATATTTCTTCCACGTCTGATCCTGGACAACACATTATGAACCTGTATAATGTTGATATAATAATCACTATTGAAACAATATTCAGCACAGAAGGAAGGAAAATAGGAAAAGCCATTTCAAATTTTCTTTTGATTCACTCGGTTTTGTCTGCTACCTTTTGTATGACGGATTCTATTTCCTTGTATCAAATCGTTATTTCTTATCTATATCTATACTGTGGTTGCCTTTTTGTTCGCGAGGGTTTTAATTTCGCGATATTCGCGAATGAGAAATAATCGCGAAAATGAATCCCTCGGGAATAATTGGCCTATTGAGTATGTTCTTCTTATTTAGTGTAGCAAATACTTGTATGGGAATTGGTTAGAACAGTGAGAAATTTTATAATAAGTTACATCCATGCAGGTACAGGGGAAACGCTCTCTTAGATTTGAACTAAACTACTTGTGCTGTGTGTTCGGGTCCATCGTTATATGAAGAATATCACAAACTCATGACTTATTCTCATTTATAATACACACAGGAATGGATTTACCAAATATTTGATACATGTTCTGTGAGATCGCGAAAATGAAACCCTCGGATAACATTATAAATGGAGAAATCGCGAAATTTCAGCCTCGCGAATATGAATCCAACCACAGTATATTCAAATCTATTTTTTTGTCATGCTTTTATAAGTACCTTCTAAATGTTTGCTTACTTACAATGAATCTTCTGACATCAGACTAGCAAAGCCCGAGTTGATTACCGTACTATATACGTAGGTTAGGAATTACATTATTAACAGAAGCGGTAAACTCTAATAAAAAAATAATTATTCTTTTAACCCATATATATCTATAGTATGAACGTGTATGGATACTTTCTCTGAATTTTACAGATTTTACTCTGATGTAGGTAGGCGGGTCTAAGCTTTGGCTTCCACAGCCACAGTCACTAGTGATGTTTTGCTTTTTACAGGTCATGATCGCTGTATCATCTGTAATGTGCGCAGTGGATCTGAATGAAAGAGTTCATGATAATACGTCACAAAAGCACTTAATTGACTACAGCAGTACGCCCGCATTACTCTAAGCATTTAGTCCATCTAGTTTAATTCCTGAAACACCTTGTTTAAGTTAATTTTTCACACTGGTTTACCTTATAGTTAGTAGTTAAAATTGTTACGACATGGACAACATATATTTGAAAATGAGACATACAGATTATTAGGGTGATCAAATGAAAGTGTTGTTTATATGTTTACGCCTTAATTAAGCGTGCCATGCATAAATGAACGCAGTAAAGACACTGTCCATATACGAGGTCGATGCAATACATTGCTTATAAGTTGGATCCTGGAAGATGTTGGATTCAACATTATATGTAATTCTGGAATATTTTATGAGATTCCATTCATGATTGATACACACGAACAGGAATAAATGCATACCTTCCTGGCTGTATAAGTCGTTTGGATTCCGCTGTTTTACAGAAGATCTGGAAATCCCCTTTTTCAACGTCACCTGTTTGTGGACCAGTGCCCCCTTTCACAGGTACGTAGCAACAAAATCATTATCCTCTTGCCGAGTACATACAGTAATGGACCTTTCCGATTCCTTGCCCTAAGCCCCGCCCTCCTTAACGACGGTTGCTAAGTCCCACATTTGTCCCAAGCGGGCGCATGTACTTGGTACACGAGAACATGGCATGGCGGCATCCCGCGACTCGCTTGCACATACAAATCCCTGAGAACATATCATATTAGTTTTGCCAGGACAAGTCATCTTGTCAAGGAACACTTAAAAGAGAAAATCAGAGATACGTGCATGATCAGATGATATAAAAATACGAAATACATCGGGAGCGATGCCGTCTGCGTGACAGCCCCGGTGTTGCATGGCGCTCTGAACGGAATTCTTGGACGCCTGAATCTTAAGTTCGAGCTAGAGGACGACATATTAACGGAGTCATATATCACCTGTAGAAAAGGGTAAGATTTACTTACTTTATTCACATTTTCTTTCAAATATAATATTCATTTGTCTATGATGACGGTGAGTAATACTGATAGTTCGGCATGGGAACCCATACCGGTAATATGACAGACCTCGCGGTTGTTGGTAAACAAAGTGATGCCATGTGACTTGCGGCCCAACGTCCAAACATTGCCCGTTAAACGGAAAAGGCATGGGTCTAATGTGCTGCTTTTGCCTTAAAATCTTATTATAAAATAAGATGGGCATATAATTATTAGTTAAACAATTTTTTTCCTGGTCTATAGCTACTAACGTGAATTTTAACTCATAGTTGATGCCAGTGCATATTCATTTCATTTTCCTTGCTTTTAATTAGCTGTATGGTATTCACCAGAAATTCATTCTAATATTATGATAATGAAAATATGTAATGTAAAAGTCAATAAACATATGTATTACCATGCATGACGCTAGTCCTTCAATTTTATTGTTATAAAACTGAAATATCTGTTTGTAGACCAAAACATGCAGCTGCAACAAGTAAAACCAAATCCAGAAAGGAAAGGATGTAGGAATCTGAACTTGCCCCATGCCTCTCCTGTCACAGTACCCAGCATTCGAACGAGGATTACTGTGACATACAGCCAGAAGATTTGCAACATAAATGCCAATTTCTAATGATATTTAAATAATACTCAAGACCAAACATGTGATATTTTTATTTTGAAAACACCAGTGATACAATGTCATATAAATGTTGATGTATAAGTGTATTGGCGTACACAGACTTATGAAAGGAGAATACAAATTATGAGTCTTTGTTTTTCTCTGTGTATTAACTGCTGTTTCAGAATAAGTTACTGTGTTTGTTTCTCTGTGTATTAACTGCTGTTTCAGAATAAGTTACCGTGTTTGTTGTCTTTTTCTTCAATAAACTTTTGAATCTGGGGTGTATTTTCAAGTTTGTGACAATCTGGAATTTTAAATTAGAGACCAGCATGTATGGAGATTCTCAAGACATTCAGACTCTCAGCATCTAACTTTCCTTTTGTAGAAATTAAATGTCCCTATCTTGTCAAAAATATGACAATCAATTAAGCCTGTGGTGCAGATAGATTGTGGACTCTGTGCTGTCCTTTAAGTTGTGGAGAGTTCAGAACTTGTCCCATTAGCTGTGACCATTCTCTGTTGTTTAAATGCAGATATACTGGCAAATGAAGCAGTCTGTAAAACAAGGGAAAAAATAAAAGCAATCAACTTTATATTTCCATAACTAAACTATATATATAGAGGAAACCCATATGGAGAAAGGGTCAACTACAGGTATGAACTGGTTGAAAATTCTAATAACATGACATCAAGTTAAGTCAAGAGTCATAATTGTAGATTCATATAGGCCTACATTTGTCAATATGTAATTCTAATAGTACTATGATGACTTGGGGGGGGGGGGGGGTATTACAACATAGCACTATTCCACTCTAAATATTGTGGTACACGTCCACTTGCCCCCAGACCATGCCTGCAGAGTGTAGAATGGGCACTGTCCATATATTATTTTTCTATTATATATATTTATATTTTTATTACTAAAATTACTACACAATATTTAACAATCAAATATTCAGTACCCCCATTTTCTATGCGAAAATAA
Source organism: Sipunculus nudus (assembly GCA_026874595.1). Classification (NCBI taxonomy): domain Eukaryota; kingdom Metazoa; phylum Annelida; class Sipuncula; order Golfingiida; family Sipunculidae; genus Sipunculus; species Sipunculus nudus. The sequence continues at coordinate 22,387,075 of CM049321.1, forward strand.
TTTTAAATCAGTACTTTGCCTCACACAGTCAAACCATAATTGAACAAGTGACATCACTGACATGACTTGCAGTTGGCAACATGAATCAATGCTAGTTCATTTATCACCACAATCATTTTGTAACCAACAGTTCACATGTGGTTTGCCATGGGTATAATCACGCAACAAAGTTCTCTTGGTGTTGTTGTTGACTGTTGTTATTCATGTCTACCAAATAAATCAGTGTTCAAATAGTGACCAAATTTTTCATTATCACAATTAATTGTTAACTATAATTTTATTTTTTTAATCAAAGTTCTAAGACAAAGAAAAAACCTCAACATTTATAGTCTTCCCAGTTCTGTAAAAGTGATACTGAAATATGTTTATTGGTTTACAGATTAAGAACAGAATATTAACTTAAAAAATAAATAAAATAATATCACCTACATTAACATCCCACATAAAATAATATCGCCTACATTAACATCCCACATACAATTTTCCCTTCACTAATTTATTTATATATTACACACATCATTATTTATGAATGGAGTACTATTAATAAAAAAATGAATAAATCAGAAAACAAAATTGGATAAAAAATGTTGACGTAATATTCATAAATTAAATTAATAATCATATAAAGGCACGTGTTATACATTACTGTTCCCATATGAGAGAATATACTCCTTCCAAGTTCAATGCATCGCAAATTCACAATAGGAAGGCCAAGCCAAAGGCTGAATTCTTTCCGCTACAATATAAACAAACGTCCGATGCAGTTGTCCGGTTGTTACCCTGTAATATGTGCAGAGCCAAACTGGGTCCACAGTCAACACTGTTGCAAGCGCGCCTGTTCCACTGACCTGCTGAGTGGGCTGAATGTACCCTGTGTCTTGTGTTTGTTTGATATCATGAGTTTTTCACATGGGCGATGGGTCTCATTAAACGGGGTACCCGGAGACAGTAACGAAAACGTTCGGATACAGGCCACTTCTCAGAACCCCCCCCCCCCAACACACACACACACACACACACAAACCCCAACCGTCCGGTTGAAACTTACGCTTGAATGACCGGCTACATGTGGAAAGTAATCGGTTGTCAGTAACTGAACAAATGAGAAACTCTCGTAACAGAAACACGAGGATAAAGTGTGAATAGCTAATGACACTCACCGTTGAAGATAAAGCGTTCTGGCACTTCTGCATTTGTGCTTATAAATCCTGGCGACGTTGAGCTGGCTGTGCACTGTGCGGCCTCCCACATGCCTTGGTCAACCGGAAACATTTCGCCAGTTCAGTCTTCGGGATTAAAATAAGCCTGGCCCCTCCCTAACCTTTCAGAGTATATCTGGTCACCGTTGCACGTTCCCCATGAACTTCAAAGAACCATATTTCGTGGAAGCAAAAGCCGCACAAAACAAGGTACTGTCATATCCACGTGCGCACGGTCCCACACGCGAGGTTGGTTTGTGGGACAATATGGCGGACACTCGACACGTGGCCATCACGTCATAAATGTCGTAATCTGATTGGCCAATTGGTTACGCATGATTGACAGGTCGGAAAGGTCCATTATCATATTCATTCAACAAGTTTGTGAACATAATCTTACATTAAAAAAACAATAAATGTGGTCACATCCTGTTTTGTAACCAGAAAGAAAGGTGCAAAATGCAGCTCTTGACAATGTATGTGACATTTGATACAGCCAGGCATAAAATATATTATTATATGGCCCATACATAAAAATTAGATAACGGACATTTTTTAATTTTAGTAAAAGTACACAAATTGAAAGATCACATAGTCACTTTATTTTTTTTATGTCCTGATAACTGGTAGTATCAAGTTGATATGCAGGAATCAATTAAATATATATTTGCAGGTAAGTCTGCATTTCTCATGCATTGAACTAACAGAAGATATGAATCTTAAGGAAAGGGAGAAAGAGGTAACTATTGAAAGAGCTCATCGACTCCCCAGGCATGCCCCTGATAAACCTCGTCCGATTATTGTCAAATATGGCAGTTACAAAGACAAGGAGAGGGTTTTGAATCTGGCACGCAAAGAACTGAAAAAGTCCAACTCTCAAGTGTTTATACGGGTGGACTTTTCTGAACTTGTTAGAGAAGCCAGGAGATGCTTAAACCAAAATTAAAGGAAGCAAGGGATAATGATTCGAGAGCCCAGCTTAAATATGACAAACTTATCATTGAGAACAAAGTGTATGTATGGGATGCTGAAAATGATGCTGTTAAATGCATCCAAACAAGGAATGTGAACCATGAATCTACCCCAACTGCAGGACTTGATATGTCAGCCAATAGTAGTAATGAATAAGGGTGGGGCCAGGGTCAAGACTCGCGCAAATATAACTCTCATTTCTTTTAATGATAAACAAAATATAGAGACAATTCAAAAGTCCTCATACAATGACCTCACTTCATTATGCTCCACCTGTGAAAGTGATGATAAATGTATTATGTATAATAATGTTTGTGATATATCAAATGAATCTGAATGTTACATATTAAATGAAGATTCTGATGATGTAAGGCAATTAGGTAAAAATGATAGAAGTCATATATGTAAAACATTTAACCAGCAATCTTGTTATAGTTTTTCGGAAGATAGCAATGTAGATATTGAGGTACATCATTCAGCTAGACCCTTAACATTAAATATAGATGTAAAAACAGTTGATGAAAATATCACAGATAATATCACAGATAATAATATTTTTCAATCTCTTTATTTAGGTTCTTCCTCTTTGCACTTAGACGCACACAATTTGAATAATGCACTGCACTGCACAACGACTAACAATTTGGACAAACCAGGCGAGTGTCAGATACTTAATAAAACTGCTACACACTTTAATGATGTTTTAAAGATTATCTCTTGGAATGTTAATGGTTTCAAAACTGTCAAACAAGATATAAGCTTTAAGAAACTTGTTACTCAATATGATATTATTGCTCTAAATGAAACATTGGCAAAGATTACAGATGATTATATTGATGATATGTTTGGCTACACTGGATACTCCAGTATACGCTCAAACGTTAAAGGGGGAGGGGTTCTTCTTTATTTAAAGAAGGTATTACAGATATTTATTAAGCAAGTTATAACCAAGTATTTGGATACTGTCATTGTTTTGTTAAATGGTCCTAATCTAGGATTTGATAAAGATATCGGTATAATAGCTACAAACGTTGCACCTGAATTTTCTGTCATTTACAATCAATTTGAAGAGAAAGATGGTATTACCAGAATTGAAAATATATTAATTGAACTGTTAACAACGCATGGTGATAAACATTTCATTATCTTGGAAGATTTTAATGCAAGGATGGGTAAGCTACAGGATTATTTATTAGAGAATGTATTTAGGTATATTGAAATAGAGGATTGTGATAAAGACTACTTTAATATTTATAGAAATTCAAAAGACAGTGTTGTAAACAAATGGGGGAATACATTACAGCAAATGTGTATTAGTTTAAATATCCATACTTTAAATGGAAGACTTCAGCCCGATTTAGAAGGGGAATTGACCTATTTGTCACCAAGAGGTGTTTCTCTAATAGACTATATTATTGTAAGCTCTGCTATCTTTAATTGTTTCTGTTCCTTTGAAGTTCTAAATATGGATTTGTCCGATCATTTTCCAGTGACAACCAACCTTGTTATTAGTAAACCAATAACTCAAAACACAGTATCGAGTCAGTATAAAACAATAACACAATAAAAGAAAAGAAAGCATAACATTAATTATGATCCCTTTCGAGATGTAGAAGTTTTAACGAGAACTCATAAGATAGAGAGGATTATACAACATGATTTGGAAAAAGGCACAGAAGAACTGAGAAATTTGATACTCTATATAGTAAATAAAACACACATTAAAACTGTAAAGCCTAGTGTATCAGTAAACGACCAACCACTATGGTGGAATCAGGAGTGTACAGAATTAAAGAGGAGAAAATACAATGTATTTAATGAATATAGAAAAACAAATAATATGACAGACCTTGAAAATTATTAACAGTTAAAATCAGAATTTAAAATCTTGTGTAAAAAGTTAAAGAAAGAAAAGGCAAATTCAACTGTAAATGAATTAATGGCATGCAACTCTACAAATGAAATTTTTAGAAAGATTAAATCTGTAAAAAGGACACAGATTAAAAATAATATTTCTGGGGAGGAGTGGTTAATCTATTTTGAAAAACTATTGAATGATAATATGAACCCTGTAAATCCAGGATTTAAGAATCATATTAATAATTATCAGTTTAATGAAGATGTCTCCAATATAAATATGGACGATGAAATGAATTTTTATATAAGTAAAGAAGAATTAGTAAAACAGTTAAAACATATGCAAAATGGCAAGACACCTGGACCAGATGGTATATCAGTAGAACTTTTGAAAGACAATATAGCAGTTTTAAGTCCGGTATTAGAAAAGATATTTAATGAAGTTTTTTACTTCTGGTCATTTCCCAACTGAATGGTCCAAAGCAATTTTGTTCCCACTACACAAGAAGGGCTCTTCGTTAGACCTAAATAATTATAGAGATATCTCACTTTTAAATGCTATAGGTAAATTATTTACTAAAGTTCTTAACGAGAGATTAATTACCTGGGCAGATAAACACACTACATTCATAGAAGAGCAAGCTGGATATAGAAGAAACTATAGCACAATTGATAATATGTATACCCTCATGGCACTTGTTGAAATATACTTATCAAGGAAAAAAGGACGAATTTATGCAATTTTTATAGATTTTTCCAAGGCGTGTGACTGTATTCAACATGACTTATTATTCTATATACTTCATAAATATGGCATTAGAGGAAAAATATTTAATATCCTCAAGTCAATGTACTCGAAATTACAGTCTTGTGTCTTAGCAAATGAAGAAATAACTAGTTATTTTAAATGCAATGTTGGCACAAGACAAGGATGTATGATCAGTCCTTTACTTTTTACTTTTTTCATGAACGAATTTTATTTTACTTTACATTCTGAGGAAGACAGTATAAATATAGGTCCAGAATCATCTGATTTTTCAATGTTGATGTTTGCTGATGATGTGGTCTGCTTTGCAGACACAGCAGGCAGATTACATTCCAAGATTAATAAATTAGAAGTATTTTGTAATAATTATGGAATGAAAGTCAATGTCAAAAAAACTAAAATAGTTGTGTTTAGAAATGGGGGAACTTTGAGAAAATATGAAAAATGGTTTTATTAAAGGTAAAAGCTTAGAAGTTGTTAATTATTATAAATACCTGGGAGGCACATTTACAAGTTTACTAAATTGGTCCAAAATGAAGCAGAATCGAATTTGTCAAGCAAACAAAGCTTTAATAATAATCAAACAATTTATCTCAAAATACAAGCAACTTTCTATTTGTAAATCCTTCTTTCTTTTTGATAGGATTGTCCTTCCAATTCTGTGCTATGGTAGTAACTATGGGGTTTTGAAACATGTGACAATATTGAAAGTGTACATACCAAGTTCTGTAAATATATTCTCCAAGTTAATATGAATACACCAGTTGCTGCAGTACTAGGAGAATGTGGGCGGTTGCCCTTGAAGATTCATTATATAATAAGAGCTATAACTTATTGAACTAAATTGATAAATATGACAAATAATAGATTACCAAAGCAATTGTATAATAAATTATATCGCTTAGATGAATCAGGAAAACAGAACCGGGTAGCTAATATAAAGAAAATATTATTTTCGCAAAGATTTCGCTATGTTTGGATTGAACAAGATGTAGGGAATGTTAAATTATTTATCTCAGTATTGAAACAGAGATTAAATGATTCTTTATTGCAGGATTGGACGAGTAGTATATCTAAAAATCGTCGATTAAACACATACTCAACTTTTAAATTAACTTTGAGCACTGAAAAATATTTAACAGATATTAATATTTTACATTCTACAGAATGTTAACTATAGGAAAAGTCTTTCAAGACTAAGAAGTTCATCACATAATTTAGAAGTAGAAAAAGGAAGGCATAGTAATACTCCATGGGATTAAAGGTTTTGTAAATATTGTCTAAGATATGGGGAAGCTGTTGATGAGCATCATGAAATGCCCATTGTATACAGACTTGAGAATAAAGTATATTGATGATTTAAGTACATTTACATCTCTGATGGCAGATAATAATGCCCATACAATAAAACAATCAGCAACCTATGTACACTATGCCTTATTTAGGAGAGATGATGAATTGAAAGCTATCATCTAAGTAATCTATTTATTCACTTACTTATTCATCTGCCAATTAAGAAATAGATAAACTGTTTTCCATATATGCATTGTACTACTGTTTGTTTTATATGTTCACTTATTTATTATTATTACTATTATAATTGGTATTATTATTGTTATTATTCATGACCTCTAAATGAAATGAAACATGAGATTACAAAATTTCTGCTTGTGTTTAGATATTGTAAACATGGGTTTTTCATACATTATTTTCATAAAAGATTGTGTTTTAATTCATGTTTTGTTAGTTCATGTTATGCAGTCACATTCTGTTATTGTTGAATTTTTATGATTCTTAACACATGTTCTTTGTGGATCCATTGGCCTGAGGCCTTTTATTTCAGAATAAATTTCTATTCATTCATTCATTCAACTAACAGTCCATTTATAACACAAGAGTATGTCTGGTTGTTTCATTACAAATGGACTTCTTAATTTAATGAATAAATGGTACTCATACATTTTTTCCCCTTATGAGTAGCCTTTTGCTTTTTCATGCGTAGACGTAGCATGGACTGTCAGGTGTCAGAAGCAAAACAAAACCCTTTCGTTCAGGTCCTTACAGCTTCGCCACGGCTTTTAGAGCTCATTTAAGTCAGTTTCTTCAGTAGTAACAAGTAAAGCTAAGATTCCTTATGTAATGAATGCCGAATGGGTGTTGAGAGATTTCATATGAACCTGCAAAGCGGCAGACATTTTTTTCTATGTGCCCCATGGATACAATCCGGAAACTTTAAAAATTGCTACATGTAGCAATTTTTCGTATTGTTGGATACGCATTCCGCATCCCGGATCAGCGCATGAAAAATCTAATAACATTTTGGGTACAAGAATATTTAAAGGTAACATGCTGCTTTTCTGACAGTTCTATATGGGGGTAATGAGCTGTCGTAGTGGAGGTATACACTCTCTGAGTGCTTTTTCAGTTATATATATATATTGGAAAACAATGGAACAATGAGCTTAACAAATAAATTTTCATCTGACTTCTCTATGAAGAACTGGGGTTTGCGACCTTGACCCAAAATTACAGGAGGCTGGATCACTAGCTCCATGTACAACACATATATGAAATATGAAACAATGGGGTAAGTTGTGGAGAGTTATAAAAGACTAAGAGAAATCTTTAACCTTAGCTGTCTACGAATGATGCCGACGCTGACGAAGCGACGCCGGTGGCTCGGTATAACCTTTTATAAATTTCGTTCCGGCGAGTTAATAAAGTATTGCAACACAGATTACGAAGAAGAACATTTTATTCGAAAATATTTTCCAAAAGCTTCTCTAGAACAAACACCGAAATGTAACACATGATGAGTCAGAGATGTGGAGGTGTGTATAAAACCATTTAAGCTTCTAACTGAAAGTCTGATATACAGGGAATCTCTAAAATCACTGAACCAAAATTCCAGTGAAGGCATTTTGTCCAAAACGATAGAGTGTGATATATTTGTGTGGACACATAGTGACAAACACAGCGTCCCCTCTTTTCAGCCACAGTGGTCTGGTAATAGTCATCGTGGAATACGCAGATAAGGCATGACCACCACCAACCACAGCGTTGTTGAATGCAACCATAAGGCCGGTAACCTGAGAGTCCGTCGACATAGAACATGTACAGTCCAGGACGTGGGGCAATAAAGGCGTGGAGAGCCATATTGTAACCATTGCCGATGTTCATGTGCAACTCGTTGTATGGGACTCGTCGTGGATGACCTGGATGGTTGATGAACTCCTTGCTTGGTCCATACTTCACATGATATACCACTGTTAAAACGACAAGGAATCAGATAGAACAGCGCCATGAAATTTTGTCTTTGCCAAAAAAATGTAAAAAACATTAAGGTAAAGTATTCATGACATTGGTGCTAGTCATAGTGAGATTATAGCTATAATAATGTGAGGGTCATCATTCATGTTTCTTTATTATCAACCAGATTTATGTTTTAAAATTACACATATAAAAACATTTATTTCTACAAGGATTCATTACATGTAAATAGTCTTCCAATTAAAGAAATTTTAGGCTACTTGAATAGGCCATCGGGTACAACCTTCTTTAGTCAACCTCCATATAGCGTGTTTTGATTGAATTTATAGATAAAAAATAAACATAACCTGCACACTTACTAAACACGTTTCTCTTTCACTTTAAGTGATACTCCGTATATAATCTTAAGAATATAACAATATAAGACAAGGCAAAATTTGATTTTAGTTTATCAAGTAAAATCATGGCCGGGGGGTGGGATTACCTCTGTTTTGTCCCCGTCTACTCCTGGAAAGCACGTCAGGTATCTGAAATATTTGGATAAACAAATCATTATTGAATTACTCTCATGTACTGTGAAACTGCCCGCGATTGTAAGGAAATAACAAAAGCCACTTCAATCTAAAGGGTTTTATAGCAAATTTCTGCTATCGTTTGTTTGAAGATTAATTACTATCTGTTTACGTCTAATCAACATTTACCTAACCCCATTGTTTTTCTGTAAAAGTATACATGTTATAAGTATATATGTTAACTGTATAAGTCCCATCTGAAAGTTTGTAGGCACACGTCTGGTTGATTCCATCTTTCGTCACCTGGGGTTTGCTGTCTCTCCCATGGCAAACTTGCTGGGAAACCAAGAGGGCGACCAAAACAACTCCAGATTTCATATATTCTTCACCATGAAAACAAAAGAATGAAATTAACTATAAAGTTATAAGCTGCATCTGCTTTCTTTTTGTGACTGATTAACCTTTTACGACATATTGATTGAGATATAGCATGTTTCATTCGATATTAAGGCTACACTGCCGCATGACTGACACCATATGAAAAAAGTGTTAATGTCTAGATTAACAAACAATCTAAAGTTTGTCTAACATGAGCACACATATTTTTAAGTGGCGTTCACTGCTATTACTTGAACTTGACACCAACAGTCAGGGAGCCTGTACCAAATATTAAAATTGAACACGTCTGCCTCCACCTGTAGACATGCACCAATCGGCATTGATTACACATAATGAAATAATAGTATATCTAGAATTCAGAATTAACGCAAGTTATATTGAAAACACAGTGTCCAAAATATGTTCTTCTGGCACCCTTTACACTCGTATATAATATACACAGGTAGGGATGACAGGTTACATTGAAATTAGAGGCGGTAAACTCCAATAAAAATAAGTATTCATGTTATCCATAAAGGCCCATATTAGAAATTCTTACAGATCCGTACCCTTATTATCCGTTGAATTCGTTCAGGTAGGCGTTTCTGAGTCTAAGCTTTGGTTTCTGCAGTCACACGTGTTGTTCTGCTCCTTATGCAAGTTAAGCGCTCAAACATCTAACAGCTAGCATTACACGCAGTGAATTATATACGAAAGTTCCTGATAATACGTCAGCGGGCGTTTGAATGGCTACAGCAGTACCTCTGCCTTATTCCAGGCATTTCAGTCGATCTAGTTTTAATTTAAACACAAATCCTTGCTGGTCTGATTCTGTACCTCGGAGTGACATCTCTTTATCCTGACAAAACACTCGTGTGAATTTAGAAACAAAAATACTCGGGTCCTGGCAATATTGTGCAACGCAACTGGTCAACATAGAGTCAGGTCATATATTGTCTAAAAACTATTTGAAAAATACGCTATCAGTGTTTATACATTACAAGTACAATTAATGAAAAAAAATTAAGCTTTTACAATCATATTTGGGTATAAATGAGAATATTATATGCGTATATAAAAAGAACATTTTACGGGTTACAGACGATATCCCTAATTTATATGTGCCACTACAAATACATCTCTCAATACACATTTATGTGCCGTTACACTGTTTACAGGTTGTCGACACCTTGATTAGTCATAAAGCTGCTTATGTGTTAAATCGTTACATTAGTACGCATTCCACTAGGTGCATGATAGACCGATCGTCTTCTAAAATAGAGGGCATTGGTATTTTAAAGTACACATATAATCAACGTCAGTCTGCCACTATGGCTCAGGTGTCGAAGGCTTGAAGAGATGATATAATTTTCCGTTGTAAAGGTTAGTCTGACCATGACTTAGATGAAATATTATTATATTTAGGGATAATATATTAATTTCATAATAATTTTTTTGTATGTTAAAATCATATTAAATTGTTTAGATTTAAAACTCAAAGTAGAAAAATGAACAAATAAACTCCTTTAAATAAATGCAAATACACAGGAATAACTGGATTCAAGCATAAAAGGTAACTAAAAAATATCTTTAATAGTATCTGCAGTCAACTTGCTCAAATATTTATAAGTCACGTGTTAGGTGGGACACGGTGTTATGTATGCATATACAATGTGTTTGTAACTGGATAAATCATGTGCCTATTAAGTGTTGTTATGTCCGATTTGCAAAAAAATGAAATTTTTTAATATATTTAATAATAATAATAATAATAATAAAAATAATAATAATAATAATAATAATGATGATATTTAATTTGACAAAGCGAAAAATCCACCAGATATGGTACCCTAAACGCTGTTCATGGCTAAAAGTGACAAATGGAAAGATATTGGTTAAATTAGCAATGAATAAAATGAATCAATAAAAAACATTACACAATAAAGTTTTAAAACAATATAAAAATGATCAAAGAATTCATATCAGAGAAGTTCATTGACCAAAATATGCGTAAAACAGTTTGAATAATGGATTTTATGATGAGACTTAAAAGCTGACAGACTGGATTGTGTTCGCAGGTACTGCGGTATTTCATTTCAAAGTTTAGGCCAAGCTACACGGAAAGCTTTCATACATACAGTCGATGGCGTTGTGAATGGAACAGCTAAGAGAGGAGGAGGGAAGCTCACAACTCTGGTGATACGGCTGAATGAGCTCCTGCAAATAGTACGGAGCCAATTGCTTTTTTTGCCTGAAATACAAGAACCAGAACTTGTAATTAAAAGTGCATCCTCTGACACACTGGCAGCCAATGAAGAGCACGGAGTAAAGGTGTTATGTGATAAGATTTACTCTTAAAAGTTACAATGCGCGCCGCCATATTCTGAATCCGTTGCAATTTCTGTATCAGAAAAGAAGAGAGCCCACAGAGGAGTGCATTACAGTAGTCCAGTAAAGAAGTGATGAAGGCATGAACCAACTTCTCTGCAGCATCTTGATTGAGATACCTTCTGATCTTGCCGATGTTATAAATATGAAAAAAAACGCCGTACGACATATATTATTGATATGAGCCTCCATACTAGCATTTGAGTCTATAATCACACCAATGTTCCTAACTACAGAACTTGCTGTAACGTTATAGTCTCCGATATGTATAACAGGACAGCTGAGCCGCTTCGAGATATGCTTAGAAACAGGACCTCTGTTTTTATCATTCATTCTTAAAACTTTTGATGTTCATCCATTGGCGAACTTAGAATATGCACTTCTCAACTTCTTGAATTTTCCTGTACATGTCCTCGGTTTTGAAGGTGACATAGAGCTGAGTGTCATCTGCATAAATGTTATTTAAAAAAAGTTTAGACACGATATATTGTTTTTATTCTCTTCATTATCTGTGTTTATTCTATCGTTTTCTATGATCCCTAGATTATAAAAACTAATGCTGTTGAATGGATCATGGGGAAATTTCGGTAAAATGGCCTGTTTATCAAAATTGTTTAAATCATAAGGCTAAAGGAAGGAGGAAATTGGATATGGTAACTAAAATCAACAATAACTTCCGAATTACTATTCCTAGGACCATGAAATAACTACCATTTTTTATCTTTTCATTGCTTAATATGATATATGAATTGGTGGTTTTTATGTAAAAGATAACCAATAAAAACAATTGTGTCCAATGAAAAAATAAACTGATTTTACATTTTTTTTTCATTTTTCTTTCCCAAAAGTAAGGTTGTAAAAAATATAAAAATTATTAAATGTATCGTGTTGTTTTTCTGCTTACTGGTGTCTTGGTGTAGGAAATGCATGATTGCAGCGAAAATAAGACGTCGTGAAGTAATGGTCAATTATATATAAAGCGTCAAACCTTAAAAATTACCGCTACTTAAATGCACAAAATATTGCCAGATTGTTTTATCTTCGAAGTGCAGGAGGTATTATTGCAAAACTTATTTAACTAGACCATACTATTTTAGACCACGCACACACACACTTTTATTATATACATGTAAAAAGATAACGGAACAAGTAAGCAATACAACATAAATTGCATGTACTTACAACAGAACACTTCACTAGTCGGCAAGTGATGAAGTCGAGTCCACAACGTCCAATTGAAAGCCCTTTTGTAAATGTAAATATAGTCTTATTCTGTATGCCTAATATTTGTTCGTCGTCATAGTCCAGATTCTTCGAGTCCATGTCCGAGTCCTTAACAAAGGGTCAGGACTAGAGTCCTTCATCGCTTTAGGTAGCCACCCTGGCCATTAAATACAGTAATATAATGTTTACGAGAATCACGGGTTCAATTTCAAATTGTCATGTGGGATGGGAGGGGTGCCGGTCACAGGGACGTCAACCCTCAACCCCAATCATCCTCGGGGGGGGGGGGGGGGGGGGGGGAGGGGTAATTTCCTTTTGCAATTCAAGTGCGTGTGTGTGTGTGTTGGGGGGGGGCCCTTAGAATCTGACTTTCAGTAGAGCAAATACCCTCAAATCAGCAACACTTTTTATCGGTGTAAATAATGTTATCCGCGGTGGATTCAGAATCATTTTTTTTTTTTTTTTTGGGGGGGGGGGGGGGGGTGCAAGTATTCTTATGATCCACAGCTGCAATAGCAGGGTTCGATGTGAGAGGTGGTGTGCCTTGGTGTCCCTTCGAGGGATGTATTTTTTTAAGATTGTCATTGTAAAAATGAGCAATTTCCAAACAATTTCGGTTTCAATTAACTTAAGAAACCAACAACAAATGAACACCTTTGTCCTTAAACTTCATTAAGGGAGGCGAACGTCTCCGGTGCCTCCCTATATATATATATATATATATATATATATATATATATAAATATATATATATATATATATATATATACATATATTTATATATATATACATATATTTATATATATGTATATGTTAATAAATTTATCTCTCATTAAAACCTACGTTTAATGAGTGCATGAATACGTGGACATCATATCATAAAAGTAATTTACATATTTTATTGATACCTGAGGAACGGTAGTACATCATATTCTATATCTCATATTGTTGCTGATTTGATATTTTTGCTGATTTGGATTTGATTGTATTTTATGTAAAATTGACATTTTATTTTTTGACAGAATGGATTATCCCTTCTAGTTATAAAAGCTGGGGATGGAGTAGCTCTCCAAACCCCACCCCTGTCCCCACTTAACTGCGCCGATGACGGGACCAGTGACACCTGGCTTTAGGGACAGGTGAGTAAACAAGAGACACAAATTGACATAAAAAAGTCTATTTACACGACCCAAAATTAGCATCAGACCACAAGAATATGCTGCCAGTCTGATCCAGAATACCCTTTTAGTGAAATCAAGCAAATTTTAGTTAAAAAATGCATTGAACAAATGTCATGTCCTGTGAATATTCTTCCATGCCTGGTCAAACCATCAGATAGATAATGTCGCCTCGTATAACTATGTATATACCAGAAGAAAAAAATCACATATACTAAACTGACAGGTTCAAATGTATGCCTGTACGTTGTTATGTTGTTTATAGATTTACTAATATAAACCAATATGAAGTTGACAGTATGCCAATTGCTGTGCAGATTAAAATATTACTAGAGCGTATGAATTACTATACCATATTAGGCAAATGCACGATATAATTTGTTATATTCGTGTATGATATACAGATATATCTGATTCATTATCGTCTAACAGACGCTGCATCTGTATCTCTGTGTACGCGCTTTTACGAGTGTATACAATCAATTTCTGTACAACCATTTAAGATTAAACCTCATAGGTATTGTGAGGCTGTCTTATCAACTTAGTTTATTAATACTGTGTATGTCTCATTTAGTCAACCGAGTTAAAGAGTGTTTTAGGTCTTTATAATATAGCTTGACAGATAACCTTGGTCAGTTCGTTCTGGTGATTTTGACAGCATAGTGCTTTGGAAAAAAATATTGATAAATTCATTTCAAAATGATGTAAATTTTATGTTTCAAATTAGTAAACAAGTTGAAAAATATTCATTTTAACATTGCATTTCAGTGGCAAGTGTACTGGCGCACCAATTTATTGTAAACTACTCGAATATATACGTAACATTAATAGAATAAATAATTGTAAACATTACTAGATCACGATTTACTGAAACTTTTATGGATTTGGTAATTTTTTTATAGATATGAGTATATAAATAATGAATAAGGAGGGAGTTAAAACGAAAATAAATGGTACTTATTCCACGATCCTAAGACAAGTATTATGGAAGCGATACATTCTGTTTGATTAAACAAGCCATTTCTCCAAACTTTAACTTCTTCTCAGCTACCAACAAATCTAGGGAACATGGGAAACAATGAAATAACTCAGATTTTAATATTCACATTTAGACTGCTCACTTCAACAAGAAGCGATAAGAACATTACTTCATCACGTCATAGCAATTAACATACAATTCTCACAAGCGAAACATAACTGAGATGTCAATTGAATGCAAATAGTTTATTCAAAAGCAACGCAGCAGATAATTGACACGGTAAGGTAAATAGTTTACATTCATTCTAGGTTCAACAGTTCAGTAATAAACAATTAAAGTTGTGGCATATTCGCTCAATTCATAAATGTTATACGCGGTAATTAAAGGCAATGATTGATACTTTGTAAAATTGAACAAATATCCTGTCCGGCTATTCTTAACAAGTGCAACGAGAAAAAAAATGCAATCATCTGTAAAAAATATAGCATGAACAGCTTTAATAAACGATGTTTACAACCTCCATAAACGTGTTTGTATTAACCAAGCAGCAACGGAGGAGTAAACGGGTTGATAAGCAGTGCAGAAAATATTCTTCTATCCTTTTGAAAATTCTTCTCTGGATAGGTCTGTGTTCCCCTAGATACGGCAGATGTAGGGGCGCAGCTGGCGATCCCTGATATTACAAACATAAAGAATTGTATAAGAGAATGTGGCTGTTTTGTCTGAAAAAATACTCAGTCGGTGCTTTATCTAACTGTGATTATAAATCAGAAAGTTACATATAGTGCTTACCCTCGGCCATAATAAAAGATTTGCATGCCTCTACAGACACGGTCTCGAGCAAGATAGTTTTCATGGTAGGCTTTGGGACAGCGAGGGTAGGGTGTCCATTCACAAAACTTCTGCCTAGAATTAACTTGTTTGCAGCATTTAAACTTGAAGCTGAAAGAAATATATTAAACTAATCAGTATTATAACAAACGAGACATATGTATTACATCAATCGCCTCATATGAATGTTTCAGTTGCGTTTATATTTATTCATTTATATTCCGCAATGGGTTAATTGTGTTTCCCTGAGGTTCGCTAGTTAGTCGGTTGTTTGTCTATTTTAAGTTATACACAGTCTTATGAACACGAATAACTCGTATAACTTGGAGGTAAACTGAAACTCAGGTTTAATATAAATAATAAAATACCATTATGACACCGGACAATTTGTTTTAAAAACGAGTAGACCGCTCCTATCATAGCTATTAGGGCCAGTCATTGTTATAAAGAAACCAGGTGAGCCCATCTTACTGAAGTATGGAATGGGACACGGCACGATATAGCTTGGTTATCTCTTGAAAGGTGTTATCAGGTCATTGTGCGAGTACACCCATTTAGTTTGTATATAATATGTTCGTGATAGATCAACTAAAAATAACCTTAGAATTACGCAACAAAATCCCTAATACTTATCATCCAAACGTAGGTTTCGCTTTTAAATGTAGATCCGCTTCAGTCCACCACATGTATGCTGCAGGGGCGTCGGTAAAAGAGGGTTGGGGTATATACTCCCGACGTTTAAGCAAACAAGGAATGGCTACCCAAAAAATCATATTTATATATTGCATATGAAATATATTGATAATTAGAATTACAGACCTTGGTTCCATTTCTGAAATTTCTGTGAAAGATTATTAATGTAGACCTGTTAAAAAGCAACCTATGCTGGAAAGCAATACCTTATAGTTAATTGTAATATATATGAAATGTATCACATAGACAAAAAATGCAAATATATATATATATATATATATATATATATATATATATATATAGAAGGTAGTGTTACCCTCCGATGTAAAGTGCTCTATGGCCTACAGACTAGGCCAGAGCGGTATAACTCTGAAGAAAAACAACACTGTTAATTCACAACAGTTTGTTTCACGGGATGCGACCCGGTCATCAGATGAATGTGGTTAGAATGAAGCTAACGGCGTGGTTTGAAAAGCCGAGACTTTACGAGATTACGAGATTATGCTTTGTGTGATTCGGGGCGGGGGGGGGGGCATGTGAAAGACTGACACTGATCCTATTGTCCTCGGGTGCACAATAGGATTGGTCGGGGTACACGTGCGATACTGGAACATAACAGGGCAGGGCAGAGAGGTTATTTATTGTTGTAAATTTTATATATAATACAAAGATGTATACCAGGATGCTTAATTAGCATCTTGAACTGATTTCTAAAAGGGTCTTGGAAGCAGTGAACATATCAGTAGTATACATATGATAAAATACACATATACTATGAAAATACACAATATACAAGGCAAATATACAATAAAAAAGGCAAATATACTATACTATACTTATACCAAATGCAATCCACTCGGTAAACTCACCATGATGTAGTGGTAACGCCATGTCCCTCATCACTGCAAAGCAGTGAGAGAACAACTACCTGAACAGGTAAGTCTGCCCAGCGGATCCTCGTTGGGGGGGGGGGTTTAAGGGGGCACGCGGAATATTAGTACGAATGCTAGGTTTTAAAATATTTCAGGGCGAATTTGTTTTGATGGCGGCACTTGGAGAGAATTTCAGCTCTTGAGTTCAACAATGATCCGGGGGGGGGGGCGTTGCTATAAGTAGCTTTTCAGACAGGCAGAGATCACACTTCCTAGTCCAACAGAAGTAAGGTGCTGCCTTGGCAGATATTTCCCAGGAGAGCTTGTAATTGATATTGTTGTCTTTTAGTGACCAAATGTGTTTAGACAGTTCAGTATTTTTAGCGTGGGATGTGTTCCGAAAGGATTGCTTGTGGTTATTGTATCTTGTCTTGAAATCACCTTCAGTACACCCTATGTAGTGTTTCACGTCATTGTCTGTTCTAGTTGTTACCTTATAGACAAGAAATTGAAGCTGAAACAAAAATCTAAGTTCATAAAGTTTGATATTGTAGGACTTTTACCCCTCGATCACAGAAGATCTTCTCATGAAAGCCCTCAAATTTGCCAAAACCTTTGTCTCCATTCCAGAGGATGTTATCAAAACCATTCTGCACAGCAGGAAAAGCTTACTGTTTAGCAACGGTAACACCTGGGTGAAAAAAAGATCATACTAGTTTTGACGTTACCATGGGCAGTTTTGATGGCGCTGAAGTATGCGAAATTGTTGGTTTATACATCCTAGATATGTTGAAAAAGGAATTGGGTGAAAATGCTCAAGGCCTGTATCGTGATGACGGTTGAGGTTGTTTTCCCAACATGTCTGGACCCAAAGCAGACAGCACCCGTAAGAAAATGATCAAACTCTTTTCCAATGTTGGGTTAAAGATAACCATTGAAACTAACCTGACCTGCACAGATTTCTTAGACGTAACATTTGACCTCCGAAATGACATCTTCTACCCCTACAGAAAACCGAACAATGACCCGCTCTATATCCACGCACAATCCAATCACCCCCCCCCCCCATCTATCATTAGGCAGATACCTATGATGATCAGCAAACGTGTATCTGACAACTCCTGCAATAAAGAGCTATTTATGAAAGCCATACCCATGTATGACAAAGCTTTAGCGAAAAGCTGGTTCTCAGAAAGCTTAAAATATGTTGAACCCACAGTGAAAAGCAAAAGAAACAGGAAAAGGAAACTAATATGGTTTAATCCACCCTACAGCCGTCACGTAAAAACCAACATTGGCAGACAATTCATGAAACTAGTTGGAAAACACTTCCCTCAACATCACAGGTACCACAGGTTATTCAACAGGAACAATTTGAAAATTAGCTATAGCTGTCTACCCAACATGTCTAACCTGATCAGCAAACATAATATGAAGGTTTTAAATACTGACAATGCTGTGAATGTACCTCAAAAACAATGTAACTGCCGTAAAAAAGACGAATGTCCTATGAATGGTCAATGTCAGCTGAAATGCATTGTCTATAAGGCAACAGTTAGAATAGACAATGACGTGAAACACTACATAGGGTGTACTGAAGGTGATTGCAAGACTAGATACAATAACCACAAGCAATCCTTTCGGAACAGATCCCACGCTTAAAATACTGAACTGTCTAAACACATTTGGTCACTAAAAGACAACAATATCAATTACAAGCTCTCCTGGGAAATATCTGCCAAGGCAGCACCTTACTTCTGTGGGACTAGGAAGTGTGATCTCTGCTTGTCTGAAAAGCTACTTATAGCAACGCCCCCCCCCCCCCGGATCATTGTTGAACTCAAGAGCTGAAATTCTCTCCAAGTGCCGCCATCAAAACAAATTCACCCTGAAATATTTTAAAACCTAGCATTCGTACTAATATTCAGCGTGTCCCCTTAACCCCCCCCCCCCCAACGAGGATCCGCTGGGCAGACTTACCTGTTTAGGTAGTTGTTCTCTCACTACTTTGCAGTGATGAGGGACATGGCGTTACCACTACATCATGGTGAGTTTACCGAGTGGATTGCATTTGGTATAAGTATAGTATAGTATATTTGCCTTTTATATTGTATATTTGCCTTGTATATTGTGTATTTTCATAGTATATGTGTATTTATATCATATGTATACTACTGATATGTTCACTGCTTCCAAGACTCTATTAGAAATCAGTTCAATATGCTAATTAAGTATCCTGGTATATACATCTTTGTATTATATATAAAATTTACAACAATAAATAACCTCTCTTCCCTGCCCTGTTATGTTCCCGTATCGCACGTGTACCCCGACCAATCCTATTGTGCACCCGAGGACAATAGGATCAGTGTCAGTCTTTCACATGCCCCCCCCCCCGCCCCGAATCACACAAAGCATAATCTCGTAATCTCGTAAAGTCTCGGCTTTTCAAACCACGCCGTTAGCTTCATTCTAACCAGATTCATCTGATGATCGGGTCGCATCCCGTGAAACAGACTGTTGTGAATTAAAAGTGTTGTTTTTCTTCAGAGTTATATTTCATATATATATATATATATATATATATATATATATATTTATATGAAATAAAAATGTCTTTGATTACTCTTCCACTCCGAGTCATTCCCACGAAAATAAATTAGTGGCACTACGTAGGCTCAGGTTAGAAATCCATGGTCAAGTAACTTAAGCCGTCTTACCGCCTGTCTTGTTTCCTGAAGTCGTAATGTCCGAACACGCCTGTCATGACGTAATTACTCTTGCAGTAGTAGGTTGTCGTAGAACCAATCTTGTTCAAGTATTTGCTCCAGTAACAAATATGGGAAGAGACGACGTTACGACCACAATTAAACGTGTACCGACGATCCTTCTGCGAGCTACTAAAGTAACTGTACACTTGGTAGAAGGAGTAGCCATAAGGACACACCTTATGGAGAGCCTCGTGCCATTGGTTGTCCCAGGAAACCGCCAGCCCGAAGCACAGCAACACGAAAACCAGAGTTGGTCTCATTGTTGCTGGAAATCATTTTAAAAATCCTTGCAATTAATTTGCCATTATAAATATATATTAACATAATTGTTATAACGTGCAGCGATTCCGGTCTTTGCCGAAGGAAGTTCGGCAGGTTTCAATGCAAACCTCCTCGCAATTTACAAGACCCCCAGAATCAGTCAGTTTAATGTGTACATTAATAATTGTTTATTCTCATATCGGCGAGGTCACTGCTGGAACAATAACCTTTAAATATTATGATACATAGATTAACACTCTACAACAGCCGTCATATTTAAGTTTATTTTAAGTATTATTTACATTTTGCATTTGTTATGATACTTATGTTCACGTTGAGAAAAGAAGGTTAAGCGTTACGCAAGCACTTGATCTTCCGAAAGTTAGGACCCATTTGTAATGCGAATTTCCGTTTGAAACTAGGTACACCTAACCAACCGTGAGTCTTGTTTCCTGAATTCATAATGTGTAAACGCGTCGGTCATAACGTGGTTACTCTTGCAGTAATAGTATGCGGAGGAAGCAATCCTGTTTACATATTTACTCCAGTGAGTAACAGGTGTGAGAAAATACAGTTAAAGACGATCCTTCTGCAAGCTACTAAAGTAATCAACTGCGCACATAAGAGAAGGAGGAACCAAATGGACACACCCTGTTCAGAATCTCGTGCGATCGGTTGTCATGGGAAATCGCCAAACCGAAAGACAACAACACAAAAAACCGAGTTGGTCTCTTTCTCACTGGATATTAAGTC